>OZ022510.1:20599248-21199248 GCA_963989385.1 Ctena decussata | reverse complement strand
AATGACTGTTTTAATTTTGATTTACATGTAAATAAATTTTGTTAAGTTTTAAAACAGGCTTGTTACTGATTTACTTCCATCTTTTTTGTTACCTCCGCCAGGTCGTAACAGTATCATTTTGTAACATTTTAAGTGCAGATAATACCATGTAGGAATAAGGTGGCAAATATTGTGAATTGCCCGTCCCGTTACCATAAACACTGACAAAACTCCTGAATAGACTGATGATGGGACATCTTATAAGTTACGGTATTTTCCTTCTTTCGTTAACTCATCACAACAAGAATATTTTTAATGATTTGCCTTATAACTGATGAGAGCGCTACAAACCGGTCACGTTGATAACATTTCAGCAAGTAAACCTTGGCACTTAATTGAAACACTGACAGTTTCTTTAAATGGATACGTAATTAACGGTCGAATACGCAATTCAAGTTCAATTTTGAGACTTGTTTTAGATTTTTAAGTTGATATGGAGAATGAAGTATAATATTTTAACTATAAAAGCTTTCGTGCTTCGTTGTTGCGATTTTATGCTCAATAATGATAAAAGTATACAGTTTAAATATACATGATAAGTTAATTGTAAAGACAGAGGGCTTGAGGCATGCAGACACTGAGGCCTTGAAAGCAGCTTATTCACAAACAAAATCATTTGGTACTGAATGAAACAATGTTCAAATTACAAGTATGTAAACGCAGTATAACGTCTATTCAGACACATGCCAAACAGATGAAAGTTAAATACCTCTAACAATCTCGTTTTCTTGCTTATTTAGTTTCATGGTGGCATGTGCACCTAGCTAGCTATTCTTCATATATCGAAGTTTCCCGGCATATGTCAGATTTCTTAGAAAATAACTTTTAATAAGTATTCACCTGGTATAGCCAGTGCCGCGCACACTGATTCAAAATGTTTCAAGCAGTTAAGTATAGGATAGGCAAGATTTTACGTTAAGCAATTGTACTAGATGTTTAGTAAGAATCTTTCATTTTACTTATTTACTCGGATACTGAATTCTGTGCTGATGCTTTTATTTCTTCTGTTATATACGTGATATACATATGATGGTTGTTGACTAAACCGTTTGAAACTTCATTTTTCGTTGCGTATTCAAATATCTAAAAACATCCACGTTTTTGACGCAACGCCTACGTGTTTTTGCTGCATCAGAAGGAAGTGTGTGCTTGCGCAAATAAAACTAGTTAAAACCTCTGGTAGGTTACGTACAACTGTCTATACAAATATGAATACTTCTACATGCGAATCCAAGTGGTTGGTTTTCTTGCCTCGTGGCCGCCTGTATAGCTGTCCTATGTGCTTTCTATTTTGTTTTGTGGTTTAAAATAGACAATAGGTAAAATTAGACGTATTAAATGTTTGAATGCATTTTGTATTGTTTTGTTTTTTTGGAGCTTACTAATGTTCAATTCCTCAGTGTTGGACTGGAGTGTCTGTTACCAAAGATGCGCTGCTCCGTTTTGTCGTATGCATGTTTCCCATCTTCTTTCGGTGTCTTGGTCGGGCTGCGTTTTGTAATTGTGGCCTTTCCTGGGTTATGTTATTTACATTTTTCTATGTACGTTTTCTACATCTCATATACGTAAACTTGATTCTGCATGCATATCTAATAAATACACTGTAACAAAATAACAACAAACAAATTAAGATAGTCAACATGTAAACGAGTTTTATTCTCTGGATAGACGTACGAACTTGTAAAATAACGCTGTTCAAAATGGTTTTAACCACCTACTGGAGGAAACAGTTATCCCACAACTCTGCTATTATCTATCACATGCATATTACTGGATAGCTTCTTTTGATACCTAAGTAGTTTACATTGTAATTACTTTTCAAACCATGACGTTTGGTTATTGATTAAGAAACAGATCAGCTCTAGTAGTGAATTGTGAGTAATAATTCACTGTTTGGAGGTCAGTTATAAAGTAGATCATATCACGAGCGCGGAGCGCGAGTGATATATATATATATATACACAACTGACCGACAAACAGAGAGTTATTACTCAACAATGAATGCTAGATCTGAACTATTTCGATTCTAACACTCAAACACGCTGAAAAAGTATTTTTCCATTCAAACTCTCTCAACCTTCCTACCAGCTCCTGCCAATATTCTTAACTGTATGTAAGGTAAATGTACGCTTTTAAGTTGATCTCAGAAAGAAAACGAGACGTTACACCGTCTAACGTCTCAAAACGTCAAAAAATTACGTCAGTAATGCCAGTGACGTCAGTAATTAGACTAGCGCGCTCCGAAACAGTGAATTGTTGCAGAATAAAAGACGGACACTTTCCATTGCTTCTATAGGCGGACTGCATTAGAATTGAACACAAATTTGAATGCCGCTCATTTCCCCCTGTCATTAAGTGCAAATATTCGTTAGTACATTGTCTTTTTCAATTTTGATACTTCCATCATTACATTAGTGCCAATCCAACTTAACATATTTACAGATGTCAAAATACGTCAGTTACACACTGAAAACCAATTACATGTATAAAACTTCATTTTGTTAAAGTACTGAATTAGCTTTTAAGACAAGGGAAAATGCAGAGTTTGTTTAAAAGCACTATTTTCAAAAAACATATTTGAACGACGAAATGATTTAAAGTTGAAATATTATTTCATTTTATTTATTATTTTCTTTTCATGAGTAACATATATAATTTGTATTATTTGCTATGAGAAGCTTTTCGAAACCTTTTTTTTTTACAAATTATAGTAACTATACTCTAATGCAGTAAAACAAATATGATCCTGTTTTTGTATTCGACATCTTAATATATCTTCTGAATCGTCTTCATAACAAAATCATATTAAGTAACGTATGTAACGATCGAGCTGTAACAGACAAACGCCAGTGATAATGTGAATGAGTAAGTTGTTGGAAGTCTTTGCAGGGCCAGAAGTGGATGTGCTTGTTCTCTTGTTAAAACTGCACAGCACGGGGAAAAATTCAAATTGAAATTGAAATGAACGTCTGAGAACGGGACCAATGGAGGTGGTTAGACTCCAAAGAGAAACGTTTTATGAAGTACAGAGTACAGTGTAATTATCATTGGATATTTTGCGAGTCAGCTGCCCTATAATTCTATGCGCAGTTTGATGAGAATCTGGAAGACAGCGATTTAAAAAGAAATTTAGTACCTTTAAACACCACCAATTGGTAGGATAAATTATCCTTGTGTAAATATGTGTATACTACGGAACCCCGGAAGGGACATGTGCAATATTTTTCTAAGTCGTGGCCACGACTTATTAAGTCGTTCCCACGACTTATTATGTCGTTCCCTCGACTTAGCATTTCGTTACCACGCCATACTATCTCGTTCCCTCGACTTATTATGTCGTTACCACGAGTTATTATGTCGTTCCCTCGACTTATTATGTCGTTACCACGACTTATTATGTCGTTCCCTCGACTTACTAAGTCGTTCCCACGACTTATTAAGTCGTTACCACGAGTTAATACTGCCCTCCAATTGGTCAAATTAACTCGTGCACATCCTCGTCATGCTGCTCTTCTCCGGGAGCAGTATGATCAGGGTCTCCAGTGTTTGTCGACTGACTCCACCATGCAGTTTCACTAAATTTCTGTGGTGTCTTTGTCCTAAATAAGTGGCAAGGTTGCCATCTACGATATGTTACTACTGCTACAAGTATTATTATTATTATGACAACGGGACTGTCTTGGGTTCTCAGTTTATGTAGACTGAACTTTCGCCCTTGTTGAGCTGCTCCCGGGTAAAGTCGTCTGATGTTTGACAATGGTCGTACAGTGTTAAGTATTTACCTCGAATATTTGGACACTGATGCCTGAGCTGACATTGCAGAGATTGACCGAACAGCTCTATCAAGGAGTCAATAATCTGCAATATCTGCCGGTAGACTATGCCACGCTGAAAGAATTTTTAAAAATCTGTCATTGTGTCGCATGACAATAGGACGCTACAATCTAGGCTAGCATCATAGATTCTGTTCAGAATGCTCTTCCGGAGCTGTCTGATCAGTTCTTCAACAACGCTAAGCTGTTGTGCTCTGCCAGTTTTTATGGCGTAGCTACCCCGGTTACTCCGACATCAATATTTTGGCAAGCAGTGGTCTTAATCAGCCGGTCTATGCGGACATGTAGGGTCGATGCATGCAATACCTGCGATCATTATTTTTAACACTTTACTTAAAATTTTGGTTCATGTTTAAGACTCTACTACTGAAGGATTGCGTTGTTGGAATACTTGGGACAGATACGGTATAAAGCATCAACTTACATCGCTGCTTCACATGTGCGAATATTCCAACAGTTTCTGTCTTAAATCGAAATGATATGAGCCGCGACACGAGAAAACCAACCAAGTGGTTGCGCGCCCTGCGCAGACTCAGATCAGCATGGGCATCCACCCAGCCTGATCAGAGTCTTTGCTGGCCGCATGGAGGTAGCTTAGACTCTTAGCTACCCTTTAAGTGCTAAGCGAAGAATCTTGTCAGACTGGGCGAATGTCCAGACGGATCTGAGTCTCCGCTGGGCGCACAACCACTTGGTTTTCTCGTGTCGCGGCTCATATATTCTATTGTCTATGCCCACGGCCCACATGTTATTTTCTAGTGACTGGTTATCAATGATATTTTGAGCAGGTTTAATCATGTCCGCAAGTGCCAGAAAAGGATCGACATGGAGACGGTCTAGTAGTATCACTAAATGCCTTTCTAAGGTGACCAAACATGCCAGTTAATTGAATTAGGGTAATAACATGCAAACATGAGCTTAGAAATTCCAACCAGAAATCTACTAGATTAAAAACCGAGAATGTGCGATAAGACCGAGGTGAAGAATAAGACCGAGGTAAAGAATGACTTGGGTTTGGTAGAGGCGCGATTTGACCAAGGTGCCAATCCAATGACTACACAAGTTATTGTGTGCTAAGCGTAGACCAAAGCTTTTTTTTTTGTAAAAGCTGATACTTGTGATTATTATCATCCGTAGTTCATTTCACCACCACCAGTCATCATTCATAGCTCTGAAACATGTCAAGATCCGACTTGTACAGACTTGGCATGGTTAAACCGGTTTCATTCATAAAAGGCAGCCGATACAATCTCATCACATCGGACCAATCCATAAATGGGGTTGCTGGAGCGAGTTTCAGATTAGAAACAAGCTACAGCCAAATCTACCCGTTTTAAACTTTAATGATTTCTCTATAGAAGCATTTTCTTTCTGTCTCTGTCTATCTATTTCAAAAGTTACTTCTTGTTTTGTCCGTCCGTTCTTTGCCTCACCGTCTGTAAGATTGACAGATTGATAACAAAAGACTGTGTGCAATGGAACCCCGCCTACAGATTTCCATTTTTGTAAATGTGGTGATTAAGGAGAGCAACTACGGGAAAAGGATTATATGTCGAATATTGTGGATGACTCATTAACTGGCATTAAAAGTATATGCAAAATAATTAAGGTTGAATAACATTCCTAGGTTTTGGAAATATTGAGCACATTCATGAATTCACGAATTTCAGATTTTGAATATGTGGCGAGGGTGGAGGTAGCAGCATGGTTACTGCCATTTATTAAACTTAAATTAAGTGTGTCAGGTTTAAAACTGTCTGGGCTGTCAAGAATACTTTGACTTAATCAATTTCTATTCATTGCCTATAGGAGCTCCGGTAGCTCAGTGGGTTAAGTGCTGGCCTACTGATCCGGGTTCGAGCCCTGCTTGAGGCGAGAATCTTTCCTACCGTAAAGTTATAAACGGGGTTCTGTTGCATACAGCCATTCATCATCACCCGCCCATAGTCCTGATCTGACTGAAATACTGTTGAAAAGGACGTAAAAATGCAAGTCATCTATCCATCCAGCCATCCATCCGTCATTGCCTATCTTTATACACTGTAAACTTTTCCGTAGATTTTACGGTAGAATACCTGGCACATTGGCAACCAGCTGCCAGACCATTTCCCGTTATTTTTACGGGCGTCTGCCTGTAGAAAATTTGTTTGAAGTCTCGATATGGTAGAGTTATGTTAACTGACCGCTATAGTGTTGAAGGGCTACACGACCAAACCAAAACCTCTCTTATTCTACCCTATTCTGCGTGATGATTCCGCCAATGTTTACGGGCGCCCGTAAAAATAACGGGAAAAGGACTGGCAGCTGGTTGCCAAGTATTCTACCGTTAAATCTACGGAATTGTTTTTAAAGTGTACTCTGTATAAATTATGGCTTTAATATCATTCCAATATGCAGTAACTAAAGCAGGGGTCCAGATATGTTGGATAGTTGGGGACGCTTTTGGGATAATGATTCTTTAATTCTCAGGAAAAAAATGTCGTGATCCCTCACTAGAGCTGCCTTGTTGACGAAGTTCTAATGGATATTCGCAACATCTGTTGCTCAGGAGTATAATAAATATCCTCAAAATCAGTCCTTATTTAAACACGTGTCTCCGCTAGATAATATCAGTAGATGCTGTTTCGCGTGTGAAACTGACGGAACCCAGGTCCGCACGCATAATATGCAAGTACTCTGGTATCTCTGTTTTTAGTTACACCATATATTTAGATTAATCTGAAAACATGGTAAAGGATTTTATCAACAGTACACCAGACCCGACTGATCCAATCAGAGCGTTTTATTAACTCGTGGCCACTTCCGGGGTTCCGTAGTATACACCGATTTTCTTAATATTTTAAGCATGCATCTTGTAAATTATTACGGAAACTGATATTTCGTACACAAATACGTCATTTCATGAATTAATCAGAAAACTTTAGAGCACCTCTAAATTACGGAACCCCGGAAGGGACACGTGCATTTTTTTTTATTAACTCGTGGCCACGACTTATTAAGTCGTTCCCACGACTTACTAAGTCGTGGCCACGACTTATTATGTCGTTCCCACGACTAAGTTAGTCGTGGTAACGAGTTATTATGTCGTTCCCACGACTTACTAAGTCGTGGCCACGACTTATTATGTCGTTAACGAGTTATTATGTCGTTCCCACGACTTACTAAGTCGTGGCCACGACTTATTATGTCGTTCCCACGACTTACAAAGTCGTGACCACGAGTTAATACTGCCCTCCTATTGGCCAAATTAACTCGTGACCACGAGTTAATAAATCGCTCTGATTGGATCAATCGGGTCTGGTGTACTGTTGATAAAATCCTTTACCATGTTTTCAGATTTATCTAAATATATGGTGTAACTAAAAACAGAGACACCAGAGAACTTGCATATTATGCGGACTTGAAAGTGATGCGGACCTGGGCTCCGTCAGTTTCACACGCAAAACAGCATCTGCTGATATTATCTAGCGGAGACATGTGTATAAATAAGGACGGATTTTGAGGATATTTATTATACTCCTGAGCAACAGACGTTGCGAATATCCATTAGAACTTCGTCAACAAGGCAGCTCTAGTGAAGGATCACGACATGTTTTTTTTTTTCTGAGAATTAAGAAACATTATCCCAAAAGTGTCCCCAACTATCCAACCCCTGGACCCCTGCTTTAGCAACTGCATATTGAAATGATATAAAAGCCAAAATTTCTACAAAGTTCATTTTAAAACATTCCGTAGATTTTACGGTAGAACACTTGGCAACCAACTGCCAGTCCTTTTCCCGTTATTTTTACGGGCGCCCGTAAACATAGGCGGAATCATCACGCAGAATAGGGTAGAATAAGAGAGGTTTTGGTTTGGTCATATAGCCCTTCAACACTATACCGGTCATTTAACATAACTCTACCATATCGAAACTTCAAACACATTTGCTACAGGCAGACGCCCGTAAAAATAACGGGAAGTGGTCTGGCAGTTGGTTGCCAACTTGCCAGATTTTCTACCGTAAAATCTGCGGAAATGTTTTACAGTGTAAAAAGATAGGCAATGATGGATGGATGGCTGGCTGGATAGATGACTTGCAATTTTACGTCCTTTTCAACAGTATTTCAGTCAGATCAGGACGATGGGCGGGTGATGATGAATGGCTGTATGCAACAGAGCCCCGATTACAACTTTACTGTAGGAAAGATTCTCGCCTCAAGCAGGGCTCGAATCCGGATCTGCTAGATCAATAGGCCAGCACTAAACCCACTGAGCTACCGGGGCTCCTATAGGCAATGAATAGAAATTGATACAGTCAAAGTATTCTTGTCAGCCCATACAGTTTTAAACTTGACACACTTCAGTGGCAGTAACCATGCTGCTACCTCCACCCTCGCCACATATTCAAAATCCGAAAATTCGTGAATGTGCTAAATATATCCAAAATCTAGGAATGTTATTCAACCTTAATTGTTTTGCATATACTTTTAATGCAGTTTATGAGTCATCCACAATGCTCGACATTGAATCCTTTTCGTAAGTTGCTCTCCTAAAACACCACATTTACAAAAATTGAAATCTGACCAAACTATGCTTAGATTGATATGAAATTTACAGTCTTGACAAGTAGTTGCATTAACATAAAAAACTCTTGCTTTCTTGTCGGATTTTTGCAATGACCGTGTGCTGAGCTATACATGCATGTGCTAAAAGGGGAGCCCCGGAAGTTCGGCGGGTTAAGCGCTAGCCTGCTGATCTAGCTGTCCCGGGCTCGACAACCGCTGTAAGCGGGGTTCCATTGCACACAGTCTTTTGTTATCAATCTGTCAATCTCACAGACGGTTAGACAAAGAACAGACGGACAAAACAAGAAGTAACTTTCGAAATAGATAGACAGCGACAGAAAGAAAATGTTTCTATAGAGAAATCATTTAAGTTTAAAACGGGTAGATTTGGTTGTAACTTGTTTCTAATCTGAAACTCGCTCTGGACAGCAACACCATTTATGGATCAGTCCGATGCGATGAGATTGTATCGGTTGCCTTTTATGGATGAAACCGGTTTAACCATGCCAAGTCTGTACAAGTCGGATCTTGACATGTTGCAGAGCTATGAATGATAACTGGTGGTGGTGAAATGAAATACGGATGATAATAACCACAAGTATCAGCTTTTACAAAAAAGCTTTGGTCTACGCTTAGCACACGATAACTTGTGTAGTCATTGGATTGGCACCTTGGTCAAATCACGCCTCTACCAAACCAAAGTCATTCCTCACCTCGGTCTTATCGCACATTCTCGGTTTAAATCTAGTAGATTTCTGGTTGGCATTTCTAAGCTCATGTTGGCATGTAATCACCCTAATTCAATTAACTGTCACGTTTGGTCACCTTAGAAATCCAAGGCATTTAGTGATACTACTAGACCGTCTCCATGTCGATCCTTTTCTGGCATTTGCGGACCTGATCAAACCTGCGCAAAATATCATTGATAACCAGTCAATAGAAAATAACATTCAACCATTTAGACCTTTTCTAAAATGCTTCCGGAGCAAAATCAATTACGATGATTTCTACGCCCATGGGCGTAGACAATAGAATTTATCATTTCGATTTAAGACAGAAACTGTTGGAATATTCGCACATGTGAAACTGCGATGTAAGTTTATACTGACGGAAAGATGCTTTATACCGTATCTGTCCCAAGTATTCCAACAACGCAATCCTTCAGCAGTAGAGTCTTAAACATAAACCAAAATTTTAAGCAAAGTGTTAAAAAATGATCGCAGGTATTGCATGCATCGACCCGACATGTCCGCATAGACCAGCTGATGAAGGCCACAGCTTGCCAAAATATTGATGCCGGAGTAACCGGGGTAGCTACGCCATAAAAACCGGCAGAGCACAACAGCTTAGCACTGTTGCAGAACCGATCAGACAGCTCCAGAAGAGCATTCTGATCAGAATCTATGATACTAGCCTGGATTGTAACGTCCTATTATCATGCGACACAATGAAAGATTTTTAAAATTTCTTTCAGCGTGGCACAGTTTACCGGCAGATATTGCAGATTATTGACTCCTTGATAGAGCTGTTCGGTCAATCTCTGCAATGTCAGCTCAGGCATCAGTGTCCAGATATTCGAGGTAAATACTTAACACTGTACGACCATTGTCAAACATCAGACCACTTTACCCGGTAGCAGCTCAACAAGGGCGAAAGGTCAGTCTGCATAAATCGTCTGAGAACCCAAGACAGTCCCGTTGTCATAATAATAATAATACTTGTAGCAGTCGTAAAATATCGCAGATGGCAACCTTGCCACTCATTTAGGACAAAGACACCACAGAAAAGTGAAACTGCATGGTGGAGTCAGTCGACAAAAGTAAAAAGTATGCAAAGACCAGGAATTGAAACAATCAAAATCCAAATCCAGCCCTCAAACCATAGTTGGAAACAACTAAGATTACAAATAATCAAGATACAGAGAACATATGGCCAACCGAGTGAGCAGCTTGTTCCCAAAAGGTGGCCACTCAGCAACCCAAACCGAACCAAAAATAATAAGAACATACATAAGGTAAAACATCACAGAAACTCTGACACCAAAAACAGGCAACAAAGAACCACAACAGAACTACCGCCTTGGAACGGTCAGCAATGAATCACTGGGGGGCTTAAATCGATTTTACAGGCCCAACCTCACCCTCAGTTTCTGAAGTGGTACAAAACATTTAGTTGGTTGTTCGGTTCGCATGATAACCCTCTAACTCGTCAATGAATCATCACGGTAAACACGTAAATCAAATTTCAACACCATGAAGAAGCAAAGACGAGGACTCAACAGATACAACGGGCCGTCTGGCAGGTGGAGATCCCTGTCCTGCCAAACAACCCCACTGGAAATCTGAAGCAAAAGAAGGTCACCAGTTGAGCCCCGGTGGACCAAGCAACAGACAAAAAGGCTCCTGTCCCAAACACTGGAGACCCCGATCATACTGCTCCCGGAGAAGAGCAGCATGACGAGGATGTGCACTGCCTGCTCAGCTATTAGCGTGAGCTGATACAAAGTCAGCACAATTACAAAAAAAACAATCAGGAGCAAGACTCAGTCAGTTAGCCAACACTGCAGAATCCGATCAGACTGCTCCACTTGGCCAGTCCAGCTAGGGGTCCACAGATTAGCGCCTTAACAGCGACATACGAAGTCTTGTAAGGGGTTTTATCAATAAAACAGGACCAATCAGAGCGCTTTATTAACTGGTGGCCACGAGTTAATTTGACCAATTGGAGGGCAGTATTAACTCGTGGTAACGACTTAATAAGTCGTGGGAACGACTTAGTAAGTCGAGGGAACGACATAATAAGTCATGGTAACGACATAATAACTCGTGGTAACGACATAATAAGTCAAGGGAACGAGATAGTATGTCGTGGTAACGAAATGCTAAGTCGAGGGAACGACATAATAAGTCGTGGCCACGACTTAGAAAAATATTGCACATGTCCCTTCCGGGGTTCCGTACCCCGGAAGGGACATGTGCAATATTTTTCTTAATTCGTGGCCACGACTTATTATGTCGTTCCCACGAGTTAGTATGTCGTTACCACGACTTATTATGTCGTTCCCTCGACTTACTAAGTCGTTCCCACGACTTACTAAGTCGTGGCCACGAGTTAATAATGCCCTCCTATTGGTCAAATTAACTCGTGGCCACGAGTTAATGAATCGCTCCGATTGGATCAATCAGGTCTGGTGTACTGTTGATAAAATCCTTTACCGAGTTTTCAGAATAGTCTGAATATATAGTGTAACTAAAAATAGAGATACCAGAGTACTTGCATATTAAATGTATGTGGTCTTGAAAGTGATGCAGACCTGGGTTCCGTCAGTTTCACACGCGAAACAGCATCTACTGGTCTCATCTAACGGAGACACGTTTATAAATAAGGACAAATTTTGAGGATAATTATTATACTCCTAAGCAACAGATGTTGCGAGTATCCATTAGAACTTCGTCAACAAGGCAGCTCTAATCGAGGGATCATGACATATGTTTTTGCTTAGAGTTAAAGTCTCCATAGTCCTATCGGTTTTAAATACGAATAAACACTAATCCTTACGAAAAGCGGTTCAACCTGCCCGTATAGAGACAAAACGTGGCTTGCTATGCATATATTGAGTCATACAGCTTGCAAAAAGTAGAGGGAATAGGTTTTTGAAAATGACAAATCACTCCACAAAATACATCTGTTCTCTTCTGGTTTCCTGTTTAGTAATGTTACATAAACTGTAGGAGGTATAGTGAATGGGTCTCCACGCCTGTACATTGTATTTTTACCATTTTATGCATGTTTACGAAATCGAAAGTAGGTCATATTGGTTGGCAAGTAAAATGACCCACATCAGTTTTCAAAACCTTTTTTATGAATCTCAAGGATAATATATTAGATTAAAGATGGCCAATTACGGTCGTTCACTATGACGAAACTGTAGTGAGAAGTTTGCAGCGATACCTCGCGATAAGATTTTCATCACTGATAGAGCAATGGGGCCTTTAAGAAACATTATCCCAAAAGTGTCACAAAAATCCAACATATCTGGACCCCTTTTGTAGTGACTGCTGTTGAATGATATTAAAGCCATAATTTCTACAAAGTACACTTTAAAAACATTCCGTAGATTTTACGGTAGAATACCTGGCAACAGCTGCCAGTCCATTTTCCGTTATTTTTACGGGCGCCCGTAAACATTGGCGGAATCATCACGCAGAATAAGGTAGAATAAGAAAGGTTTTGGTTTGGTCATATAGCCCTTCAACACTATAAGTGTCTTTGCGAGAACGGTCAGTTAACATAACTCTACCATATCGAGACTTTAAACAAATGTTCTACAGACAGACGCCCGTAAAAATAACGGTAAACGGACCGGCAGTTGGTTGCCAGGTATTCTACCGTAAAATCTACGGATGTTTTTTACATTGTAAAAAGATAAGCAATGATGGATGGATGGATGGATGGATGGCTGGATGGATGACTTGCAATTTTACGCATTTTCAACAGTATTTCAGTCAGATCAGGACGATGGGCGGGTGATGATGCATGGCTTTATGCAACAGAACCCCGTTTACAACTTTACGGATAGAAAAGATTCTCGCCTCAAGCAGGGCTCGAACCCGGATCAGTAGGCTAGCGCTTTACCCACTGAGCTACCGGGGCTGCTATAGGCAATGATCAGAAATTGATACAGTCAAAGTATTCTTGACAGCCCATTCAGTTTTAAATCGAGACTTAACACACTTAAATGGCAGTAACCATGCTGCTACCGCCACCCTCGCTACATATTCAAAATCCAAAAATTCGTGAATGAGCTCAATCTTTCCAAAAGCTAGGAATGTTATTCAACCTTAATTATTTTGCATATACTTTTAATGCAGTTTATGATAACGAATCATCCACAATATTCGACATATGATCCTTTTCCGTAAGTTGCTCTCCTAAATCACCACGTTTACAAAAATTGAAATCTGACCAAACTATGCTTAGATTGATATGGAATTTAAAGTCTTTACTCGTTGTTGCATTAACATTATAAAATGCTGAATTACATTGCAATTTCGGAACACAAATATACTTTATTAAATGTGGTGGTTGTGGAGATAAGCAGCGGCGCGTTTTCATACCTAACAAGCAAGTGGCCAGGACAAACTGACCGTGTGCTGAGCTATACATACATGTGCAAAACGGAGAGCCCCGGAAACTCAGTGGGTTAAACGCTGTGTCTGCTGATCTAGCAGTCCCGGGCTCGAGACTCGCTGTAGGCGGGGTTCCATTGCGCACAGTCCGGTTTTGTTATCAATCTGTCAATCTCACAGAAGGTGAGGCAAAGGACGGACGGACAAAACAAGAATTCATTTTTGAAATAGGTAGACAGCGACAGAAAGAAAATGCTTTTATAGAGAAATCATTAAAGTTTAAAACGGGTAGATTTCGTTGTAACTTGTTTCTTATCTGAAACTCTCTCCAGCAAACCCCTTTATGGATCAGTCCGGTGCGAGGAGATTGTATCGGTTGCCTTTTATGAATGAAACCTGTTTAACAAGGCCAAGTCTGTACAAGTCAGATTTTGACATGTTGCAGAACTATGAATGATGACTTGTGGTGGTGAAATGAAATATTGATGATAATAACCACAAGTATCAGCTTTTACAAAAGAGCTTGGGTCTACGCTTAGCACACAATTACTTGTGTAATCATTGGATTGGCACCTTGGTCAAATGCGCCTCTACCAAACCCAAGTCTGTCTTCACCTCGGTCTTATCGCACATTCTCGGTTTTAATCTAGTATATTTCTGGTTGGCATTTCTAAGCTCACGTTGGCATGTAATTACCCTAATTCAATTAACTGGCATGTTTGGTCACCTTAGAAACATTAGGCATTTAGTGATACTACTTGACCGTCTCAATATTGATCCTTTTCTGGTACTTCAGGACCTGATCAAACATGCGCAAAATATCAATGATATCCAGTCAATAGAAAACAACACTCAACCAGTCATCACCTTTTCTAAAATGCTTCCGGAGCAAAAGCAATTCCTAAGATTTCTTCGCCCATGGGCATAGACAATGAAATATATCATTTCGATTTAAGACAGAAACTGTTGGAATATTCGCACGCCTGAAGCTGCGATGTAGGTTAATACTGACGGACAGATGCTTAATGACGTATTTGTCCCAAGTATTCCAACAACGCAATCCTTCAGCAGTAGAGTCTTAAACCGAAACCAAAATTGTAAGCAAAGTGTTGAAAAAATGATCGTAGCTATTGCATGCATCGACGCGACATGTCCGCATAGACCAGCTTATTAAGACCACTGTTTGCCAAAATGTTGATGTCGGACTAACCGTGGTAGTTACGCCATAAAAACTGACAGAGCACAACAGGTTAGCACTGTTCAAGAACTGATCAGATCGCTCCGGAAGAGCATTCTGATCAGAATCTATGATGCTAGCCTAGATTTTAGCGTCTTATTATCATGCGACACAATGACAGCGTGGAACAGTCTACCGGTAGACATTGCAGATTATAGACTCCGTGATAGAGCTGTCCGGCCAAGCTCTGCAATGTCAGCTCAGGCAACAGTGTCCAAATATTCGAGGAAAATACTTAACACAGTACGGCCATTGTCAAACATCAGACCACTATACCCGGGAGCAGCTCAACAAGGGCGAAAGGTCAGTCTACACCGCCTGAGACCCAAAGACAGTCCCGTTGTCATAATAATAATACTTGTAGTAGTAGTAAAATATCACAGATGGCAACCTTGCCACTTATTTAGGACAAAGACAGCACAAAAATTTAGTGAAACTGCATGGTGGAGTCAGTCGACAAATACTGGATACCCCGATCATACTGCTCCCGGAGAAAATCAGCATGACGAGGATGTGCACTGCCTGCTCATCTATTAGCGTGAGCTGATGCAAAGTCAGCTCAATTAAAAAATCAAGAACAAGACTCAGCCAGTTAGCCAACACTGCAGAGTCCGATCAGACTGCTCCACTTGGGCAGTCCAGCTAGGGGTCCACAGATTCGCGCCTTAACAGCAACATACGAAGTCTGGTAAGGGATTTTATCAATATTACAAAAGCGCCAATCAGAGCGCTTTATTAACTCGTGGCCACGAGTTAATTTGACCAATTGGAGGGCAGTATTAACTCGTGGCAACGACTTAGTAAGTCGTGGGAACGAGTTAGTAAGTCGAGGGAACGACATAATAAGTCGTGGTAACGACATAATAAGTCGAGGGAACGACATAATAACTCGTGGTAACGACATAATAAGTCGAGGGAACGAGATAGTAAGTCGTGGTAACGAAATAATAAGTCGAGGGAACGACATAATAAGTCGTGGGAACGACTTAATAAGTCGTGGCCACGACTTAGAAAAAATATTGCACATGTCCCTTCCGGGGTTCCGTACTAAATGGACAGAATTATAACGTTTTCATTTTGAGCAATTAAGGTTTAAAAGGGTTAGCGGTAAAAAGGGATAATTAAAAGCACGGGATCCTATTTCAGTGACCACATCATACCCTATCATAAAGCCCAAATGTTATGCTTATCAAATTTGGTAAAAATTTCCTTTCGAATCGCCGGGGCATTGAAGTTGCATTTTTTCGGCTTCAGCGGACAGAAAAATCTGTCGCTCGGGATCACTGTTCGGCATCACTCGGCAAGCCTCGTGATGTCGAACAGTGACCCTCGTGACAGATTTTTCTATCCACACCTCACACCCATGAAAGATACTTATATTCTCTCTCTCTCTATCTCTCTCTCTATCTCTCTCTCTCTCTCTCTCTCTCTCTCTGTGCATAAATGTTTTCTCTCGTTTTCTCTCTCTCTCTCTCTAATCGGTGAATGAACGGGTTTTTTCTGTCTCCTCAAATAGATAGACAGATTTTTCTATCCACACCTCACACCCATGAAAGATACTTATATTCTCTCTCTCTCTCTCTCTCTCTCTCTCTCTCTCTCTCTCTCTCTCTCTGTGCATAAATGTTTTCTCTCTCTCTCTCTCTACTCGATGAATGAATGGTTTTTTTCTGTCTTTTCAAATAGATATATGTGAGTGTGCTCGAGTTTACGTCCCTTGACCAACACATAGGTCATACGGCATTGATGTCTCATCTGATATACAGGATGAGAGGGGTATTGAACCTTAGACCCCTGGTTTGGCAGTCTAGTGCGTAAGCTACTTTACTACCGGCCCTGCAATGTATGTTGGTTATTACAGTCAACTCCTGATATCTCGAACATTGATATCTGAAGATATCTTCTTATATCAACAATGTATTTCTATTTTTATTTACATTTCAACCCCTGGTATCTCAAACTACTGATATCTCAAAGTAAATTTTCTGGTTCCAGATTTTCTGGTTTGAGATATCAGTAGTTTTGGCTGAAGTTTGAGTTCGAGATATCGAGAGTTGACTGTAATTATTATCCAACATTGTCGAGAATTCGATGGGCAGCAATACGATTAACGGTAAACGATACTATTGTAGATGGCTGTCGACCGAGCTGGTATTACTGTTAATTGTCTCGGTCGACAGTCTCTTTTTCCTTGATGGTGTCAACAGCACTTGAAAAGAGTAAAAAGTAATACCCTTATGATTTGATTATTTGTTATGCATCAAAGGCGTTTTGCTTATTGTTATGAGGTTTTTTTAAAATTGTTTTGAACTGAAACATTGCTGATTAAAAATTAAAAACCTGTGTTACAGCGCATAACGATTGCAATTAAATTCCTTTTTCTCACTGCAGTCACTTATTTCTAACTGTTTAAAATTGCAACGATTTGTATCCGCAGTAATCACTATTTGAGCCGCGACATGACAAAACCAACAATGTGGTTTTGCGCCCAGCGCAGACTCAGATCAGCCTGGGCATCCACCCAGTCTGATCATAGTCTTCGCTGTCAGCATGGAGGTAGCTTAGACCCTTAGCTACCCTTTAAGCTATTAAGAGTCTGGTCAAACTGGGCGGATGCCTATGCTGATCTGAGTCTGCTCTTTGCGAACAACCACATTGTTGGTTTTCTCGTGTCGCGGCTCAATTGGCAGATTCACGTTGAACAAGGGACGTGTTTATTTATTTCATTCTATTTTTTGAATTTATTTGTCTGAACTTCATCTATTCAATTACCTACGAACATAGTGATAAAAAGTCTGCACATTGCAGACATCTCTTTAGGTGGCATAATGGAAAACAGACGGACAAGTGAACATTTGATGGGCGTTATATTACTTTTGTCACCGAAAGTCTTATGGACATTTGGAGGTATGAATTTTGAAAGTTTTCTTTAGGGCTGTTCGGATATAAAATCGCATCTGTGCAAACTGATCATACGTTTCATTTTAACTATTTTACTGTAAAATACTTAATATCTGCGGTATCGAAATTTCACGGTCTAATGAAAATGAGGTATTGCCGCAGATTAATTTTTGGATTTTTGCACAATGGCTGTTGTCAAAAAATAGATAAAATTTGATGTTAATTTGTTACATTTTTTTACTTTTATTTCAAATTTATATATTGTGGCATCTACTAGAATCGCCTCATAGGCGATTCTTATGGATGCCACAATGTATAATTTACGGAAATGGTATAGAAAATATTTGAAATTCTCATCAGGTACTTCTTGCTCCCTGAAACCCTGTGAAACTATACTTTAGGACCAAAAGTTCTGCACGGATGTTAAATTAACGTCCGTGCAAAACTTTTGTCTTTAAGTATATATGCAAAATTCAAAATTAAATATTGGCGAAGTTATAATTTGGCGCTCTTCGCCTTAGTCGCCAATATCGCCAAAATTAAGTTACCTCCAAATGTATCTGTTTCACAGTTGTAAAAATCGTAATAGTGAATTTCCTGAACTTCTACAGATGCGCCTTAATCTGAGATTGCCATAAGATACTCAAAAAAAAAATATTAAAGGGTCAAACTTTTACCCTGAGATTTCTGGAACGTTTCAAACATTTGGTAAAATAAATCATTTCTACCTCCCATTTTAAACATTTTACAAGTTTTATACACATGAAGCTTGAACTTATAGCCTTTGTCTTGACCAAGGTCAAGCTTTAAGTCAAACTACCCCTAAAATGAAAGTTGTTTGAATTCCCATAGAGAATTGATAGTGTGTCAGTTTGGTCGGGAATAACTTCTGAAATTGCTATGAGTTTTAAACTTCTTATAGCTTGCTGACCTTAAAAATGATTAAATTTGATGACTATCGAGGAATTTTTCAAAAAATTCATGAATTGGCGAAATCGAAAATTTTGGTGCATTTGTTCCCTATGGACTTCAAAAAACTCTGATTTTGAGGGTAGTGTGAATTGAAGTCTGGACTTGGTCAAGTTATAGGCTATATTTTCAAACTTCATGTGTACAGAACTTGTAAAATGAATGAAATGGAAGGTTAACATAATTTATTTTACCAAATGTTTGAAATGTTCCAGAAATCGCGGGCTAAAAGTTTGACCATTTAATATTTTTTTCGAGTATATATTGTCAGCTGACGCCTTTCAAAGTTAAAAACGCGTAGCTGTTTCAGAGATCTCCTTTGCAATTAGCGTTAAGTAGTTTAAAATCTATTAGACAGTAAATAGTCTAAGAATTATGACAACATCAATAATTACCGTAATTGTCCTAAACGTGGCAAGGGCGTAGCTGCCTATACGCAAATACGCAGGTGCGTATTGAAATTTTGTCAAATTGACAAAATTTCAACACGCACCAGCATATTTGCAGTCTGAAATTGTGTAGAGTGGGCAAAATTTCAATACAAGCTTCCATATGACATGACAATATGAAATATCCAAAGGGGCTAAACCACATGATTTCCTCTCAAGGAGTATAAACACCTGGCTGTGCGTATCACGTAATAGCCTCTAGCTACGCCCCTGCGTGGAACAGTTCCGCTAATTTCCCCCATTTTGCTTGTCTGGTGTTCTAGAACTGTCGAATGTGGCGTTGAACAAGGCAGCCTCTCAAAGTACAAACGAAACTTCTTGGCTGGCACACCTGGCTGTTGACGGAGATCCGAATTCAGATGCTCATCAACACAAATGTTCCAGCACAAATGGGTGGCTGCAAGATAATATGAATGCATGGTGGAAAGTAGATTTGGGCGATGAATACAGGATTAAAGCTATAAATATTCAAAACAGAGGCGACTGTTGTGGTATGTTTTTTCCTACTTCTTCGTGACAATGTATATTTAACAGAGTGGATGATCACGTGTTTTCTTGCGTCATTTTCTAACGCCATTCTAAACAAGGAAACCCCTGGAATTCTTCACGTTTTACTGAATTCTTAGTAACGTTATTGTTTTCAAAATAAGCACAGAGAACATGAGTCCAATTAGACGATGTTCGCGATTTTATCGGGGTTTTATAGTTTATGTATTTAATTGTCACTCACTATCTGAAACCGAAAGTAGGCTTTGCTGTACAAGATTTCCGAAAAGTTTGTTGTTGCTCTGATTCTAGATTCCGATTTCCGAAAATTTTGTTGTTGCTCTGAATCTAGATTCCGATTTCCGAAAATTTTGTTGTTGCTCTGAATCTAGATTCCGATACCGAAAAAATTTTTGTTGCTTAGAATCTAGATTCCGATTTCCGAAAATTTTGTTGTTGCTCTGAATCTAGATTCCGATTTCCGAAAATTTTCTTGTTGCTCTGAATCTAGATTCCGATTTCCGAAAATTTTGTTGTTGCTCTGAATCTAGATTCCAATTTCCGAAAATTTTGTTGTTGCTCTGAATCTAGATTCCAATTTCCGAAAATTGTCTTGTTGCTCTGAATCTAGATTCCGATTTCCGAAAATTTTCTTGTTGCTCTGAATCTAGATTCCGATTTCCGAAAATTTTGTTGTTGCTCTGAATCTAGATTCCAATTTCCGAAAATTTTGTTGTTGCTCTGAATCTAGATTCCGATTTCCGAAAATTGTCTTGTTGCTCTGAATCTAGATTCCGATTTCCGAAAATTTTCTTGTTGCTCTGAATCTAGATTCCGATTTCCGAAAATTTTGTTGTTGCTCTGAAACTAGATTCCGATTTCCGAAAATTTTGTTGTTGCTCTGAATCTAGATTCCGATTTCCGAAAAGATTCAGAGCAGCAACAAAATTTTCGGAAATCTTATAACCTCTCAGTAATGAAAAGAATGCCTGTTACGAGCACTTACAAGTACACATTCTCTGTGCTATACTGGTATTTCTTAGACTGCATTCGGAAATGAAGAAATTGTCTTGAGAAAAGTAACCACGAAGTAGATCGTTGTGCTGGAATTCCCAATATTGACGTGAAAAATCACATGATCACCACCCTGTTCGAAATTCCTAAAGGTTACGCCTTGCCTTTTGCGATAGTAATTGAAACGAATGACTTTTAATTCTCTCTTCCTTTTATCTAAGCATGCCAATCATATCGATAGCAATGATTCAAGACCTTATGGAGGCACCGGGAGGAGGGAAGTTGCTTTATTATTTTTTATGTGCTCCTCGCTTCAAAAGGGTAAACATTTTCAGACTTCAAAAGTAAACTTTAATTTCCGTTTTTGTAGGCGTATACGACTACATGTAATTACAAAACATTGCTTTTTTCATCAAACAGAAAGATTTGAGTTTTAAATAAACAAAAAAAAGTTTAAAGCAAGCTATGGAGTTATAATAATTGGATTAAGGCGTGTTACAGTATTAATTTCGTGGTCAACTAGGACGTGGCTACATTGTTCGCATATTTATCGTTTTGCCCAGCAGGCACATGACGTTGAAATGACGTCGTACTGACGTTGATGCGACGTAATGACGTCGCATCGACGTCAGTATGACGTCATTTTGACGTCATGTGCCTGCTGGGTTTGTTCCAGGTGAGAGACTTCTAAATTTAAGTATACAGATCGGAACGGTAGAGGACGAGTTGAAGCAGGTGTTCTTTTTTGAGGGGCCAGGATACAATGGAAGTTATCACGAGTTTCCAATTGTGAATGTCATTGGTCGATATGTCAAACTTGAAACTGATAACACAATGGATGCAATTGTAACACTCTGCGAGGTTGAAGTGATGGCTACGGACATTCGTAGAGGTGACAATTTCACAACAACTCAAACCGAAAGACCGTTTTCAATATTTAGTTTTAAACATTTTGCCAAACCTACTTGAGCAAGATGCGGTATAACAGTCCGCTTTTCCGCCTGCCAGTCAATTATTTCGTGCGTTCGTCTATCTGTTCGTAATTCCATAGCCTAAACCTATATTTCACGCTCTGCTGACTTTGTAAAATTATGTCGGGCCTACTGTGTATGTCTGTTTCTCTTTACAATCACAAAATCTGGCAAACTGTTTGTTCTTGGTAATCCCTTATACATGCAGAATCGTACTTTTATATGTATTAGTTCTATTATATATAAATAATGTTCACTCTGTTGGCTCTGGAAATGTTCCCTTTAGCATGGTGTCCAAAACTACCTTGAACCTTTTGTTTAAGTCCGTTTTTCTCTAATTATACCACTACAACACAAACCTAGCATGAAGTATTTTTTTTTTCTAAGAATTGCCTTCTGGAATGCAACTACTATACTGGACAAAAAAAGTTAGGGATCAAATATTTGACTGAAGCTTAAATCATCCAAAAAATAATTTTCTTCTGTTCAATACAACTGTCAAAGCGGCAAAAAACTGCATGAAAAATATAGGAATCGGATCACGTGACACACCAGTAAAGACGAATAAACAGATATACCCCTTAAACTGAAGTGAAAAATGGCATCACCACAAAATTGAATGTCCTTGATTCTTGGCTTTATCCATGCAAAACCATTGCCAGTGCTCATCGATATCTCTTGGGCTCTGAATAACTGCCTAACAGCTACTCGGTGTTCTTTTGGTAAATCGCTAGAGGCTCATTTTGGGGACTCATTTGCCATTTTTTATGAAAGGTCTGAATTAGCTCTCCACGAGTTTCTTGAAGCCTCTGGTGATTAGAATTGGTGTTTTGTAACATCTGTCAAGCAAGTTCCATCAGATTTAAAACTTGCGACTAACTAGACTTGTCCTTACGGGCGATAGTCTCTGTACCAAGCTACTGTTTCATCAAAATAAGACTGTGAGAACACGCATTGTTTGTCCATCAAATGATTTGATCGGCCAATTTCAGTGAAATCGATTAGAAACAGACTTGACACAACTAATACGCGCACTTTCATGCTCGTAACGAGGCCAGGATTGATGCGATTCCATAGAAATGCGAGGCGACAATCGGCAGAAATGTGAGACAAATTGGCAGCTGTGTCATTTGACCCATGTGTTTTTCACAGATGAGTCAAGATTTGTATGTAGATATCCATGATAGTGTGTGACGCCTGCCAGGTACACGTCGTGTAGACTATGAATTAAATCGTGTTGCGGAATATGACATGTCTCGAGGAGGGTGGGTAATGATATGGTGCGACATCTGGAATGGCAGCTGTGTGGACTTGCGCAAGCCTGACAGGGGCACTCTGATTGGTGTTCGAGTTAGGAATCACACGTTTTATCCAATTACAAGACCGTTTGCTGAAGTTTTTGGCGATGACATCATCGAATCACAGGGCAAATGTGGTGGACCAGTACGTAGCGACACAAACAACCGCTGGTATTGACATGTCAATTTGATCACAAACTTTAAAGCCGTTGAGCATTCTTTGGACATGTTCATCGCCAATCCTGGCCCCGAGGTTATAAAACTTTTTTTCATGCTCAGCTGAGTTGAGCATGAAATTTTACCTGCTAATAAATAGCAAATTACTGATAAGTACAGTTGTTTTCCTGCTCAGTTTAGCTGAGTTTGTAATTTTCTCTGCTTTTGAATATGCAAATGCCAACATTAGTTGGCATTTTCATATTTATCAGCAGAGAAAATTTCATGCTCAACTCAGCTGAGCATGAAAAAAGTTTTATAACCTCGGGGCCTGATCACGAGATGCCCCCCCCCCCCTGAAACTCAAGGAGAGCTCACTCAGGCCTTTCATGAAAAATGGCAAACTAGTCCCTGAATGGGCCTCTTGGAATTTGCAAGAAGCATTCCGAGTGGCTGTCATAATGTTATTTAGGCCCTTGGAGGTCACACTGAGAACTGAAAATAATTTTGCATGGATAAAGCCAAAAATAATGGACATTTAGTTTTGTGTTAATACCAGTTTTCCCTTTGATTTTAGGGGTATGCCTGTTTATTCATTCCTGCTGGTGTGTCACGTGATCAGATTCCAATATGTGTCATGCAATCTTGTGCAGTATTGTTAGATGTATTCATCAGAAGAAAATGACTTTTTGAAAATTACTTTTTTCAATATAAAAAATTCAGTCTAATGTTTGATCCTTAACTTTATTTGCCCAGTATATATACTCCTCGCCAAAAGTTTAGCATACGGTTGAAACAAATATAGCAAGATTATTGTAGATAAAACAACTGAATTATATCTTTCTGTGTCTTCTATCATCGACACCAATGATCAGTCATTGTAAAATTTGCAGCTTTAATTTGAATATGAGTAACAGCTGCACAAAGCGAGCACAGACGTATATGTCCAAAAAACATATTTTGGGAAGAAAAAAATATCGCTGTGACCCGCTGTGACTGACTTTTCTTTTACACCAATTTAACGTTTTGTAACGCTAAATGCTTTTGGCGAATAGGAAGTTAGTGCTTTTGTAATCATTAAAACGAAGCATTATTTTCTTTCGAAAATTTGAAATTTTAGGGCATTTATTTTTGTGCTCGTTTTATGCAATGCTTACTCAAATCAATTCAAAGTTAGTGTTTTTACAATGCTTAAGCATTGACGATGATGATAGAGTGTTTTTACCTTTATACTGAAAATGAGAACTAAAGTATAATCCTGGTACTTTTACTTTAAAAATATGCTAAGCTTTTGGCTAGGAGTATATGTATTATATGCACAGTATGTTGGTTCTGGAAATGTTTACATGAACAGGGAATCCGCAATTTGCTTTATCCTATTGTTTACACCTACAATCATCAAATATGGCATAAAATTTGTACATAAATGGTCTCCTGCTTCACTACTTTGTACTTTTGAAATATTTACATTCTTTGTGTATTTACTGTAAAGCCCTAGGAACGTAATGTAGTTTATATTCCAATAATTACGTTGAGCCAGGCGATGTAACATGACTTTAAATGACGTCAAAATAAACATGGCTCTTTACAATTTGATTGGACGTCGGCAACGTCATGACGTCATAGAAGCTGCTCCGCTGTCAGTAGAAAAACTGCGTGTAAATATTTTATTGCTTCAATTTTAGCGCTTATATAAGTTTCTTCACCAATTTTGATTGAAACGATTCAAACGAATATTAATATATGAAATGAACTTAATTTGTTGGGTTTAGCCACACTGAAGAAGTTAAATACAAAAAAATAAATAAATAACGAGCGTATGTCGCACTAAATTTGGAAAAGGTGCGTTTATGTTAAATAGGAATTAGATACCTTTTTCGGCTTTAGCCGTATAACCTTAGTATTGACCTACATTTTAAGTATTTCATTAACCAATATAAATACACCCGGGATTTTGATGTAAGTAGCTTACTTTCGCTTTCTCTTTCTACCTTCCGTTTCTTTTGACTGTTGGCCTATAACCCGTGTCGTGATCGGTCCAAATCGCTTTTTGCCAAAGAACAGTTCTCCTGTTATGTCGCTCATGTAAAATATAAATCCAACAAAATAACTTGACTCAGAAACCGAAGACGAAATTAAGTAATTGTTGTTGGCTTAGTTGTTGATGTTATGTTGGAACAGCAACACTTTTAAGGTTATGTGTGGAGCGATCAGCAAACATATCCTCATTGTTATGTGCACCACAGATAGATCCCAATCAAAATTTCGACAGCATTTCCGAAATCGAACCCCCAACATCAACAACAAATATGCATATCAACATGCGCATCCGTACAATCTGATCCGCACATTCGATATCTTACATGTACCTGACTAATGCATATTACAATGCACACTTCTATTTGATCTAAGCCGATTATCTTTCTTAGCTCACCTGAGCCAGCGGCTCCGGGGGAGCTAATAGGATGGTAAAGCTCCGTTGTCCGGCGTCCATCATCCATCAACATAAGCATGCGTTATTGAACTAAATGGGTATTGATATAACCAGCTATTGGTACATTTTATGCTGTTACTCATTGTCGGCTAAGTCTTCCTGTGTTTAAGATAAACATGCGTTTTCAGGTTTACTGTGCGTTAACTACTTATTGGTTATTAGCTATGCTGAGTTACTTAAAAATGATGAATTTCCTTTATACAGATTGATATTATTAATCATATGCATGGATATACATCTAAACCCAGGACCATCCTCAACAGATATTAGTACGTTAGACATATTTCATCTTAATGCACGAAGCATTAGGAATAAGCTTGATTACATTCAAGGTTTGACAGAATCATATCATATATTATGTTGTAGTGAAACTTATCTTGACGATAATGTTGATCAACTTTGCTTAAATTTTGAGGGTTATAATGAGCCTATAAAGAAAGATAGGACCCATAATGGGGGTGGAGTTATGGTATACGTGTCGAGTGCTTTAAGATATGTACGTAGATTAGATCTCGAAAACCCTAACTTAGAGACAATTTGGATTGAGATTAAATTAAAATCGTTTAATCTATTGCTATGCTGTTTTTATAGAAGTGATTTCACAATTTCTCAATCAAATTTTGTCACTGAACTGCAATCCTGTATTGAAGAAGCGTTGGATTATAGTCCGTATATTATTTTAACCGGAGATATAAATATTGATTTTTTGAATTTAACTAATATTCAATTGCGCGATTATCTGTCCTTATACAGTTTAAACAATGTTATTACAGATCCAACGAACATAAATGAACATTCATCAGCTTTAATCGATCCGTGTTTAGTAAGTGACGCTTGTTTAGTGTTAGATTCTGGAACCATGGCTGTTAGTGATATAATAAGCGATCATCGAGCTACATACGTTTCGATTAAAATTGATTTTTGTTTATCGAGCTCTTACTCTCGTGAAGTTTTGAATTACAAACATGCAGACTATGAAATGCTTAACGATTTGATAGAACAATATGACTGGAACGCTTTGTTTAATTCTTCTTTGAATATAGATGAAGCATGTGAAAAGTTTACACACACATTTCTGAATTTATGTAAACAGTGCATACCGTTAAAAAGTGTCTTAATTCGGGCAAACGATAAGCCATGGTTTAATTCGGATCTTCGGTACAATATAAGAATACGAGACAGGCTAAGGAAGAAATTTTTTAAAACAAACAATCCTTCTGATAAATTATTATATAAACGTCAAAGAAATAAGGTGAATAACATGAAAATATATGCTAAAGAAAATTACATATCGAATATTGCGGACACAATTTCAAACACTGATAGAAGTAATACGAGTAGATCTTTCTGGCAAATAATGTGCAGATTTATGGGAAAAAGTTGTAACCCGGTCATTATACCCCCCTTGCGTTCAGATGATACAAGCTATGCATTCTCTAACGAGGAAAAAACTAATTTATTTAATGATTATTTTTGCGGTATCTCAAGTATCGATGAATCGAATATAGTATTACCAAATTTTGAAAAACGTACTGACGCACTTATACCGGATATAAGAATATTACAATCGGAAGTCGTGGACGTTTTACGTACCCTTAAAGTAAACAAAGCGTCTGGTCCCGATGGAATCAGCCACAGGATGCTAAAATATACGTGTCATACAATATCTGTACCTTTAACTAAATTATGCAATTTATCGTTACGGTTACATGTTTATCCTAGGTTATGGAAATCTGCTAATGTTATGCCTCTTTTTAAGAAGGGCGATACGTCAGAAGTTGGCAACTACAGGCCTGTCTCGCTGATAAGTTGTGTAGGCAAAGCATTTGAAAGAATCATTTACAAGCACGTTTATAACCATATTGCAGACCACTCGTTGTTGTATAAGTACCAATCTGGGTTTCTTCAGGGACATTCAACTGTACATCATTTAATAGAAGTCGTGCATTGCACATGCATTGCTTTAGAAAACAACGAAACAAGTTGTCAAGTATTTTGTGACATATCGAAAGCGTTCGACCGAGTATGACACAAAGGTTTAATTCTAAAATTAGAAAATTATGGCATAATCGGCAATCTTTTACTTTGGTTTAAAGATTATTTATCAAACAGGCATCAAAGGGTATTCATAAATGGAGTATATTCGTCTGAGAAACATATTTCTGCTGGCGTCCCACAAGGGTCAGTTTTGGGTCCGCTTTTATTTTTGATATATATTAATGATATAACTGATAACTTAACCGGTATGGCACGTTTATTCGCGGATGATATTTCTCTTAGCTTCTCCTCAAATAATTTAGCTGTAATTGAAAGAGTTTTAAATAATGATTTAACTATTTTGAAAGACTGGGTAACCAAGTGGTTAATAACTTTTCATCCTCAAAAAACAGAAGTTATGCGAATTTCAAACATATTTAATGATTATAATTTCGAACTTAAACTTGATACAAATATTCATAAAATCGTAGATGCTCATAAACACTTAGGAGTAATATTATCGTCAAACAATAAATGGACTAAACATATAGATTTAATAATTGATTCAGCATCAAAGCAAATAGGATTTTTAAGGAAACTCAAATATAAATTATCGAAAGAAACACTTAATAAATTATATATAACCTACATACGGCCCTTATTAGAATATGCATCTGAAGTTTGGGATGGATGTAGCGCAACTGATTCCAATAGGGTAGAAAAAGTTCAGCTACATGCAGCTCGTATCATAACAGGTCTTCCAATATTTGCGTCCTTAAATTCTCTTTATTCTGAAACCGGCTGGGAAAAACTTGACCAAAGAAGGGAAAATAAAAAGCTAGTACTCATGTACAGAATAGTCAACAACGAAGCTCCTAGATATTTAAGTGACTTGCTTCCAAACACTGTCAACGCAGCTAGCAATTATAACTTAAGAAATAGTTTAAATTTCGAAATTCCCTTTACTAGATTGTGTTCCTATGAAAGTTCGTTTTTTCCATCGACTTTAAAACTTTGGAACGAATTACCGCTATACATACGAAACAGCTTACCTGTATCTCAATTTAAAGCAAACATTAGAAGCCAACATCTGAAACCGCCTAATTACTTGTACGTTGGAGAAAGGAAATATAATATTTTACTTACACGTTTGAGGCATAACTGTAGTAGTTTAAATGCTGATTTATTCGATGTCAACATAATACATTATGCAAACTGCAGTTGCGGTGCACCAACCGAAAATGTCAGTCACTTCTTCTTCGAATGTCCTCTTTATACACACTCAAGAAATACATTGCTAGAACAATTAAATCCAAACTACATAGTGACATTGGATTTATTATTGAATGGCAATACTTTGCTAGATTATGATAGTAATAAAAATGTTATACTCGCAGTTTTACATGACTTCTCTTTCTGTTGAGAATCAAGCTGATATCATTGAGGCATTTAACTCAACCTCTAGATATTTAGACGATCTTCTGAATATTGATAATCCTTATTTTGAAAGCATGGTTAACCAAATTTACCCACCTGAACTTAAATTGAATAAAGCTAATACTTCAGATACCGAGGCCCCCTTTTTGGATTTACATCTATCTATTTCTAACGGTTTTGTATCTTCTAAAATTTATGATAAACGTGATGACTTTGACTTTGATATAGTTAATTTTCCATTTTTGGATGGTGACGTTCCACGTCGTCCCTCTTATGGAGTGTATATTTCTCAACTTATAAGATTTGCTAGAGTGTGTAGTCATGTAGATGACTTTAATGCTCGTAATAAATGTTTAACTGCTAAACTTCTTCAACAGGGCTATCGGTATCATAAGCTTAGAAAGGCTTTTTCTAAATTCTATCGCAGACACCATGAATTGGTTTCAAAATTTGATGTCGGATTAAAATTTCTTTTACACCAAGGCCTATCGGAACCAGAATTTTATGGTGACTTAGTATACAAATTCAAAAAGATTAAGGGTAGGACTGATTTTTCTGATCAATTCCGAAAAATAATAATACGTCACAAACGTATTGGCTATAATTTAAATGTTATGCGACAGTCTGCATGCTTAGTGATTAACCCAATCACGGTTGATAACTTTGCTGTACTCTTTAATTGCACACCGGGGGATCGGTCGTCAGACTCTATGATGGCCCCGACCTAAAGCTATATATTTTAGTTGGTTGGGACCGGAGCCTTTCTGTCTGTTGCTTGGTCCACCGGGGCTCAACTGGTGACCTTCTTCTGCTTCAGATTTCCAGTGGGGTTGTTTGGCAGGACAGGGATCTCCACCTGTCAGACGGCCCGTTGTATCTGTTGAGTCCTCGTCTTTGCTTCTTCATGGTGTTGAAATTTGATTTATGTGTTTACCGTGATGATTCATTGACGAGTTAGAGGGTTATCATGCCAACCGAACAACCAACTAAATGTTTTGTACCACTTCAGAAACTGAGGGTGAGGTTGGGCCTGTAAAATCGATTTAAGCCCCCCAGTAATTCATTAGTGACCGTTCCAAGGCGGTAGTTCTGTTGTGGTTCTCTGTTGCTTGTTTTTGGTGTCAGAGTTTCTGTGATGTTTTACCTTATGTATGTTCTTATTATTTTTGGTTTGGTTTTTGGGTTGCTGAGTGGCCACCTTTTGGGAACAAGCTGCTCACTCGGTTGGCCATATGTTCTCTGTATCTTGATTATTTGTAATCTTAGTTGTTTCCAACTATGGTTTGAGGGCTGGATTTGGATTTTGATTGTTTCAGTTCCTGGTCTTTGCATACTTTTTACTTTTACATTTTATCAAGAACACACGTAGATTTGGCTGAGTACTGTGTAGCAATGTTTTCACTCATGATTGTTTTGTTTGCTGTATCGGAGGACGCTTGCGCTGTTTGGGAGCCATTTTATCACATTTATCACTTTCATTTTTTTTCGCTGTTTTTTTTCATTACCTTTTCTTTTCATGGTTTCCTTCTATTGTTATAATTGTGTACGGTTCGTGTTTTGACAGTATATTTGTGTTCATCATTCGCCATTGTATCTTTTTAATATTATTGTTAAAATGTTAAGTAGAAGACGATCTAATGTTGTCATAACTTGTGTCTGATCCTTTTGTGATTTATGCAATAAAATATGTTTAATCTAATCATCATCCATCCGTCTGTCCGTCGTCCGTCAACAATTTCAAACGACTTCTCCTCTTAAACCGCTGGCTCGATTGTGACCAAAATTTCATATGTAGCCTCCAGGGGACTTAGGAACGAAAAGTTGTTCAAACAGTCCTGTTCATATGACCAATATGGCTGCCACGCCCATATATGGTAAAAACTTTTAACAATCTTCTTCTCTTGAACCAATAAGCCGATGGTCCTTAAACTTGGTATGTAGCATTGGCTACGCAAGCAGTACCAAGATTATTCAAATTATGACCTTGGGTTGACCTTGACCTTTTTTACGGTAAGGTCAAATTTGCTTTCTGTAGCTTTTATATGGGAAAATGCTAGAACATAAGATTTCTTGGAAACTGTGGAAGATTTTGACCATAAAGTTGGCAAGTTCAGTCATCTTAATGAGTACATGAAAATTTTTGCGTACAAGAGGTAAAGGTCATTCTTTAACCTTTGACCCTGGTCTCTCCTATTTTTACAGTTTCACACATCTCCTCAAAAGCCACTGGGCAAATTGTAACCAAATTTCATGTAGAGCCTCTTGGGGGCGGGGGAATCAAAAATTTGTTCCAAGGGTCCTAGTTACATGACCAACATGGCCGCCATGCCCGTATATGGCAAAAACGTTTAAAAATGTTCTTCTCCAGAACCTGTAGGCCGATGGCCTTGAAACTTGGTATGTAGCATCACGTGCACAAGTACTACCAAGATTGTTCATACTATGACTTTGGATTGACCTTGACCTTTTTTACGGTAAGGTCAAAATTATTTTCTGTAGCTTCTATGGAAAATGCTACAGCATGAGATTTCTTGGAAACTATCGAAAATTTTGACCTGAAAATTGGTATATACAGTCATCTTAATGAATACATGAAAATTAATATGTACAAGATGTAAAGATCTTCCTTTGACCTTTTACCCTGCTCTCTCATATTGTGACAATTTCACACATCTCCTCGAAAGCCACTGGGCAAATTGTAACAAAATTTAAAATTGAGCCTGTAGGGGTTGAGGGAACGAAAATTTGTTTAAACTGTCTGGTCACATAACTACCATGGCTGACATGCCCATATATGGCAAAAACCTTCTCAAAAACCAAATGATTGATGGCCTTGAAACTTGGTTTATAGCATCAGGAACTTGAATACTATCAAGATTGTTCAAACGATGACCTTGGGTTGACCTTGGCCTTTTTACGACAGGGTCAAATATGGGGAAATTCTAGTATATAAGATTTCATGGCAAGTTTAGAAAATTTTGGCCTAAAAATTGGTAAATACAGTCGTCTTAATTAGTACATGGAAGATTTGCGGGTACAAGAGGTCAAGGTCATTTTTGACCTCTGATCCAAGTCTCACATATTTTGACAATTTAAGACATCTCCTCAAAAGCCACTGGGCTAATTGTAACCAAATTTCATACACAGCCTCCAGGGGCTGAGGGAACGAAAATTTATTCAAGCGGTGTAGGTCACAGGATCTACATGGTCACCATACTCAGGTGAGCGATTCAGGGCCTCATGGCCCTCTTGTTTAAAGATATTTCTTGTTTCTGATCAAAGTGTTTTCATAAGTAGTTGTTTCAAAACAACATCTGCATCAAAGACCTTTTGTTTGTAAGCTCTGTATTTTTGAAATCTTAATTTAGACACATGTTATCATATTTGCAAAAGTCTTTTTACACGATTTACACTAAGGACAAATTAGGGTCTGCAGATTTTGGCACCGAGCAAGACGCACAGCCAATTACCCAACTTTAGACAAAGGGTGCCTCCAATATCAGGAAAGGTTTGTGTGTTTATAAGGAATAAATTTCATTTTCTGATGATTATCGATGGTCGCGTGCAAAGCGAATGAACCCAGGAGGGGTTCATGTAAACTTTGCTAGCGACCCAATGTAGTTTATACTTCAATAAACACCAGAAAAATTAAGTTCATTGCTTATATTTACATTTTTTTCTATCTATTATTTGACTACAAATTTGCGCTAGGGGCTACAATTGAAGCAGAAAAAAAAACATTTATATTCTAGCGTCAACGACGTAACAACGACGTCATAACATCGCCTACATCCAATCAGATTGGAGAACCATGGTTTATTTTGACGTCACTTAACGGCATGTAACGTCGCGTGAACCAATGTAGTTATTGAAGTATAAACTGCATTACGTTCCCTACGTGTACCATGGGGCTATCCAATAAATGCACTGATAATGTAAATATAATTCCTTAAACAACATGCATTCGAACAGGTGTTTCGGGACTTATTCAACATTGCAGTCTGTTTGCTAACGATGTTTCATTCGCCATGCTTCTTAAACCAGCATCTGTTGGAAATTATTTTATAGGCCACTTTAAGATAATTAAAAGTCGAGTAAAAGTTTATCAACGTATATCATTTTTTAAGGTAAACAGACACACACTTCCAGGGGAGATCATAACTAATCTGTATCACGTATTATCTTCAACTGTTCTAATTTCTCAAATGACAGACTTTACTGCATGAAACTGAAAGATGAGCATTTTCTGCAAACATTATGACATGCGATTAAATTTTTGTCAGCTGAATGGGTCCCCTTGCCCGTCTGGAGTATAACCTGTTTTCATTATTCTGTGGCTCAGTTATATGTATTGTTAGTACTCGTAAGAAAATAAACGCAACTTTACCAAATGTAGTGCGACGGACGCGCGTTTCTGTAGTTAAGTTGCGTTCTAGCAAAATTAATAGCCACAACATATGTTTATTTTTTACAATGAACGGAGATACAGAAATGTTATTGTTAAAATGATTGGGAAATGTCCCTGGAGTTGTAAGTTTAAATTATGTGTTTTCCTATCAATGTGCACAGCCGAAATTTTCACATATTGTTGTCGTTCAAAAAGTGATTACATATGCCGAAAATGAGCTATGTACATTATTGGGATAAAGTATTTTCAAACCTAAATGCAGAACAGAAAATTGTCGAAAATGCCTAAAATCAGCTAAGGTACAATATCAGGCGCAAAAAGATAACAATGGACAAGGTAAAATATTTAAATGCTCACTCAACATTAACAGAAGAGAATTTTTAAAAAAATGCTAATTCAAAAATTCATAAATATTGAAGCAAAATATGTCTCATATATTACTAGGTCTTTTCTATTAAAATATGGATATAAAGGAGTGTATGTTCTTTTTCCATATTCAGGTGGTTTATTCAATAAAATAGAAGAAAGAAAGAGCAGCGGCAGCAGTTTGGGCGAATTCAGTGCAACAAGCATCCTACAGTGTTCAACTTTTTGTCTTCAGCAATCTGGATGTACAGCCGCCAACTATGATGTCCTCAACTCATCATGCCAGCTCCTTACTTCATCAGAGCCCAGCATCACGGCCACAGGATATACACTGATTGTTGTTAACTAAGCCGCGACACGAGAAAACCAACAAAGTGTTTTTTGCGCACAGTGCAGACTCAGATCAGCCTGGACATCCGCCCGATCTGATCAGACTCTTCGCTAAGCGCTTAAAGGATACCTAAGCGTATAAGCTACCTCTAAGCGGACAGCGAAGACTCTGATCAGACTGGGCGGATGCCCAGGCTGATCTGAGTTTGCGCTTGGCGCACAACCACTTTGTAGGTTTTGTCGTGTCGCGGTTCAACTAAGCTTTACCAAAGCCGGGAATCAATGAACCTCAAAGATTATTGCAACATGATCATGGCATACTTGCAGCATAGTAAATCTGGATTTTGTTGCTCGGCAAAATGTGTCTTTTCTGTGGCTAGCAGTAGCCTTCGATGACATTACAGCCTTATAGACATCCCACTACCCTTAGCTGGCACCATACTCTTTCTGGAGCTCTTGTACAGCGAGCGTAGGTTGAGATGACAACAGTGTGTCTCTATACGTCTAACACTAGCCTTCATTGCTAGTGACACTGTAAAAATCGCACTTAGCTATAAAACACAAGTGGTTACATGTTTAGATGTAAACATGTTTAGGAATATGTCATATAGCTAAACATGTACGCCTTTTCTATTATTTTCCCGGACAAAGTCTGCTAAACACGTTTTATTCTGTTACGCGTTTTGGATAAATCCATTCTCTCTTTTCCCCGTTGAAGAACGAAAAAAAGAGACGAAAATGTAGACAGAGGAAATTTTCAAAATAAAAGGTAAATATAAACAGTTTTGTACATGTTTAATTTGTAAAAATAAACCTAAACATGTTGCAAATTGAACGTGTTACGATTTAAACACATAAAAAATCGGACTGCATTTTTTGCATTGATTCTCAACACATTTTTTACAGTGTAGTGTGCACATTAATCGTTTAGTCATCATAGTAGCTTGAGATATTGCCTCAGGTTCTTTCCATATCTGGAAGTATAAGATGCTGGCACCACAGTCTGTCTGTGTAGCCTATTTAAAGTAGCCAAAATTAGCACCATGGTGTCCTTAGAGGCCTTGAGGTGGTTGTACGATAATCTGTTTATATATGTATTGCATAAGTAAGAGCAGGTGTATTAGCTCTCTGCCTTATACCTCCTACAATAGTGTTCATTATCATTTTTTGATAGCCTTAGCTGGCACCACGTGGCTTTCAGAGGTCTACCTGGATATCTAAATTCTGCCCTTTTGTCCACAGAAGCATTGTAATAGCAACAGCTGCGCTGTTACATACGTTACCGATAATGTGTTGCCGTAATAATTGATATAAATACGGATATTTGTGTCCTAAACTATGCATCTATGATGGTATCACAATGATCGTTTAGCAGCCTGGAGCAGTACCATATAAATAGAGCTAGGTTAGCTCGCCCTGGTAGCCCATCCTGTCGGCGGTCTTTTTGGTGACCTGATGCAATACCAGTGTCTCCATGGAGTCCGATAGCGGCTCCCGGTAGAAACATAGAATTGACAGAGGCCGTGTAATAATCGAAAGTTTTTTCATTCTTTGTAATATGGTTCTGCACTAGCTTGCGAGGGAACTTTATTTTTCATAAAACTGAAAAAGCCTAAATTGAAACAATGGTGTCCAAACAGTCGACCATTTAGTAGGCTAAACTGGCATCACATTCCTCTTTAGGAGCTTTTATTAGCACTTTGTTCTTTAGCATAACCTTCACAGAGGTGTAGTAGTAGCGTTACCTGGTCCCTAGGTTATAAAACTGTTTTTCGTGCTCAACTCAGCTGATCATGAAATTTTCTCTGCTAATAACTACGAAAATGCCAACTACATGTAATTCATAAGCAGGGATAACTTCATACTCAGTTAAACTGTGCAAGAAAAACAACGATACTTATCAGTAATTTGCTATTTATCAGCGTCTAAAATTTCATTCTCAGCTAATATGAGCATGAAAAAACTTTTATAACCTCGGGGCTTGTGTCAGAATTGGTTCTGTGACATCTGCGCTTGTACAATAGTGTGCGTTTAGGTTTTTAGGAACTGAAGCTTTTATCACCGATTGTTACATACCTTGTAGCAATCTTCCAAGATGATAAATAGAAGTATTAAAAGTTAACACCGTCACGAGTCAAAATTTTGTTTATTGAATATGCCTTTGATATCTTTGCATGTAGCATATGTATTTGCGGGGTACTCATCAGTAATGCATCATTAAAGCGTAGAATTATTAGTAACTACTGCCCCTTAACATAGATGAATAACATCATATACACTGTAAACCTGATACGTTAATATATATGACACGTGAATGCATATATTTGTCCATATTTGGACACCATATGTCGTTAATATCTGTTTGAAAAAGAAAGAGCACAATATTAAAATGTCTGTCAAACAATTTCTAAGTTTATGTTTTTGTGATTGTGACCTTACCTGAGTATCTTCATTTATATTCCAACCTGTAAAGGACCTGGTATGATAAGGCCCATATTTGGCCCCCAGAAAACTCATTTTTCAAAAGTTTTATTTCGATAATAGATATGTATACATTGGGAAGTTCCAACCTAGAATGTAACAGCAAACACAAAATAGATCAGTTCTTGCATAGCATATTGTGTTTTTATCTTGAAGATACCCATACCCCCAGCAGATTTTGACAAAATGACGAATTTGGTAGCCTTTGCAGCTTTCAAAATATATGAGCCCGGCCTCCAGCACATTTTATATTTTGTCTGCTTACAACGTTTAGATATATTAAAGTCTCCATAGTCCTATCAGCGGTAAAAGCGCCTAAACTCAAATCATTGTAAAAATCGGTTCAACCTTCACGTTTGTTCATAAAATGTGGGTTGATATGCACATAATGAGTCATGTAGCTAGCAAAAAGAAGAGAAAACAAGTTTTTGAAAAATAACAAATCACTCCACAAAATACAATTTCCTGTTCTGGTTTCCCGTCTAGCAATGCTATATAAACATGGGCGGGACAGTGATTGGGACACCACGTTGTACATTGTATTTTGACCATTTTGTGAAATCGAAAGTAGGTCATTTTAGTTGCCAACTAAAATGACCCAAATAAGTTTTCAAACTATTATTATATGAAACTCAAGGATGTTTTATTTTTCAAAAGCTGGCTTATCACGGTCATTTACTATTACGAAACTATAGTGAGAAGCTTGCAGCGATACCTCATGATAATTTTTTTCATGCTTATAGAGCAATGGGGCCTTTAAAGGCCCCATTGCTCTATCAGCATGAAATATTTTATCGTGAGGTATCGCTGCAAACTTCTCACTACAGTTTCGCCATTGATTATTATCGTGATTGGCCGGCTTTGAAAAATCAAAACGTCCTTGTGTTTACCATAAAATAGATTTGAAAAAATAACTAGGTCATTTTAGTTGCCAACCAAAATGACCCACTTTCGATTTCACAAGCTTTATCTCATGATAAAAATACAACGTACTGGCGGTAAAAATATAAGGTACAGGCGTTTAACAGGTGATAAAAATACAATGTACAAAAAGAATTAGGCAAGGATCCCACTGATTGTTTCGCTGTTGCATTATTGCATTGCTTAACGGGGAACCAGAGATGAAACCCGAGTTTTTATGGAGAGACTTATCATTTTTTCAAAATACCTTGTTCCTTCTTTTTTGCCAGTTATATGCTACAAAAAAGCACATCAACCGACATATTTTCATCAATTCTGAAGGCTGTACAGGTTTCATAATGATTTGTAATTTGACGGTTTTTACCTTTGATAGGACTATGGAGACTTTAATATGTCATGAAAATATTAAATATGCTGAAAACTTGGCTCTATGTTTATTTTTATTTTTTTGTTACCAAACTGGCAGCTTTTGGAACCTATTTCCTGCGTTCACAACATAAAAATGCCAATATCTCCGCTCATAGACAAAATAAACATATGTAGTGGGTAGTTATTTTCTTAGTTAGAATACAAGAAATAATTTGGTACACATTTTATTTTGATCTGTTGGAATTTTCGGTTAGCGTCTCTAGACTTGCTCAAGTAAGTGGTTGGGGTACCCGGGCAGGCCTTGTACAGTGTATAGGTGGTTAGCAGTGCTATCCAGCGTAAAGCATGTCATCAAAAGCCTATAATCAAGAGCTTTCAAAAGCTATTGTGACTGTCACATTTCTTTAAAGGAAAAGCTATATAACTCATTTTTTTTCATGCAATTTTACTTAATATTGTTGAAACAACACAGGCATGTCAGAAATCATGTTATTCTGAGAATTCACGAAGACGTAACATGTTCTTTCTGTTTGTGCACATACACACAAATGATTACCAATAGAAACAATGTAATTTTTACGATGTGTAATGGGGCCAGAAACAGCCCTTATCATACCAGGTCCTTTACTTCTGTATACACGAAACATAATCCACAACTTGCTCGTAATAGGAACAGCTCATTTTTGAAAACTATACTATTTCATGAGCGTAAAAACTGCTATGTAGCAGTTGGCACTCAATGCGCCAAAATCTGAAACAGTTCAGTTTTTCAGTTATTAGTCCTCTAGTTTTTCGTCAATATGAAATAGATCGGACGAAGTTTTTTTTTATTTTAAATTTTGCGGTCGTACATTTTGTCGTCTGCCTCTTGGCGCTCTTAGGGTTTAGACACACTTCAAAGTTTCATGACAACTTACTAACATGCTATCATATTATTACAAATATATCTTTTTGTGAACCATACAATTTTTACGGTATGTGAGCCGTTTTACTTCCGCGCAAGGATTCCTTCATAGACGTTGTGGGAAACTGCGCGCAACAAGAAAAAAAATCTGACAATTTTATTTAAATATATCTGCACTTACGGAAATTTTGAAGATCTGTTTTTACAATAATATTGGGCATATGTCCTTTTTTCTAGAAAAATTCAGACATTTCTTAAGCCTGGATTTTTAAAAATAAAAAAGAAAGGTGCATTTTTTTGCATTTTTCTGTGACTACGTCAAAAGTCATCATGGACAATCATTTTTCCTTTAACATTTGCAAAGCTGAACCCATCAGCTAGTGGCTTATAAAGTGTTCTTTTCAGCCACGGTTAAGATTTCAATTTTTTGCGTTACATCAATAAACAGCCAAGTTTCACAGGAGACGTTTCCGTTTTCGATTTACAGCTTTCAAACACTAACGACCATCTGCGCAATAAAACAGAGTTTAGGTGCGACAACTGAGGGCGGATTAATTTTAAAACATCTGCCCGAATGTGCCTGTTGTGTTTGAGTACTCTAAATTTATCCAGCGGGCCAGACATTTTCTTATAAAACTAAAATCTCTTTCAAAAGCTATTCGATAGTCTTATAACCATTCCAGTCGTAGCGTTTCTACAGCGCTTGACTGAATAATAATAATGAGCCGCGACACGAGAAAACCATCAAAGTGGTTGTGCGCAAAGCGTAGAGTTGGATCAGCCTGGGCATCCGCTAGTCTGGTCAGAGCCTTCGCTGTCCGCATGGAGGTAGCTTAGAGCCTTTAGCTACCCTTTAAGCGCTAAGAAAAGACTCTGATTAGACCGGGCGGATGCCCAGGCTGATCTTAGTCTACGCTTTCCGCACAACCACTTTGTTGGTTTTCTCATGTTGCGGCTAATATATAGACGGGGGAGAAGACGATACTGAACCTGGGTACACTGTTTTCACGTGTCCGTCAGTTCATACTTACGCAATGGCACTTTTTCAATTAAAAACACAACGCGAAGAAAAACAAAACCTTGGACCCGGTTGTGACGCGTACCGTGGTTCGACCCAGCCTATCCTAACACAGCATTGAGCTCAGGTGAGCTAACAATGGACAAATCAAAGCCCTAGAGACACAAAAAAATAACATTATTCAGTGTATTCCCTTTTGTTGTGGTGCTCGGCTCTTGTGATTATACAGTGGACTCGACAGTATCGAATCATCGACAGTATCGGATCACCCATGTTATTACCCGTTTTTCTCACAAATGAAGCAAATATTTTTTTACCATTATATTACAGTCATCAAGTTAGACCAATGACAAAGTGCAGGGTGAAAAATTCTATTGAAATGTGCGGCTGTGAAACAAATTAGAGTTGTTGAAAAGCTTGGCCCCTCGTCAGCGGCGCTTGCATTTCGTCGGTTGCTCGTTACCCCAAGAATAGATTTTGGTTACTTAAAATATTTTATCATTAGGTGATTGAAGCCGATTCTTCTTTCTAATGTGTCCTGGCATCCTAAAATTGCAGGCAGTCATTATTTTCGTGACATCCCAGTATTTAATGAAACTAAAGACTTGAAAAGTGGGGCACCTATGTGCGACAGTAACGGATCATTATATAATATGAACTGAAATACAGGCATCATCAGGAAAACTTTATGTCGGATTCATGGTCTGATGCTGAAAGTAATGCATAAATCAACTAGCTGAGTGGCTGCTGTGTCTACTTTCAAAGAAGATAGTATAAATATAAGACAACATCCCAATATCCCCCATCCCATGCCCCGCATACTAGCGTATGATAATGAAGGTTATGCGTAGCACAACTAAGCTTCTGCTAAACTTCCTGAAGAAACATTCGGGATCAGCTCGCATGTGTGTGAACCCATCAATGACTGCCTTTCATCAGATGGACATCTGTACGCTATGTAGACTCAGATTAATGCAGCCGAACTCGCTGAATGACCATGTAGAGTTTATACACTGTTTGCATTGAAAATATCAATGTATGGCGGAAAATCACCGTAAATTTCTTGATCCTGATCAGGCGCTATGGTCTTATCAGCGTATATACACTTTGCAAAGGCAGATTATGGTCTTTACTGTTTGAGTAGTTCCGTGCTATGGGGCGCAGGGGACTACTGAGTTAAGAATTTTTGGCATGCTTGTACATTTGTATACATTCAGCTGTTGTTTAACAGAAATTGATACCGTTGCTGGTGAAGGACCACAAGAAAAATATCGTTGAAAGGCCGTAAAGGTTTTCTCTGGGAGTTTGATACGTCCAACTGTTTATGTAGCCAAATTATTGAAGCTAGGAAGGTTGGCAGAAAGCCTCGATGGAACTCTCCTGCAAAATAATATCATATGATTCGATACTGTCGCACCTGATTCGTTTCTGTCGTAAGACCCCCCTGTAAGTCTGCATAGGTTATCTGCCCTTAAAAGAATAAATTTCGTAAATATTTTGACAAGGATAGATAAAAGGGATATTTTGCAATTGATATGTGTCATAACATACATAAATTTAGCATTCATATACAATAGAAAAGGAGTTTTATTGAAATTGATCCGATACTGTCGAGTCCACTGTAGCAGCCAACATGATAAGATAAGCATGTTATGATTGGCGGCGATCTGAAAGTTCCTCCAGAGCAAATTTCATAGTTGTAGGGAGATCTTCTTAGAAATTTACTGTTCCTCCAGAGCAAATTTCATAGTTGTAGGGAATCTCCTTCATAGAAATTTAGCCTTAGCAACAGCATAGCAACGACTTAAGTGGTTTTATAAATACGACCCCAGGTTGTTGTGGACAATTGAATAAAGAGATACGTTGTAATCAGTTTCCAGTAATCATTGTATATCCGGTGGCTTCGATTGTCGGCTCTGACGACGACAGAAGCTGACATGACGAGTTTGGTGAGTCATAATTGGCGGCCGCACATCCAGATTGTTGTAGGCAAAGGGCTGCACAATAGAGGACGCCGGCTGCACTCAATTCACCCAAACTGCTTGCGCTGCTTTTCCAACCCTCTATCATGTTGAATTTCCGACCTGAAACACGAAAGAGATAAATGAACCGCGGACACGAGAAGACCGACAAAGAGCATGTGCGCCCCTAGAAGATTCAGATCAGCATCAGTATAAACACAGCCAGATCAGAGTCTGTATTGTGAGCTTAAAGGGTAGCGGAGGATCTAAGCTACATGTAGGTCCATGCGGACAGCGAAGACTCTGATCAGACTGGGTGAATGCCCAGGCTGATCTCAGGCTTCGCTGGGCGCACATGCCACTTTGTTGGTTTTGTCGTGTCCCGGCTCATATATACATTCTCTTTATATAGGGTCAAGTCAGGTTATTTCTGACAGCGGATAAATTCGGACAGTGAAAATCAAGATGAGAATGAGCCGTCTCATCTGGATTTTCACTGTTAGCCCAGTTAATTTTGTTTTAATTCCAAAAAAAAACTAACATATAAAGGAAATAATGTCACTGTCCGAATTTACCTGCTGTCCGTATTCACCCGACTTTACCCTAGTTGACTGCCGATTATCGGATTGCCGTAATCAGAAGTACCAATACCAGTTCCATTAAAATACTCTCTTTTTTCTTCTGCGTAGTATTTTTTTTGTTTGACTGAATATTTTTCTTTGTTGTTGATGCCTTTATTTATTTATTTGCTTACTCGCACAAATAATGTGAAGGAGTTCTAGAACAAAAAATAATTTTGTCACATGTCCATAAGTGCATGCACTGTTGCCGTCATTAGCCGTGTCATTTTTGTTAACCATAAGTCCGTTGGTCCTGGACCAGTAATTTTTGGGCATGACCTGTTGACGGTCTTTGGTGGCAGGTCACTCTAGTCGTAATCTCTCGTGGAGGTCCCGGCATGGCGGAAGGATGTACATGTAAATGACGTGTAGCCGCATGACGTCTCCCAGCAGGCACACAAGGTTGAATCAACCTTGATTCAACGTCGTGATCTTGAATCAACCTTGATTCAAGATTGATTCAACCTTTTGTGCCAAGTTGGAGCTGTTTTCAGTAGTTACATTTTGATGCCAAACAAAAAAAAGAAAAAAGAGAAAAAAGCTAAGAATTTGTAATAAAACGTCTAACAATCCTTGTTAAAAGTGCTTTTCGACAATTTAAAAGATGAAAACATTTGAAAATTTCAGAAGTCAATCTTTAAAGGCTCTATTGCTCTATCAGCATGAGAAATGTTATCTTGAGTTATCGCTGAAAGCTTCTCGCCAAAGTTTAGTCATTTTAAATGGTTGCGATTAGATAACTTTAAACAAATAAAACGTCCTTGAATTGCCAATAAAAAGTTTTGAAAACTGATGTGGGTCATTTCAGTTGGCAACTAAAATGGCAAACTTTTGATTTATATTCTTCAAGAAAATGGTAAAAATACAATGTACAAAGGTCGGACCCCATTCAGTGACCCGCGTTTTGTTTATATTCCATTGCTCAACCGCAAACCAGAATAGACAAAAAAAATCAGTTTTTCAAAGCCACTACGTTCCATGTAATTTTTGCCAGTTGCTTGTATATTGATCAATGTATGCACATCAACCTACATTTTTTCACCGAACGTGAAGGTTCAAGCGCTTTTCATAATGATTTGTGTTTAGACGTTTTTAACTCTGATAGGAATTTGGAGACTTTAAGGTAAATCCAGCCTCGTATCCAGCGGGTGGGCTTTCGGGCTTCTTCATCCCCGCCATCTGGGGCTCTGACTTATGTATAATATAGAGGCCTCAAGATGATAATGAATGTCTAATGACAGATTGAGATGATTTATACATATGATTAGATTGAAATATATGTTGTGACATCTTATTAGAATCGCCTCGGCGAGGCGATTCTAATGAGATATCACAGCATATATTTCAAGGCATAACAGACACTATCAAAAATCTTCATCAAACTGATCTCTAATATTATGCCATATATTTTCAAGCGCCCCCGCCCATCCACGCCCCAATCCCTACCCCCTATCCCCCCTATCACATCACCTCCCAGCCCCACCAGTTATCCAGAGCCCCACCAGTATCCGGAAGTCTGGATCCGGGCCTGGAATCTGTTGTGAAACTTACCTCTTCGAACTTCTGTACCCATTACTTTAACCTCACAGAGTGTTAGGATCGCATTGAGTGTGTTAGCGATTTCCAGTTTGACATATCGACCAATGAAATTCGCAATTGGAATCTCGTGAATACTTCCATTGGTTCCCGGTCCCTCAAAGAAAGCCGCCTCGGTCATGTCGTCTTCCTGTTTACCGATCTGTATGCTTAAGTTACGAAGTCTCTCACCTGGAAATTCATTTGAAATATTTGGTGAACACGTCCAGACAGAATTTACAACCACTTTAAAATAGGTAAAAGTTGCCCATATTCTGTTGGCTATTGGGGCAGTGGGGGCTAGAGGCCCAGTGTTTCTGGCACAACACCCACTGGCAAAACATATGAAACATATGGCAAAACATATGTAAGACGAAGCCATCCCTCTCCTTTCCCTGCTGTATCCTACCCTCATTTTGCTGGGATGACAGAAAAAGTTTTCCATATGCTGGTTGACATAACTCGGAATTCGAACTGTGCCATATTATAAACCGAATCGCTCTAGATAACCACCACGGGGCCTCTGTACCCCAGACCCCACATAATTAAAGTAATGTTCTAATATTATTTACATTTGTGTCACCCAGCAGCAAACGCATGCATATACATTTTACAAACATTTTATACAACATTTACATATAAGTATTATTAATCTGCCGCATTACAAAGTAAATGCTTCCATTGAAACTGAGTTGCATAAATGTTACTAGCTTATGGGATACAAAGCCTTTATGGCAATAGTGGCCACTTTAACAGCAGTATATTACGCTTTCAAGATTCTCTAAAAATCCTACTTTTTGAGGCCTCCATAAAATTTCAAAAAAATCACAAAAATATGCCAGTTCCTAGAAAAGCCCTTATTTTTTAACATCATCCCTGATTTTTCTCATTTTCCAGTCTTTATGCCTCTCAAAATGGAAAATCGCTTTTGCTTCTGGCGGGGGTTGTGCCCCTAGACCCCCTTTGTTAACTTTTTAGCATAGATCTTTTGTCATGAGCTATAGCTGCCTTGTATTCATTTCTCAAACTTTCAAAGCGCATCATAAAGCATGTTTTGGCATATGATTTAGCTAGTAAAGCCATTTAATTCCTATTGTTATCTTTATAATTTTGCAAAAATACCCCCCTAATTTTTGGCCAAAATAACCCTAATTTTAGCACTAATATTTGCCAAGTAGTGCTTGCAAGTCTGTATACTCATACAGGGCTGTTTGCATCTAGACCATGGATTAAGAGAGCACCATGCTTTAGGAAGTGGTTTGCAAAAGCAAACTAAACCATGTCCTTTGCCTGCATGCTCTTTATGTGAGAAACAAGGTGTAAAATTACTGATGCGGGTGACTTAAATAAAAGGCCACCGGCCAAGTGTCACCCGACGTTTGAAATGTGTCACAAACTGCAGCCCTTTATTCTGAAAAGTGTTTCAGAGTAAATGTATGGCTAACTAGAAAATGTGTTTGTAAAACACTATGCCCCCAATTATATGCCTAACCCTAACAAGGTCAATTGAAAAAAAAAAAATATATATATATATAGAGAGAGAGAGAGAGAGAGAGAGAGATCTGCTAATTTTTCTAATGGTCTAGTCACCTATGAATTATCAAGGCCTCAGCAGTTATTGTTTTTCCATAAAAGATCACCCCTACAATGTTTTAAACAAACAAGAAAAGGGGCATAATAAAAGCAGCATAACCTTACCCTCATCAGAATGATCGACACATCAAATACTTTAAGAACACCATAGATGAGGTCTCTAGGTCAAACGGTTCAAAAGTTGAAAAAATGCCAAAGTTAACAAAGCGCCATAATTCAGTCAGATATTTACGAAATCAGCCCAAAAGTTAATCAGGTGAAATACACCAAAAGTTAATCAGGTGATCCCCCCTAGAAGTATGCCAGATCTGAGTATCCTACCTCCAATGGGGCATAACTCTGTCAATAATGCATACAACATAATGTAACCACCATCAAAATGATCGACACATCAAATAGTATCTGTATACCAAAAGGTCATCAGGTGATCTACACCTTAGCCCCTACCTGAACGCCAAATATGAGCATCCTAGCTCCGATGGTTCTCCCAGGATTTTGGGAACAAACTTTATTTAATTTTTCGAACAAGGGGCATATCTCTGTAAGTACAAGGCCGACGGAAAAGAAAAAATACGGGTCTGCTTATTTTCAATGGTCTATTCACCTATGAATTATCTAGGCTGTAGCAGGTATGGTTCTTGAGAAATAGACCATCTCTACATTGTTTTGTACAAATAAGAAAAGGGGCATAACTCTGTCAATAATGCATACAACATAACGTAACCATCATCAAAATGATCGACACATCAAATACTATCTTTATACAAAAATCAAGTCTCTAGGTCAAACGGTTCAAAATTTGGAAAAATGCTAGTTAACAAAGGGGCATAATTCAGTCAAATATTTACGAAATCAGCCCACAAGTTAATCAAGTGATCTACACCTTAGCCCCTACCTGTTTGCTAAATATGAGAATCCTAGCTCTAGAGGTTCTCCCGGGATTTTGGGAACAAACTTTCATTTAATTTTTTGAAAGAGGGGCATAACTCTGTAAGTACAAGGCCGAGGGACAAGAAAAAAATACGGGTCTGCTAATTTTTAATGGTCTGCCCCCCCCCCCCCCCCCCCCCCCATCAAATATTAAGGGCCCAGGAGTTACAGTTCTTGAATAAGAATAAGAGACCACCCCTAAAATAGTACATACAGACGGATGCACAGTCAGGCCCAAACCAATATGCATAAAAAATACGGGTCTTCTTACTTTTCATGCTCTATCCACTTATAAGATATTAAGGCACCAGCAGCTATTGTTCTTGACAAACAGACCACCCATAATTATGTTTTAAACAGATGAGAAAAGGGAAATAACTCTGTCAATAATGAATGCATCATAACGCAACCAACATCAGAATGATCAGCACTTGAAATATTAACAGTATACCAAAAATTAGGGTTCTAGGTCAAACGGTTCAAAAGTTGGAAATATGCCAATTTCAACAAAGGGGCATAATTCAGTCATTTTTAACGGAATTCGCCCAGAAGCTAATCAGGTGATCTACACCTTAGCCCCTAGCAGTATGCCAAATATGAGCATCCTAGCTCAAACGGTATTCCCAGGATTTTGGGAACAAACTATGTAATTTTTTGAAAAAGGGGCATAATTCTGTAAGTACATGGCAGACAGAAAAGAAACAAAATACGGGTCTGCTTATTTTTCATGCTCTATCCACCTTCGAAATATCGAGGCCCCAGCAGTTATTGTTCTTGAGAAACCGACCACCCATTATTATGTTTTATACAGATGAGAAAAGGGAAATAACTCTGTCAATAATGAATGAATCATCACGCAACCACCATCAGAATGATAAGCACATCAAATACTAATAGTATACAAAAAAATTAAGGTACTAGGCCAAACGGTTCAAAAGTTGAAAAAATGCCAAGTTCAACAAAGGGCATAATTCAGTCACTCTTTGACGGAATTTGCCCAAAAGTTAATCAGGTGATCTATACCTTAGCCCTTAACAGTATGCTAAATATAAGCATCCTAGCTCAAACGGTATTCCCAGGATTTTGGGAACAAACTTTCATTTAATGTTTCGAAAAAGGGGCATAATTCTGTAAGTACATGGCAGACAGAAAAGAAAAAAATATATATCTGCTTATTTTTTCATGCTCTATCCACCTTCTAAACATCAAGGCCCCAGCGGTTATTGTTCTTGAGAAACAGACCACCCATTATCATGTTTTATACAGATGAGAAAAGAGAAATAACTCTGTCAATAATGAATGCATCATAACGCAACTACCATCAGAATGATAAGCACATCAAATAGTAATAGTATACAAAATATTAGGGTTCTAGGCCAAACGGTTAAAAAGTTATAAATATGTCAATTTCAACAAAGGGGCATAATTCAGTCATTCTTTAACGAAATTCGCCCAAAAGTTAACCAGGTGATCTGCACCCTCGCCCTTAGCAGTATCCCAAATATGAGCATCCTAGCTTAAACGGTATTTCTGGGATTTTGGGAACAAACTTTCATGTAATTTTTCGAAAAAGGGGCATAATTCTGTAAGTACACGGCAGACGGAAAAGAAAAAAAATACGGGTCTGCTTATTTTTCATGCTCTATCCACCTTCTAAATATCAAGGCCCCAGCAGTGATTGCTCTTGAGAATCAGACCACCCATTATTATGCAGATGAGAAAAGGGAAATAACTCTGTAAATAGTAGATGCATCATTACGCAAAAACACCAGAATGACCAGCACATCAAATACCAGTAGTATACCAAAAATTAGGGTTCTAAGTCAAACGGTTCAAAAGTTGGAAAATTGCCAAATTCAACAAAGGGGCATAATTCAGTCATTTGTTGATGGAATTCACCCAAAAGTTAATCAGATGATCTACACCTAAGCCCCTTGCAGTATGCCAAATTTGAGCATCCTAGCTCAAACGGAATACCCAGGATTTTGGGAACAATCTTTCATTTATTTTTTTAAAAGGGGCATAACTTTGCAAGTACAAGGCTAATAGACAAGAAAAAAAATACGTGTCCTCTAGTTTTTGATAGTCTACCCACTTATGAAAGATCAAGGCCCCAGCAGTTACGGTTCTTGAGAAAATGAGGCGTTACGTACGGACGGACGGATGAAAGGACGGACGGACGGACGGTCAGGCCCAAACCAATATGCCCCCTCAACTTGTTCGAAGTTGGGGGCATAAAAACAGAAAATATGTGTATTACAGAACCTGATAAGCAAATAATAACTGAAGCATAAGCAACGGCATATACCCAATTACTGGGCCTCTATGAGGTTATTGAATACTTAAGCTCAGAACTGGGCATATATGTGTAAAATCAGGTAACTGAACCTTTAGGCCCTTCCAGAATGCCCAAAACATCAAGACTGTATACCCAATTACAAAATAACAAGGGCCATAATCCTGCTGATATGAATCGGATGAAAAATGAACAAAAAATCAGCCCATTAATATGAATAGTTCTGGAGTTATCCCTTTACCTTTAAGTAAATGTCTATTATCTATGAAAGGGGGATAACTCTGTCACTAAATCAATTTAGAACATTCTAACAATAATCAGAATAATCGGACGGACGAGGGTCATTGCTATAGTCCCCCTCCGCCTACGTCGGGTGACAATAAAGAATATAGTGTAAAGGTCAAATAAATTAGGATGTGATAATTCAGCCTATAGATTAAATTAGGATCTGATAATTCAGCTTATCCCCCCCCCGCCCCCGCACACACACACACACACACAATATCAAATGGTTGGTCTCTTAAATGACTCAACTTTGATTTTCTAAAAATCACTAACAACTGGTCGGACGATAAACATGGCCGTTTTATATGTGACAAAAAGAGAAACTGTTTTCAGAGGCCGGTGAAAATAAAATCCCGTCTCCATTAGGAATACCCCCCCCCACACACACACACCCCTACCAGAATTTCAAATGGTTGGTCTCTTAAATGACTCAACTTTGATTTTTTAAAAATGACTAACAACTGGTCGGATGATAAACATGGTCGTTTCATAGATTTCATATCAAATGATGACAACTCTAAAATCCTCTCTATATATAATGAAGACATCTTAGGGTCAAATCAGGTAAATTCGAACATCAGGTAACTTCGGACAGTGCCATCGTTTCCTTTATATGTCAGTTGTTTGGAATTAAAACAAAATTAAGTGTGCAAACAGTGAAAATCCTGATTTTGAGCCGTCTCATCTGGATTTCACTGTTTGCAATGGTACGTCCGAAATTTCCGGAGTTACACGACTCGATCTTATATGAAATATTTCATACCACAGCAGTCGCCTCTGTTCCAAACTTTTATTGCCTCAATCCTGTATTGATCAGACAGGTCTACTTTCCACCATGCATTCATATTGCCTTCAAGCCATGCATCAGTGCTGGCACAAGACTGGTAAGCAGCATCTTGGTTCATATTACCATCAACAGCCCGCTCTGCCACCCAGTAGTCAGCTTCGGTTGTACTCTGTGTCGCCGATTTGTTCAGCGCCACATTCGATAGTCCTAGGAATACAAGTGAAGCAATATATATGGTGGCTGGTTTGTGCCATTTCGTCTTTTCGTCTTGTCGCCGCGAAAAGACGCCAGGCGAAAAGACGAAAAGACGAAAATACGCCATGCGAAAAGACGAAAAGACGAAAAAACGCCACGCGAAAAGACGAAAAAACGAAACCCGCCACGCGAAAAGACGAAATTTCAGCGCGAAAAGACGAAAAAACGCCATGCGAAAAGACGTCATTTAAGACTCTTATTTTGTCGTCTTTTTGCGTGGCGTCTTTTCGTCTTTTCGTCTTTTCGCCTGGCGTCTTTTCGTCTTTTCGTCTTTTCGCATGGCGTTATTTCGTCTTTTCGTCTTTTCGCGTGGCGTTATTTCGTCTTTTCGTCTTTTCGCATGGCGTTATTGCGTCTTTTCGCCGCGAAAAGACGCCATGCGAAAAGACGAAAAGACGCCACGCGAAAAGACGAAATAACGCCACGCGAAAAAACGAAAAGACGAAATAACGACACTGCATTTTTCCTTCCTTCTCTGTAAAGGACAACACCTAAAGGAAAGACTTTGCTCCTTTTGGAGCAAATTCTTTCGTTTAAGACCAAACCTCTTTAAGAAACGATTTCTAACTAGGGAAAACTTGAAGAGGAAGTCGCAGAAGTTGTTCCCCTTTGTAAAGATGGCGGAAGGAGCATTAGCCAAAAGAGCAGTCTGATCAGGCTCTGCTCTGTCTGCGATCGGCACGTCTTTAGAAAACTACAAATTTCAAATTTTGGGTTAGCTACAGGTTAAAGTATGCCATATTCATATCATGTTTCAGTGTTTATATAAACACTTGTAACTTTTCCTCCATAATTTGTGGGAGATTAGATTGTCAACAAGGTACTTAATCTTTTTGGTAGTTTAAGATCAAAACGAAGATATAATTATGATGAAATTGATTTGAGTATTTTTCTCCAAAACATAAGGACGACTCTTGTCTGTCCCTTCAGTAGAAATACCATAATGACCTTCCTCATATTTTTGGTGATGTTTCCAAAAAAAAAATCAGTGGCAAAAACTGCAAACCGTGATTAGTCCACTTCTCTACAGATTGCATTCTGATCAGGGTCTACACAGTTTAATCAAAAACACTTGTCTTAGTATAAGTGTCTTAACTGTAATAAGAATAGGATATTTATACACCTTAATTGCAAAACGGTACAATACTGACCGAAAATATTGCCCACTCCACATTACTTTTATAGTCTATCCTTATAATTCTTATACGTCGAAAAAGAGCGCCGGGCCGGGTGGCGCAATCGGTAGGGCACCTGACTCGTAAGTCAGAGGTCCTGGGTTCGAATCCCGGTCTGGCCACATACTTTCGTTTCTCCTTCCGCTGATTCAAGAAGGGCAGTTGTCAGTTACTGGCGAAAGTATGTGCACTTAGTACTGGTTAACTGCTTAGGAGGTCTAAGCCTGCCCAGGAATAGTGTGGTTAGGTTAACTGACCGTCCCGACATGACCTTAGTTGTTTACCGTGGACGTTAAGCATCAAATCAACGTCGAAAAAGAACATCAAATAACATTTCAGTGCGAACATGATCAGACTGCATCAGGATCTGTGTTTGCAGTAGTCTGATATGAGTCTTCACAGTTTACTCAGACAAACTGTCTAAGTATATGATATCAATAACGAAATAACGCCATGCGAAAAGACGAAATAACGCCACGCGAAAAGACGAAATAACGCCATGCGAAAAGACGAAAAGACGAAAGAACGCCACGCGAAAAGACGAAATAACGCCATGCGAAAAGACGAAAAGACGCCAGGCGAAAAGACGAAAAGACGCCAGGCGAAAAGACGACAAAATAAGAGTTTCAAATGGCGTCTTTTCGCATGGCGTCTTTTCGTCTTTTCGCGCTGAAATTTCGTCTTTTCGCGTGGCGGGTTTCGTCTTTTCGTCTTTTCGCATGGCGTTATTTCGTCTTTTCGCATGGCGTTTTTTCGTCTTTTCATCTTTTCGCATGGCGTTTTTTTTCGTCTTTTCGTCTTTTCGCCTGGCGTCTTTTCGCGGCGACAAAACGAAAAGACGAACTGGCACAAACCAGCCACCATAAATATATACTCAGCAAAAAATAGAAATTTGACGTTTGAAAGCTTATCATTGTTTTTTTTTGTGTGTGTGTGTTTTTTAGCACCAACATTTCTTTTGAAAATCTCATGTTTACACCAATATTTTGTGCTTTGAAACTGTACAAATATTCTTTCCTTTCAATTCTGGTAAAGCGTTAGGGTACCTTAATAACTGGAAACACTGAAACTTGCTTTAGAAAAGATAGGGGTCAATTTTAAAGGCCCCATTGCTGTATCAGCATGAAATATTTCATCGTGAGGTATCATTGCAAGCTTCTCACTACAGTTTCGTAAAGAGTGGCCGGCTTCAAAAAGTAAAAAGATCATTGAGTTTCTCATAAAAAAAAAAAAATAATAATAACTAAAATGACCTACTTTCGATTTCACAAGCTTTCTTACATGGTAAAAGCAAGTGATAAAAATACAAGGTACAGGTATTTAACAGATGATAAAAATACAATGTACAAATATGTAAGGCAAGGATCCCATTGACTGTGCCGCTGTTGCATTATTTCATTGCTTAACGGGGAACCAGAGACGAAAACTGTATTTTATGGAGAGACTTATCACTTTTTCTAAATACCTTGTTCCTTCTTTTTTTGCCAGTTGTATGATACAAAAAAGCACATCAATCGACATAATTATTATCATCGATTCTGAAGGTTGTACAGGTTTTATAATGATTCGTATTTCGACGATTTTTACCACTGATAGGACTATGGAAACTTTAAGAGAAAAAAGGGCAAATTGAAAACGTAAACATTTTTATTAAATTGGAAATGTACTATTTTTGTCAGTTCGACGTCAATACGACGCCAAGTGCCCGCTGGGTACATGTACAGCGTAATTATCTGGGAAAGTAACGTTCTGAGAAGCGACAGCGTAACATGCCTGCCGATCACGTGTAAGAAAAAAATCAAATTAAAAAAATACTTACCGCTAGATGCTGACGCCTTATTGAGTTGTAGCCACCTCAGTAATATAAAACCAATCAAATACGCACTTGTCCTTCCATATGTCATTATATAGAGGATCTTACATAAGTGCTCATGTATTATTGAATTTATTAAACGAGTTGGAGAAAAAGATAAGATGCGAGGCTTTGCCGAGCATCTTATCGGTTTTCCCCAACGAGTTTAATAAATTCAATAATACAGGAGCACGAATGCAAGATTCTATTTATCATATGACACTAAAATCGCATTTTATTAGCAAATTTTGCACTTAAACATCAAGATTTCGCCATTAGAAAACGCGCGTTTTAATGGACGTCAGCGTATAACGTTACGACGTAATTTGCATATTTAATCCACTAGTGGATTATCGTTTTTAATGCATGGCTTTATTACACTCTCAGATGCGACGTCATATGATAAATCAACCTTATAATATGTTTGCGCGCTGTAGCCGCTATATTTGCCGTTCAGTCCGTTTGTTATTCAGTCCGCAAGTTTTTCAAAAAATGTCGACTAGTATACTGCCTCCCGCAAAACTCAAACGTCAAGAAAGTCCCGATTGGACAAAACCAACAAAGTGGCATGTGCGCACAGTAAAGATTCAGATCAGTCTGGGCATCCGCCCATTCTGATCGGGGTCTTCCCTGTCCGCGAGAAGCTAGCTTAAACCCTTAGTTGCCCTTTAAGCATACAAGAGATCTTGTATATGTCGTGTCGCACGGTTCAGATAACAGTACGACGTCATTTTAAAGTTATATGCCCGCTTGAATAATCTATCAACGATTTTGCGGGCAAACGGTGTTGCATTTTAATAACTTCCAAGCAACAGATTAAAAACAAAAAAGAAAGAGACAAACTATTTTGCTGATACTAGCATTAATCCCGTAATTTATATTTCGCGACACGAGAAAACTAACAAAGTGGTTATGCGCCCAGCGCAGACTCAGATCAGCCTGGGCATCCGCCCAGTCTGATCAGAGTCTTCGCTGTCCGCATGTAGGTAGCTTAGACCCTTAGCTACCTTTTAAGTCCTGAGCGAAGAGTCTGATCGGACTGGGCGGTTGGCTGAGCTGATAGGAGTCCTCAATGGGCGCACAACCACTTTGTTGGTTTTCTCGTGTCGCGGCTCATTTGTTATCATGTGCGTTTCAGTTTAACTCTGATGCCCATTAGCAAAATTCTTGTTAGTTTCTGGTTCAAGAAGCATGTCTAATATGAAAGTACTTTGGGTATTAATAATGTAATGACTTTAGTTTTAGTATATAATGTAATGGTAAGCGCAGACGCCAGCAGAGTATTATGCATTGTTTTTTAGCTCACCTGAGCCAGCGGCGCTAGGGAAGCTTATAGGATAGGCAGGATCCGTCGTAGTTCATCGTCGTCCGTCGTCCGTCCGTCCACAATTTCAAACGACTTTTCCACTGAAACCACTGGGCCGATTGTAACCAAATTTCATAAGTGGCCATCAGGGGTCTTAGGAACAAAAAGTTGTTCAAACGGTCCTGGTCACGTGACCAACATGGTCGCCACGCCCATATATAGTGAAAATCAGGTCATATTTGCTTTTTGGTGCTTTTATATGGGAACATCCTAGAACATAAGATTTCATGGAAAGTTTTGTATATTTTGGCCTAAAAATTGGTATGTACAGTCATCTTTATGAGTACATAAAGATTTATGAGTACAAAAGGTCAAAGCCATTATTTGACCTTTAACCCAGGATTCTCATTTTTTTGACAATTTCAAACATTTCCTCAAAAGGCACTCGGCAAATTGTAACTAAACCTCTTTCGGAGCCTCCAGGGTCTGAGGGAATGAAATTTTGTTCAGTCTAGGTCACATGATCAACATGGCCGCCATGACCATATATGGTAAAAATCTTTAAAAAATCTTCTTCTCAAGAACCATTTGACCCATGGCCTTAAGACTTGGTATGTACCATTAAATACTCCAGTTCTACCCAAATTATTCAAATGATGACCTTTGGTTGACCTTGACAAATTTTATGGCAAGTTCCAATATGGGAAATGCTAGAACATGATTTCATGAAAAATTTTGAAGATTTAGGCCTAAAAATTGGCATGTACTGTCATCTTATAGATTACATGAAGATTTGTGAGGACAAGATGTCAAGGTCATTGTTTGACCTTTCACCCGAGACTTTCATATGTTGACAATTTCAAACAACTTCTCAAAAGCAACTGGACCAAACGAAAACAAAAAAAATCATTAAGAGCCTCAAGGGGCAGAGGAAATGAAAATTTGTTCAAACGGTCCATGTCACATGACCATCATGGCCGCCATGGCCATATATTGCGAAACCTTCAAAAATCTTTTTTCAGAACCAATAAACCGATGGCCTTGAAACTTAATACGTAGCATTGTGTACTCAAGTACTACCAAGATTCTTAAATGATGACCCCGGGTTGACCGTGACCTTTTATGGCAAGGTCGAATACGGGAAAATACTAGAACATAAGATTTTATAACAAGAGGGCCATGAGGCCCTGAATCGCTCACCTGAGTAGAAAGGTCAAAGGTCAAACTAGGGTCACCATTTGAACAAACCTGGCAGTTTGAAACTGTCAAAATATGAGAGACATTGGTTGAATGACTTTGACCTCTATTGCTAGAAATATTCATGTACTCATTTATTTGACTGTATTTATCAACTTCTGCACCGAAATTTTCAACAAGTTCCATGAACTCTTACATTAAAACATTTTTCATATTTTCCAATTTGACCTTGCCTTAAAAATGTCGAAGTCAACATATTCTCATATTTGACCTGGCGGTAAAACAGGTCAAGGTCAACAACCCAAAGTCATCATTTGAACAATCTTTGTATTACTCGAGTACCCACTGCTACATTCCAAAGTTCAAAGACAACAGTCATCTGTTTCAGGAGAAGAATATTTTTAAAGGTTTTTACTATATATGGGCATGATGGCTATGGTGGTCATGTGATCTGGACCAGTTGAACACATTTTCGTTTTCTCTGCCTCTGGAGGCTCTATACAAAATCTGGTTATAATTGCCTCAGTGGTTTTTGTGGAGATGTTTGAAATTGTCAAAATAGGACAGTCCTAGGTCAAAGGTCGAAAGATATCCTTGATCCCTTGTACTCATAAATCTTCATGTACTTATAAGAGATGACTATATATACCATTATTAGATCAAAATCTTCAAAACGTTCCATCAAATCTTATGTTCTAGCAGTTTCCCATAATTGACCTTGCTGTAAGAATAGGTAAAGGTCAATCCAAAGTCATCATCTGAACAGTCTTGGTAGTACTTACGTACCCGATGCTACATTCCAAGTTTCAAGGCCATCAGTCAAGTGGTTCTGGAGAAAACAAATTGTCTTTTTACCATATATGGGCATAATGGCCATGCTGGCCATGTGACCAGGACTGTTTGAACAAATTCTCATTCCCTGGGCCCCTGGAGGCTCTATATGAAATTTGGCTACAATTTGCCCAGTGGCTTTTCAGCTGATGCTGAAATTGTCAAAATATGAGAGTCCTGGGTCAAAGATCAAAGACTGAACTTAACCTCTTGTACTAATAAATCTTTATGTACTCATTAGAATGACTGTATACACCAATGTTTAGGCCAGAGTCTTCCAAATTTTCCATAAAACCTTCTGTCATAGCATTTTTCCACATTTGACCTTACCATAAAAAAGTTCTAGGTCAACCCAAGGTCATCTTTGAGCAATCTTGGTAGTACTCAAGCACCTGTTGCAACATACCACGTTTCAAGTCAATCAATCTATTGGTTCTGTAGCAATGGATTTTTTAGGCTTTTTACCATATATGGGCGTGTGGTCATGTGACCTGGACTGTATGAACAAAGTTTCGTTCCATCAATCCCTGAAGGCTCCATATGAAATTTCGTTACAATTGGCCCAGTGGCTTTTGAGGATATGTTTAAAACTGTCGAAATATGACAGACATGGGTCAAGGTCAAATAATGACCTTGACCTTTTGTACTCATATGTACTCATTAACATGTGGCTCAAGGTCGTTCAAATGATGACATTGGGTTGACCTTGACCAATTTTACGGCAATGTCAAGTATGGGAAAATTCTACAAAATAAGATTTCATGGGAAGTTTTGAAGATTTCGGCCTAAAACTTGGCATGTACTGTCATCTTATAGAGTACACGAAGATTTTTTAGTAAAAGAAGTCAAGGTCATTCTCTTACCTTTGACCCAGGACTTTCATATGTTGACAATTTCAAACATCTTCTCAAAAGCCACTTTGCCAACTGAAACAAAAGTTCTTTAAGAGCCTCCAGGGGCTGAGGGAATACAAAAAATGAATTTGGCAGTGATAACAATGTAGGATTGGTTAATTGGCGTCACCAACTTACGTCATCATGCAATCGCGACGTCAGCAAGTTTGGATACAACCTTGTTTGTTTCCATTTGTTTGATTCTTTACGCCTTTTAAATCTTTAAAACTGAATGAAAATGTATAAGAAATAGAAAACCATGTTAGCATTTTTTTATATCGAGTTTATCAGGCTCGACCAGAAAAGTGTAGGGTGTTTGTGGTCCCGCCTAATAAACTTGATATGAAAAGACACTAATATGGTGTTCTCTAATTCGCGGTCAAGTTAATTTGTCCATATCTTGAAGCCTGTTTGATGAATAAAATTTAGTATACGCTGTCCCATTCCCACTTGGAAAAATAAAGTTCAAACTGCGTCAATAGTAACATGAGTAAGCCAAAATATAATATTCTTTCGACGAGTATATAAAGCATACAAACAGGCACATGACGTTGTAATGACGTCGTACTGACTAATGTTCCCGCTGGGATGTTAGTGCAATAGGGGAGAGTCGGGTAACTTCGGACAGCGGGTAAATTCGGAAAGTGACATTGTTTCCTTTGTATGTCAGTTGTGTGGAACTAAAAAAATAATAAGTGACCAAACAGTAAAAAACCGTCTCATCGTTTGCAATGGTATGTCCGAATTTACCCGCCTGTCCGAAGTTATCCGACTCTCCCCTAGTTTAGCTTTGAAGTTTGGTGATAACTCCACTCTTTTTTTCAAAGCTACACTGATGTTGCTTTCTTACTCTCATACCATCGCTATTTCTCGGCTTACTTTTATCTTTTCCTTGCAGAGGGTGGTGGTCGGGCGATGGTGCTGGTTAAAACTTCCAGTGCCGGGACGTCCTACTTATTTCGATAAAAGTAGGACAAGGGCCTACTCTGCTTGCAGTTGGCGCGGGTGGGATTGTTTGGATATTTTTTTCTCGTCTATCATTTCTTTTTTTTTTTCTCCCCCACTCTGGGAGACGGCCCGATATAGACTGAAATACTGTTTCAAAGGGCCGTTAAAACCAAAACAACCAACCAACCAACCAACTTTTCCTTGCAACACTGATGGTAACTGTAAAATCCTTAAGAAACCCATGCGGTCTATGCCGTTCCTAAGCAACGGTGCTTTTGGGTAATGGCGGCGTAGCAACGTGTTGTGCACGCGGCTAGAATTTCTTAGGTATGGCGTGTCAGCAATAAATTTTCTTTTTGAACATTCCGTAAGGTTCATTCTCAAGTGAGCTGGGTCGCGTAGCGCAATCGGTAGGGCACCTGATATAAGTCAGAGGTCCTGGGTTCGATACGTGGTCTGGCCACATACTTCGTTTCCCCTTCCGCTGATTCAAGAGAGGCAGTTGTCAGTTACTGGCGAAAGTATGTGCACTTAGTACTGGTTAACCGCTTAGGTCTAAGCCTGCACAGGAATAGTGTGATTAGGTTAACTGACCGTCCCAACATGACCTTAGCTGTTTACCGTGGACGTTAAGCAACAAATCAAACAAATCGTTCTCAAGTGAAGTCGCTCAAAGTTTAATGCGTCTAGACAATGGAAAATACACTTAACGCCATTAATTCTGCAAATTGACGGCTATACAGTATTGCAGAAAGACCAGACTTTAAAGGTGGTGATAATCATAATTTGAGGCGAAAACAAAAACCTGCAATAAATGATGAAAATACAACGGATCTTCCAAAATTTAGCAGATGCCTTCTTTATGTTGTTTCTCACAAGTCAGAATCTCAAAATGCTGATTTGTTGAAATTAAAAAGGGTTTATATAAGAAAAGATCAACGGGTAATTTTGTGCGCAAAAATCTAAAATATAAATATGGATATTTAAAATGTAATTAGGTCTGAACATACTAGGAGCGCCTGTAGTGTAGTGGATAACACTCCAGACTACCAATCCAGGGGTCGCAAGATCGATTCCCCGCTTCTCCGGTCTTTCGGATGAGACTTTAAACCGAGGTCCCGTCTCCATATGACCTCGCTGTTGGTGGGACGTTAAACCTGAGTTCACTCACTCACTCACTGAACATGCTAAATTTAAACATTATTTCAAAAATCAAACATTCATGGCAGTAACAATATTGTTAGATATACATAAACATAATATGATTAGAACGGAAGCAATGGGTTATTTAGTTCCTCTCCTAAACATACTTGAATGCGTAAAGAAAGCGTCCTAGCAATTTGTTTTCATTTTTTTACATATTATCAGGCTGCGGAGATAAAAAGACATAGCTGTGTCTAAGTATTTGTCAAGAACAAACAAAAATGTAGATTCTGTTTGCAAGGTTGAACAGTTTCACGCACACGCCTGTCTTGGTCAAAGTAAAGACATAATTTCACTGTAAGTATGATATAGGTATAACTGCTTACCCTGTATTTAGTGAATGCAATCAGTATACATGCACCATATACATGGCCAAACGCTTGAGAAAAAGCTACTGTTTTCACCTGGTCTACCTTACAGATTGACAAAGAGTTGGAACAAATACTTGATACATGTAGGCCGCTATTTTTAATGCATTAAAGAACCTTCAGAGCCAAGTTCATTTTCAATAACGCAGTTATTTTTTAGATTTCTGCGCATAAAATCACCCTTTGATCTTTCCGTATAAAACACTTTTTTAAACAGTGTAGAGAACAACAAACATAAGAAGTCTGCTAATTTTCAGGGAGATGAGTTAATTTCAATGGTGATATTCAGGTCTTTGTATTTACTACAAATCGCTAATTTAACTGGACTTGAACAATTTAGTGTGTTATCCTGTAACATAATTGAGCCGCGACACGACAAAATCAACAAAGTGGCTGTGCGCCCAGCGAAGACTCAGATCAGTCTGGGCATCCGCCCAGTCTGATGAGACTTCGCTGTCCGCACAGAGGTAACTTAAACCCTTAGCTACCCTTTGATCACTTAGCAAAGAGTCTGATCGGACAAGACGGATGCCCAGGCTGAGCTGAGTCTTCGCTGGCGCAGGACCACTTTGTTGGTTTTCTCTTGTCGCGGCTCATATATGCTACCATATACATTGCTACCATATATGCTACCATATATATATGCTATATATGTATAGGCTCATATATGCTTCCATATACATTTGAATACATTGTATGCCGCTTAGTCACTCCAAGAACAGAAAATTGTGTGCAAAGTAATCATTTGTTAAATTTTCATTTATAATGGCGTTAAGTATATATTCCCCCGGTGTTCAACATGAAGCAGTTTAAAATTCCTTATGCATTATGTATCAAGTTAAGAGGTAAAGCAGGTTCTGGTGAATGAGAACCTATTCAGGTGAATAATTATTCCTGTAAAAATTTGCCCTCCAAGTCATTAAAGCCTTCTCTTCAAGAATGGAAAATTGTTCCATCGAGACAGTTCTGTCTCAGCAAAAAGTGCAGATCCAGATCAGACTGCTCCTGAAAAGGAGCAGTCTGATCAGGGTCTACACTATTTTCAATTTCATTTTCATCTTTTGAACAGAATTGTGAAACCAAATTTTGATAATTACGATAATTATCTACAGTGTCCCAATTTTTTAGAATTTATACGTTTATTATAATTTTTCAGCCTGCCACATTAGCAATATGCCCATGGTGCTATCTGAAAGCATAACAACAGACATAGTCCTGCATTATAGATGTGGTGACAACAATGTGGAACAAAAGGTGGCAGACAGGAGTAAGTCCAAACTATAGACACAGCGGAGCAGCGACACGAGAAAACCAACAAAGTGGAATGTACGCCCAGAGAAACTTCAGATCAGCCTTGGCATCCGCCAAGTCTGATCAGTCTTCGCTGTCGGCATGAAAGTAGCGTAGACCCTTAGCTAACCTTTAAGGGAAATGCAAAGACTTTGATCAGAATGGGCGGATGTCCAGACTAATCTGAGTCTTCGCTGAGCGTACATGCCACTTTGTTGGTTTTGTAATGTCGCGGCTCAGTTATTGTTGTCAAGAAAAGCTTCAGAGGTTCTGGCACAATAAAAGAATTTGTATCATCAGCCACGTAGCTATTTCTGTACACCCATGTTAATATTCATGTTTATTACCAATAATGTTCGCTAAGTGGCATGTTCGCTCAGCGAAGACTCAGATTACTCCGTGTACAAACTGGTGAGAAATTGTCCTCCTTCGGAGCTTTGAATTGCAGGCGCATAGCGCATAGCGCCTGCAAGCCGCTTTCAAAATCATCTGAAACGGTCATTAAAATCCAAATAAAGAAAAAAAAAACAATTCGGAATTTCATCGAAAATTACGACGAATACTAGAGCTTGTGTTCATAAGAGGTGACCAAATTTTTAATTTATCCGAACACTGCAATTTTGTGAAGTAATGGCAAACGTTTCCTTTCATTATTCGCTGCCGAATACAAGGGTGACAACCTACGTCATAGCTCTGACGTCATAATCGTTTTATCAGCAGTCATCTTGGCCTAAATAAAGTAAATATTTTGCATAATTATAGTTAGTCAAACACTGAAACATCAAAAAACCTAGTCGATAAGATACCGATACATGTTTTCGACTAAACACCGACAGAATTAACCATAAAATAGTTGCTAAATCTGAAAACAATTCACTACGTTACAGTGATTGGAACCGACTCTGCTTAATAGCCTATTCAGATGTCCACATCAAATATTGTAGTGAGTCGTTTTATAATTTCTTACCTTTTGAAGAGTCATATCTGGACTATACATACATGTAGGCGCCTTATCGCCGTATTATGTTGTCATAAATCTTGTCTCTCTTCGGAAAATCCCTAAGAGTTTTTTCAAAATGACCGACGAATGATTAGTTCCCGCACGCGGGCTATGACGTAGGTTGTTACCCCTAGACTACCAACTACAGAAACCCTTGAAAAAGCATTCACGTTTCGTTTCCGTTTTACTTGAAAAAATAAGGAAAATGAAAACGCTACCAGGGCCAGCAGCTTTGTCATTTTCATTTTAGCGCCTTGTAATTTGGAAGGACTTTGCAAGGGCGTAGCTACCAATACGCAAATACGCAGGTGCGTATTAAAATTTTGTCAACTTGACAAAATTTCAACACACACCTGCGTATTTTCATGCTGAAATGTTGTTAATTGGGCATAATTTAAATACTAACTGCCAACAGACCTCTGTTATTGCCCCAAAAGAGTATAAAACATGATTGTGGGTAATGTGTAAGTGGCCCTAGCTACGCCCCTGTTTGCCACCGGAAAGCAAAATGAACGTCCCAAAAGTTTTTTCTTGTTGTTGTTGTTGTTTTTAAATGGTAGACACACGAAGTTACATTAGACTGATGGTTAAATACGTGGTTAAATAAATTAATTATAGTTTTCGTGCTGTTTGGTTATGGTTATCAGGGGTTGTTCAAAACTAACGGCGTCGTTTTAACAAGACGTTAAATTCAAAATGCATTTTACGCAAAAACATTGGCAATTTTTGATTGAGCAAAAATAAATTATATTAACACACTTGGTTTTATGTGACGAATCTTTGATTAAAGACTTTGTAAACCTAAAACATTTTTGAACAGCTGGGTCCAGAATGATTAGAACCACTGCCAGGATTTAATTAATACTGGTCTCATGACAATACTGCTCAATGCTCATTACCTCTAGACAAAAGAAAAATAGTTTAAGTAATGAGAAAATTTTAGGTGTTCATATTGATGAAAATTTGATTTGGAGTAACCATTTTCAGCAGGTCTTTAAGAAAGTATCATCGTACTTATGGCTTTTGTCCCAGATACGTACATACCTTAGTTTGCAACATAGACAGTTGTTTTATAATGCGTATATCAAACCACACTTTGAATATTGTTGTATGATTTGGGGTAATTCGTCACACTTAAATTTACAAAAAATGGAGAAGCTACAAAGAAGGGCGTGTAAACTTATACTAGGTAGCAGTTATTCTTCCTTGCAAAACGGTCGTACACAATTAAATATGCTTTCATTTGAAGAGACTGTTTTTATACACAAAGCCAAATTAATGAATAAAATTTCTACAAATAGTGCTCCTATCTACTTGACAGAATTGTTACAGATGAGAGGTAGAAACAGCAGCATTCAAACTACGCATCTAAACCTCAGGTTGGTGTCTAATAAAAACATGGTTATACCTAAACCAAAGATTAAGGTAGACGAATGGTGAATAAAGATATTGGTGGGGCATTCATTTCATTATACCAGCTGAATAACCCAGAGGGCTATAAAACATTTGGATAAGAAAAGAAAATTTTTCACCGTTTTGTTTTCCTAAAAAACAAACTTTTGTATTTATACATACTTTTTTTTACACATTTTCCATTAAAATTCATGTCTCTAGCACAAGGATGCACTTTCATTTCTGCAAATCATATAATCTTCAATATAGGGTATTTGAAACAGACTGGTAAGAAAAATTGCAATTATCTTGATTATAAGTATATTTTTACATTTTTTTTAAAAATGCAACAAAATTGAATTTCATGAAAAGCGTCATGAAATATATATTCAATCGATGGGGCATGCTTATGCATATTGTTTTAATAAAACTTACATTGTATGATACAGAATAAAACAAAAAAACAAACATTTCACCCTTTTGTTTCCTAGAAAAACAATGTATAAGTTCAAAAATATCCCCAAAAAAGACTGTCCAAATACTGCATCTGCTGCAAACACAGCCGGTCCTTGCCCTGTTATTTATTTTCCTGTTGTTCCGGGTCTACCATAGAGTAATGCCTCAAAAATGCGCAGATGGAATTGAAATTGTAAAGACCTTGATCATTCTGGTTCCTAAGGAACAGTCTGATCACGGTTTCCACTGTTTATACAGACGTATCTGCCCGAAAACTTAGGATCTTTATGGTAGGCATTGTAAGTGTGTATATATTCCATAGTTGATTGATTCACCATGAACAATAACTCTTATGTGTTTTAATAAGTCGATACAGAGTTATTGTGTATCTAAATACCTTAATTAAAGGCAGTTTTTTGTACTCCGGTGCAATGGTTTGGAATTGTATTCCTTTAAGTATAAAAAATTCAAATTTCCTCGAAGCTTTTACGAAAATGTGTTTAAAATGGATGAAAGGTGGACATGTTTCTTAAGACAATGATCTTAATTATTTGTATTTCATACACCTCCATCGCCATAATCACGCAAATTTACATGATATGTTTCCTGAAATTTATACTCATTGATTTGTAGCATTTCTTGTATTCTTATATGCATTACTTTATGTTTGTACATATTCATGTAACTTTTTGAGGGCTTCAGGGAAGATTGGCTCCGGCCAACTGAGCTACCCTCGATAAATAAAGTCGTTACTTACTTACTTACTTACTGGCATAGATGTTGTTTTCTTAAAGTTGATTTTCATTTCATTTCGTTCACTTTGTAATTTTGCATTTAGATCTGATTTTGAAGCTTATTTTCAAATATATCAATGATTTTGCTATTTGTAGAGTTATATCATCAGCGAAAAAAAATAGTATGAAATGGTTCATTAAGAGTGGTCGTAAATCGTTAATGAGCAACAGGAATTAACTAAGTCCTAGAGTAGATGTTTTGGGAACCCACGAACGTACAGATAATTCCTTCCCGCGTTCAGCTGCTTGTTGACGTCAGCTAAGGCAAAAGTGCAGATGAGCTGAATTTATACAAAGAAAGTTTCTATATCAAAGTTTGAAACAGCGGCTGTTTTTCTGAACAAGCCACAATGTTCGCGCTTCGTTTGCATGCCGACAAAACTTTCAGTGGCAGACAGAAGTCGCTAAAATCTGGTCGCCCAAAGCAGTTTGTGGCTGACTTAATGGAATATACTAGAGTCACGACCGAAAGGCGTTAAAGTGTATACTTTCTTTTGCCTCTTAGTAGTTTTGTGTCTGTCCATATGATTTTTATCTGCCACTCAGAGCCTTGTGATCATGCAAATGAAACGCAAACGCTATTTTTTTTTAGAAAAGCAACCGAAATTTTTAATACAGATTCACAGTGGAAGTGTAATGTCTAGCTTGCTACACGCGAAAAATCGACATGTACATTCAGTGTCGCTAGTCACGCGCTTCAACCAATAATTTTACCATGCTACACTGACAAGCCTTGAGTAAAAATAAATCAAGCAGAATTTCAGGCCTGAGCAGTGAAGAAAAAGTAAAACATGGGCATCTAAAAGGTGCATACTTTCATTTGCCTCTGAGTATCCTAAGCAAAAAATTACTTTGACGATTTTATTTTTCTATATTTTTTTTAGTTTAAACATATTTATGTCAACAAAGTATAGACCTACAATATCTTGCCGAATACAATATTGAATAGGATTAGAACGGATGCTACAAGCTTATTTAGTTCTTCTCCTTGTATTTTTTATATATCTTTTTTATATATTTTTTAAGTTTTGATATATCCCATACACAGTATATGTAGCGATATTACTGTAGCATACGTGCATTACATACACTTCTTCACTCGACTAAACTTGTAAAACAATTACATGACTGTATATGTTTTTGCATGTTTTGCACGTGCACTAGTTTACATTAGTAGGTTTGTTGGCAAACTGATTTGCTGACGCTCTACCTTGATAGTCACACATAATCTTTTCATTTTTGCATTATAATCAGAGTGTTAAGTATTTCTCATTATTTCAGATTGTAGGCTATAAACATTGTACAATGTTTAACGCTGAATAAAATCATGTTATGTTAGCCTTGAAGGTGGTATAATCGTAGATAGAAGAACTAAATCACGTGACATTCACATGTCAAATAATTTCTTGATATTTTCTAATGACATAATTAGACCACAACCTGATACAGTTTTGATGCAAGGCAATTTCGTTTCAATGTTGAAAAATTCATCCGTATGTTAGTGGGTGATCTATTTATAGCAAGTGTCATTGGGTTGTAAATTCGTGAATATGTTCCGCCCCTTGATAAAAAATCGACACACCCACGTTAAGGTCACTTGTTTATAATTTTCTGTTGCATAGATGCTTTTCAAACTTTTCAGTCTTAAATGGATTACAAATAATCCAATCTTTATCAGATATTTGTGTATGAAGGAAGATACCCATCCATTCAAACAGGATTCATAAAGCTCGACATTGACTTTCTTACAACTAACACATTTATAACTGTAGCGTCATAGCCCTTGAACAGAACGAACTGAAATTCACTGTATCACTATATGGGTATATCCGCTTGAATACAAAATAACAGTATGGACAGACTGTTTTCTTTGGAAAAAATACGAGCCTGGGTTCTTCCCTACTCTTAAAACACAACACTTCCTTTTTTCAAGAAGAAGCAGATAAGGACCCCTGGTATAATGATGAAATAAGAGAACAAGTTTGCAATAAAATTTTGCACCCATACTAGGACCAACTGTTCACCGGAAGGTACAAATTCAGTAATCATTGCAATGTTTTCTCAGGCTGATATCCGAGATTAGAAAATGGCCGCTTTTCGGGTATGCAAAAAACCGATAGCGAAATTAGGCATAAAAGCAAATGGTCAAACTGTTTAAAAGTTTTATTCCCTATCAAGGCTGTAGGCATTTGCTTTTGTTATGAAATAAAACCTTTATGCATGTTTAAATGTTGGAAGAACAAACACTTAGAGAAACTGCTTTTGTGCATGAATATTATGCAAATTACTAACACCCACGAATTTACAACTCCCACGATTTTACAACCTTCAACGATATGTTATGTTAACACCTCTCTATCTGCCAGAGAAATCTCCTGTACTTAGCGTTTCTCAGTAACCAGGCTCTTTCATTGTGATCGCTAGGTAAGTCCCTCAGTTATGAAACCATTATCTGCAGACCAGGTAAGTCTATGACAGCAGAGATGTTGAAGCTACATGCAGGGAAAACACACTTTGACTAGCACGACATTTATTAAGGCGACATCAGAGTCGGGCAGACAGCCGTCAGGACCATAGTTTAAATAAATTCTGTGTTAACATGTTATAAATACTGATTTTTTTGTTGTTTTTGTTTGTTTGTTTGCATGTGTGTGGTGGTGGGGGTGCTGTTGTGTTTTTTCCCGTAAATTTATGGTATACTAGAAAAGAGCCCGCGCAAGCGCGGAAATATTTCATGATGGTCAAGTTTATATAAAAAAGCGAGTTTTAATTTTTCAATGTAAATGGCCTTAGGCCCAGGTGAAGATATGACCTTTACCATGAATACTCACTAAAGCTTCATTTACCTAATTAGTTGTCTGCATCTACAAACTTTCAGGTAGCAGACTGCATTGTTTCTAAAAAAAAAATCAACTTTTTTCACTTTTTCCTATCGGAAAAACCTAAGTGACTCAAAAGTTGACCTTGCCGTAAAACAGATCAAGGTCATCCCAGGGTCATCGTTTATATAAATTTTGTTGAGCTTTTAAGTCCTCGATGCGACATGCTAAGTTTCAAGATCATAGGATTTGTGGTTCTGGGGGAGAATTGGTTGATTTGATGCTTAATTTCCACGGTAAACAGCTAAGGTCATGTCGGGACGGTCAGTTAACCTAACCACACTTTTCCTGGGCAGGCTTAGACCTCCTAAGCGGTTAACCAGTACTAAGTGCACATACTTTCGCCAGTAACTGACAACTGCCCTTCTTGAATCAGCGGAAGGAGAAACGAAAGTATGTGGCCAGACCGGGTTTCGAACCCAGAACCTCTTGACTTATGAGTCAGGTGACCTACCGATTGCGCTACGCGGCCCGGCGTGGTTCTGGGGGAGAAGATTTTTGAAAATTTTTACCATAATAAATGTTTACCATCTTGGTTATGTGACCTGTCCTGGGTATTTTTTTCTGGAAAAATTGGGTCCTGGAACGTTTTGGCAGAGATTAGTTATACACTTGCACTGCCTTACGGTACAATCCGCCTTCTATAGCGACGTGGTAGAGTGTTCGTCTTTCACCCAGGGAGACTCGGGTTTGAATCTGGGCTGGGGACATATAAGACTTTTTAAGCGTCCATGACAAAAGTTCTTCCCCTCCATACTGATTTTTGTCGCGAATTCTCAGGAATACAAGAATCACTGGAAATGAGACCTAAGTTCTAATGCACATGTGGGCTATTGACGTTGTGCGCCACATGTCATGCAAATGCGGACAATTGTTTAGACTGCTGTCAATCGAAGAAATTAGAAATTCTTTATCCATATTATTCGTTGTATGAATATTGTCTTGTCTCTGAAATCTTTATTATATCGGACTACAAGCTCGAAATTCATCAACGATGTTGTAGGCAGATATATATATATAAATAAGAGATGCAAGTGAGATTTCTAAGGGTATGGATACTGGAGACATGCTCAATTGTCACTTATCAGTGTATATCTTGTGTCCGTGATGCTCGGCTCTGGTGAAGACAGAAGCTGACATGACTGGCTGTGGTACTGATAGACTTTTGAAGACAAGGGTATGGATACTTGAGACACGTTCATTTTTCGCTAATCAGTGTATAGCCTGTGGCTGTACTACCCGGTTCGGATGAAGACATAAGCTGACATGATGAGTTGGGTAAGTCATAATTGGCTGCGACACATTCTTCTTCTTGCAGACAAAGGGCTGAACACTGGAGGACGCTGGCTGCTCCTTCTTCGTTCAAACTGGTTCCGCTGCTTTTCTGTTCTTCGGTCTTGTCGAATAGCTGATCTGAAAATATTCGCATGTTAATAAAATTGAGCCGCGACACGAGAAAACCAACAAAGTGGTTGTGCGCCCAGCGCAGACTAAGGGCATTCACCCTGATCACAGTCTTTGCTGTCCGCTTGGAACTAGCTTAGACCTTTGGCTACCCTTTAAGCGCAAAGCGAAGACTGTGATCAGACTGGGCGGATGCCCAGGCTGATCTGAGTCTGTGCTGGGCGCACGACCACTTTGTTGGTTTTATCGTGTCGCGGCTCAATTGAATCATTAAGACCAGCCAGGGTAGAGTTAACTTGTTGGTGAGGTGTGGGTTCCTCTACCCTGGCCCTTTGGACAGACCCATTTTCAGTTAAAAGATTGTCAGGTATGCTTTATTTTTACTGATTTATCTTTTAAAAATCCGGTAGTTAAAGGCAAACAGTATAGACCCTGATCTGGTTCTATACTGTTTGCCAATATCCCGTTAATAGGTATCAAGATATGAAAGGGTAAAGGTCAGTTCATTTTAAGAACTATCATTACTCGTAAATTTTTATGCTCCCATCTTCGGAGATATTGGTTTAGGCCTGTCCGTTCGTCCGTCCGTCCGTCCGTCCATCCGTAACGCTTTTTAGCAGCTGGGAAACTCAAGAACCGCTTATGCTAGGGTCGTGAAATTTGATATGTGGTATGCACATGAAAAATAAACGGACCTGTATTTTTTTTCCTCCGCAGGTCTTGTCGCTCAGGAGTTATGTCCCTTTTTTGATTTTGTCCCTTTGATATATAGGAACAACCTTGTAACCACAATATCTAAAGAACTGCTTAATCCAGGATCCTAATAGTTCGCATACAGTTACAAACTTAAGTGTATATGAAGTGGTTAACTTTTGAGCATATTTCGTAAATTTTTGATTGAGTGATTACCCTTTTTCAGACATAGGCATTTCATATAGGAATAAACTTGTCACCAAAATATCTGAAGAACCGCATAATGTTGGCTTGCAGGGTAGAATTAAGGTGCAGATGAACTTATATACTTTGAGCATATCTCGTAAATATTTGGTAGAGTTAACTGTTATTCCCCTTTTTCAGACATAGGCATTTTATACAGGAGTAGCTTGTGACCAAAATATCTGAAGACCCCATAAGTCTAGCATGTTTATTTTTGGCATGCAGTTACAGATCACGGCGTAGAAGAACTTACTAATTTTTAAGCATATTTCATAAATTTTAAATTGAGCTATTTTTCATTTTGAGCATGGGCATTTTATATAGGAATAATATTGTAACCAAAATATCTGAAGAACCGCTTATCAAGGATCCTGATATTTAGCCTACAATTACAGACCAAAATGTAGATGAACTGGTTTACTTTTGAGCATATTTCATAAATTTTTGGTTGAGTCATTCCCCTTTTTCAGACAGGCATTTTATATAGGAATAATTTTGAGACCAAATTCTCTTAAGAACCGCATAACCTAGCATGTTTTTGTTTGTTTGTTTTCTTTTTTTTTTTTTTTTTTTTTTGTGGGGGGGGGGATTCAATTACAGACCAAGATGCAAATGACCCGAATAACTTTTGAACCTATTTCTTAAATTTTTGATAGAGTTTTCCCCTATTTTGGGCATAGGCATTTTACATAGGAATAACCTAGTGACCAAAATGTCTTAAGAACCACAGAAGCTAGGACCCGTTAGCCTGTGAACAAAATATCTGAAGAACCCCTTTAGCTATGATCTTTATATCTGGCATACAGTCGATAAACTGATAAGCTTTTTAGCCAATTCTATAAATACTGGGTTGTTATACCACTTTCTGACTTATACATTATGGGATGAACCTTCTTTAGAGGGAAGCATACGGCGGCGGCATGGTGTTACATAACACATTTTCTTGTTTTACTGTAAAATAAGAATATTCCGGCCTAAATCAGATACCGAGGTTTTCTTTTTCCAGGAAAAATGTATTCAACAAGGACCACTTTCAAACAAATTAACTTGTTTCTCAGTTAAGTTAACCCTTACATCTAAATTCTGGCACCATTATTTTTTCTTACTGCGAGAGTTAATCTAGAAGTAATACTACCGACTCAACAATAGATAATACATAGTCATTTCGCCAAAAGAAAGGATCAACTGTCGCTAGAAACTTTATTGACTCATAAAACGAAATGTCCAACAGGTTGGCAACTACACTTTATGTTTGTTTGTCGTTTTTTTTTTTTTTTTTTTTTTTTTTTTTGTTTCTTATTTTCTTTTGAATTTCTTACCAAATACTTTTTTTACAGCCGAGTTTTGTTTTTGAAGAAGGACAAGGCAAAACATAGAACCGACTCTTTCTACCTGGTGGGAGCCAATTTTTTGTTAATATAACAACTTCAACTCAGAAGGGTGTCGGTCACATTCAAGAAAATAATACAGTTAAAGGTAGGCTCCTGTACTTTGGAATGCATCATTCATGCAACTTTCATCAAAGTTGTTGGAAAGCACTTATAAAAGGGAATTAATAAGTTTCACTAAAAAGTTTAAATAAAAAAATATTAGAAAAGTTGTTTTGCAAGGGATTTCCTAACTCTGCTTTGCACACCAGTTAGCGCTATTTTTAGTTCGCGCCAAAACAGATAACGCAGGTGATGTCATGCTGCATTGCATTTTGGGATAGTTTTAGCCCATCCGCCTGCCAGGACCTCTAGGAGAGCTCACGTCAAGGGAAAATTGACCTTTTGAGAATGGCATCAGAAATCGCGCACTTATAGACATAATACACATAGTTATTTTTAGAACTGGAATTCCAACGAAAGAAAATAAACCAAAAAGGAAAGCGACTATTTTCTTCAACATCTGACGAGTTTCTCAGTAGCCACAAATTCAGAAAAATAAGAGAATTCAGTACTGCTCAGAAAAAGATGAAATTATTTTGTGGACATAATTGACATCGCTAGCCCAGGAACCTACCTTTAACGGCAAAACAAATCAAAATATAGTCAATCCCGATATCTCGAACACTGATATCTCAAAGTATCTTCTTATATCAAAGAATGTATTTCCTATCTTTATTTACATTTCAACTCCTGTTATCTCAAACTACTGATATCTCAAAGTAAATTTTCTGGAACCAGAAAATTTACTTTGCGATATCGGTAGTTTGGGCAGAAGTTCGACTTAGAGATATCGAGTGTTCAAATTATGAAGCTATTTTAAATAAGCCCTATCTCTGTTTCACCCATTTATGCTCTCTAAACTCTTCTGTCCTGAAAAAAAATGTATGTGCAGACCATTAATAATTCTGAGGATGTTCGGTCTACTTATTTTCATCATTTCAACAGACGGAAGTTGCTGCACACCGTAAAAAATCCGTAGATTTTACGGTAGAATACCTGGCAACCAGCTGCTAGTCCGTTTCCCGTTATTCTTACGGACGTCTGCCTGTAGAACATATTTTGATATCTCGATATGGTAGAGTTATGTTAACTGACCGCACTCGAAACTGCCTTTTTTATAGTGTTTAAGGGCTATATGACCGAAACAATATCTGTCTTACTCTACCCTACTCTGAGTGATGATTCCGCCAATGTTTACGGACGCCCGTAAAAATAACGGGAAATGGACTGTCAGCTGGTTGCCAGTTATTCTATCGTAAAATCTACAGATTTTTTACAGTGCAATTTTTATGCAGACTCTAAAGGCTAAAGACCCTACTCAGACGTCTGATCTGGATCTGTACTGTTTGCAAACGTCCTTTCTTTCACAGGCTAGGCATAAAAAGGTTAAAAGTTCTCTGTTGTGAACCTACTCACTTCTTTTAACTACCGCAGCATATACTTTAACCTCACAAAGTGTAAGAACTGCGTTGAGTGTGTTAGCGATTTCAAGTTTGACATATCGGCCCATGACACTCGCAATTGGTAACTGGTGCTCACTTCCAGTGGTCCCCGGTCCCTCAAAGAAGGCCGCCTCGGTCATGTCGTCTTCCTTCTCGCCAATCTGAATGCTTAAATTACGTAATCTCTCACCTGGAAAATCATTTTAAATATGAGCCGCGACACGAGAAAACCAACAATGTGGTTGTGCGTCCAGCGCAGACTCAGATCAGCCTGGGCATCCGCCCAGTCTGATCAGAGTCTTCGCTGTCCGCATGAAGGTAGCTTAGACCCTTAGCTACCCTAAGCGAAGAGTCTGATCAGACTGGGCGGATGCCCAGGCTGATCTGAGTCTGCGCTGGACGCACGACCACATTGTTGGTTTTCTCGCGTCGCGGCTCAATTATAACGTTCTCATGATGATAGCTTGAAAAAAAAGGTGTGATCAGATAATCAAAACCTATTATATTTAAGATTTATATATCATCACGGGGGTAATACCAATGCTTCTACCTATGCTGTCGACCGAGCCGGTACTGCGTATTTGGCTGTCGACCGAGAATTACGGCTTTCGACCGAGCAGTACGGCTGTCGATGGTGTTAGTGTCCAAGTTCGGGTGCCTTCTGAGCTACGAAAAATGAAAAAAGAAACATTTTAATCACCGCCGATCGTCAAAGAGGTGTTGAACTTTATATCTGATCTCTTTGTAAGCGTTGTGACACAAAGATCTTTACGAAAATGTACTTGATATCAAAAACTTCCATTTTCTTCGTTTATTTGCAAAATTTCGGCATTTACAGCTGTCAGATACAAATAAAACTACCTGTAAAGTTTGCTTTGCAAAGGAGCTCTGGCGAACTAATATCAATAGCCTCATTTATTGTTTCTGCTAGATGTTATGAACGATCTAAAAAAGTTACAATACGGCTGTCGATGACCAATGATACGGCAGTCGATTGTAAAAACATTTGCACGGTACGGCTGTCGATAGTGATTGGAGATGGCATGTTGTGGATTTAAGTCAAAACCAACGCATTTTATGGGATTTTTTGGTTGAGTCTGTACAAAAAGTCACTCAACAGACTATAGTATAAGAACAAGCCGCACATTACAGTCCCTTTGTATTTATGAAACACAGGAGTAATGAAAACAAAAGTAAGCGTTTAAAGGCGTTCCTAGGCGACGGTTCTGGTGTAATACGTACTTAATATCACTTGGAGTAGGTGATTTATATCGTATTTTGTATTGCCGAAGATGTTGTTATCACGTTTAAATGTAAGCTTTAGCAGATTTATAACCTCGGCTGGGGAAGAGAGAGCTAATTGTTGTGATATTGATTACTTGTTATTGGGGGGGGCGGTGTTCGGAGGGGTTTTCTGCTCTTCTTGATGCCTGTGATAGGCTACGTCATTTAGTTGCAGCACTCTCTGGGCATTCCATTTTACATTTAGCAAATAAAATGTACAGTGTTTGCAAACGTATTTTATGTTTCGAATAGCGAAGACTCAGATCTGCTTGGCCATCAGCCCAGTGTGATTAGATTATTCGGAGACTGCATGAAGGAAGTTTAGATCAAATCAATCCATCGAGCGCAATGAACACTTACATGTATCAAACTGGACGAATCTGATCTAAGTCGTTATTTGGCTCAACATCAATTTGCTTGTTTTGTCCTGCAGCGGCTCGAATACTTTCGTGTGAAGAAAATCTGATATGATTCTACACCGCTTGCCCAGATCCTTCTGGTCATATCTACTCGTAGGGTCGTTTCATTTTGCCCGGTTGGCTCAACTGCATACGATCTCTCTCTCTCTCTCATTCTCTCTCTCTCTCTCTCTCTCTCTCTCTCTCTCTCTCTCTCTTATTCTTATTCTCTTTCTCTCTCTCTCTCTCTCTCTCTCTCTCTCTCTCTCTCTCTCTCTCTCTCTCTCTCTCTCTCTCAAATGAGACATTATCGATTTAACAAAGACAACTGATGATAATTTATTTTTAGTTTTCACAAATAAAATAAGATTTAAAATCACATGGAACATAAATGAACTTCTCACAAATCTGTGTCCAGTGGCACCAACCACCGACCGCCTGCCCAACTTCATAAGCTAGCTGAGGGCTTGAAATCTGAGATGAAGGATGATGAACCTTTTCAAAAGTTTCGTTATGAAACTTTACAAAAGTTTCGCTATGAAACTTTTCAAAAGTTTCGTTATGAAACTTTTCAAAAGTTTCGTTATCCTTCAATCTCATGATCGTGGGCTACTATCGAGGCTATGAACAACGATGCTGTCCTGACTGCGCGGATGATCATGCACAGGCTGATCTGTACCTTTGTTATTACAATATGCGAAAAGCAGTTTTGTCATTTATTGATATGCTTTTGTTTGCTGGCAAACGTTCAGAATATATTATCATCTATTCTATTCTATTCTATCCCATAACCTTACTAGGTCGTTGGGACACCACGGATGATTTCGAAACAATCCCTTTCCACCTTGTCCTGTCTTCAGCTGCCCTAGTTGAGCTGGCAAAATCCATCCCTGTCTATATTTTAGTATATGTCTTCCCACTTCTTCTTCTGTCTACCTCTTCTTCTTTTTCCTGTCACTGTGCCCTGTAGAATCGTCTTTGCTAAACCAGAAAACCTTGGGACGTGGCCAGACAACCTTAGTTTCCGTTTCTTGACCAGCGTCAGGAGTTCATCATATTCTCCAATAGCTGCTTGGATCTTCCTGCGAACCTCCTCATTGGTTATATGGTCCTTGTACGAAATGTTTAGTAACCTTCGGTAGCAACTAATCTCAAAGGTCTGCGTTCATTTCTCTAATTCTGCTGTCAAGGTCTACGGTTCACAGGCATACAGAGATATGGGAATGACAAGGGAGCGCATAAGCTTCACCTTTGATCCAAGACATATGTTGTTATCTCTCTAAATTGGTTTCAGCGTGGTAAGAGCTGAAGTGGCTTGTGCAGTCCTTGAGAGAACCTACTGTTTTGAGCCATAATCTGAGACAATTGCTCCAAGGTATTTGAAGCTTGTTACAGTACCCAGCTTCTGCTCTTTTACCTTGATCTCCCTCTGAATGCCATCTGCACTATTTGTTACCAATTTGGTCTTCTCAGCACTGATCTCCATCTTATATCTTGTGCAGGTTTTGTCGAGACTTTCAACTAGGGCTTCTAGTTCCTGCTTTTCCTCAACTAGAGCGTCTATGTCATCGGCAAACCGCAGATGGTAATGTTTCTGCCGCCTATGTTAACCTTTCCGTCATGTTCTTCCAGATCATCAGACATGATCCGTTCGAGAAAAATGTTGAAGAGGGTGGGTGACAGAGGACATCCTTGTCTTTCACCAACTGTTGTTCTGAACCATTCTCCTGTGCTGCCGTCCATCAGGACTGCACTTGAAGCCTTGTCGTATAGCTGCTCAATGGATGGTGCGAACTAGATTTGCACTGATATTGTACTTCCGCATGGTGGCCCATAAGGCTGCATGTCATACCCTGTTCAAAGGCTTTTTTGAAATTAATGAAGACATGGTACAGATTCTGCTGATGTTTGAGATACTTTTCACACAGGATTCTAAGGTTGAAGATCTGTTCTGTGGTGCTCCTTCCGGCTCGGAACCCAGCCTGTTCTTCAGCGATTTTCTCTTTGGCTTGTGGTTTAAGCCTGTTCAAGATGACTTTCAGCAGAATTTATTATCATCACATGCACATCACGGGAACGTAACCCCAGATTTACACCTAACAGAATAGTAAAAAGAGGGCCGTGAGGGCCGCGCGGCCCTGAATCGCTCACCTGAGTAGAAAGGTCAACGGTCAAACTAGGGTCATCATTTGAACAGACCTGGCAGTTTTAAACTGTCAAAATATGAGAGTTGTTGTTTTATTCTTTTACGTCCACGGTACACAGCTATGGTCATGTCGGGACGGTCAGTTACCCTAATCACACTATTCCTGGGCAGGCTATGGCCTCCTAAGCGGTTAACCAGTACAAAGTGCACATACTTTCGCCAGTAACTGACAACTGCCCTTCTTGAATCAGCGTAAGGAGAAACGAAAGTATGTGGCCGGACCGGGTATCGAACTCGAGACCTCTGGCTCTTGAGTCAGACGCGCTACCGACTGCGCCACGCGGCCCGGCAAAATATGAGAGCCATGGGTTGAAGGTCAAAGAAAGACCCTATCTCTATTGCTAAAAAAAAGCTCATGTACTCATTTGTTTGACAGTATATATTAACTTGTGCACCAAAATTTTCAACAAGTTCCATATATAAACTCTTATATAAAAGCATTTTCCCATATAAAAGCACCAGAAAGCAAATTTGACCTTGCCATAAAATATGTCAAAGTCAACTAAAGACAATCATTTGAACAATCGGTTATTCTTTCATGTAAGAAATCACGAAAAATTTTAGAAGATATCATTCTTCTATAGCAAGCATAACCAGCACTACTGCATTAGCACCAGTTTAGGAGACTTAACCCTCTAGTGCAGCGGCATCAGCGCCACGTCAGGAGACTTCACCCTCTAGAAGCGCAGCGGCATAAGCGCCACTTAAGAACACTTCCCCTGTAGTAGCGCAGCGGTATTAGCGCCACTTAAGGAGACTTCCCTCTGTAGTAGGACAGCGGCATTACAACCACTTCAGAAGACTTCACCCTTTAGAAGCACAGCGCCATTAGGGCAACTTCAGAAGACTTTCCCCGGTAGTAGCGCAGCGGCATCAGCGCCAATTCAAGACACTTCCCCCCTGTAGTAGCGCAGCGGCATTAGCGCCACTTCTGAAGATTTCGCCCTCTAGTAGCGCTGCGGCATTAGCGCCACTTCAGGAAACGCCCCCTCCCCCCTCTAGTAGCGCAGCGGCATTAACGCAACTTCAGGAGACTTCACCCTCTAGTTACGCAGCGGCATTAGCGCCACTTCAGGAGACTTCACCCTCTAGTAGCGCAGCGGCATTAGCGCCACTTCAGGAGACTTCACCTTCTAGTAGCGTAGCGGCATTAGCGCCACTTAAGAAGACCTTACCTTCTGGTTGCGCAGCGGCATGAGCGCCAGTTAGGAAGACTTCACCCTCTAGCAGCGCAGCGGCATTAGCACACTTTAAGAAGACTTCCCTCTGTAGTAGCGCAGCGGCATTAGCGCCACTTAAGACTGCCCGCTGTTGTAGCGCAGCGGCATTAACGCCACTATAGGAGACTTCACCCTCTAGTTGCGCAGGGCATTAGCGCCACTAAAGAAGACTTCACCTGGTTGCGCAGCGGCATGAGCGCCACTTAGGAAGAGTTCACCCTCTAGTAGCGCAGCGGCATTAGCACACTTTAAGAAGACTTCCCCCTGTAGTAGCACAGCGGCATTAGCGCCGCTTAAGAAGACTTCCTCCTGTTATAGCGCAGCGTCAGTAGCGCCACTTTAGGAGACTTCACCCTCTAGTTGCGCAGCGGCATTAGAGCCACTTTATAAGACTTCCCCCTGTAGCGGTGCAGCGGCATTAGCGCCACTTCAGGAGACTTCACCCTCTAGTAGAGCATCGGCATTAGCGCCACTTAAGAAGACTTGCCCTTGTAGCAGCGCAGCGGCATTAGCGCCACTTCAGGAGACTTCACCCTCTTGTAGCGCAGCGGCATTAGCCGCACTTAAGAAAACTTCTGCACTTCAGGAGACTTCACCCTCTAGTAGTCCAGCGGCATTAGCGCCACTTCAGGAGACTTCCCCTTGTAGCAGCGCAGCGGCATTAGTGGCACTTCAGAACCTGTAGTACCGCAGCGGCATTAGCGCCTCTTGAAAAGACTTCTCCTTGTAGCAGCGCCGCGACATTAGCGCCACTTCAGGAGACTTTACCCTTTAGTAGCGCTGCGGCATTAGCGCCCTTTAAAAAGACTCCCCCCCCCCCCCCCCCCCCCGCCTCTAGTAGCGCAACGACATTAGTGCCACTTAAGAGAACTTCGCCCTTTAGTACAACAGCTCAACCTGTGCATTATTTGTGACCCTTACCAGTTCCCAGGATCAGCTTGACTTCATCTAGTACACTGACCCTGTAGGGAGCTTTGTCCCAGCGGCCTTCGGCCGTGATGCTTGCCTAGTGTCCGGTGTCATCAGTAAAGAGCTGATTCGATCATGCTTGATGGTAAGCAGTGCTACAATTGAAAAGAATCCGAGTAGGGGCCACTGCCAAGATGGCTCAGTAATGAACAGCACCGCCAAGATAGCCTAATAAAAGGGGCTGTCTTCTGTAGTAGCGCTAAAACCGCTGCGCTACTATAAGGGGATGTCTTCTGTAGTAGCGCTATTGCCGCTGCGCTACTAAAAGGGGAAGTCTTTTGAAATAGCGATATTGCCGCTGCGCTACTAAAAGGGGCTGTCTCCTGTAGTAGCGCCAATGACGCTGCGCTACTATAAGGGAATGTCTTTTGAAGTAGCGCTATTGCCGCTGCGCTACTATAAAGGAATGTCTTTTGAAGTAGCGCAAATGCCGCTGCGCTACTGTAAGGGAATGTCTTCTGAAGTAGCGGTATTGCCGCTGTGCGACTAAAAGGGGAAGTCTTTAGAAGTAGCGCCATTGCCGCTGCGATTGTATCAGGGGCTGTCTTCTGAAGTAATGCTATTGCTGCTGCGATACTATCAGAAACTGTTTTGTGAAGTAGCCCTATTGCCGCTGCGCTACTGAAAGAGGTCTTGCGTAGTGGTTCTTATAAAGGAGCACTATTTTTAATTTTGTAGTAGATCTATCTGTACATTGGCCCACCCACCAACCCTCTTTTCGTGATGGTCTTACATGAAAGATGGACCGAACAATCTTGGACCACAATCTTCAAAACTTTCCATGAAATATAGTGATCTAGCATATTCTTATATTTGATCTTGCCGTACATGTAAAAAAGGGTCAATGTCAACTCAAGGTCATCATTTGAACAATCTTTGTTTTACTCGAGTATCCAACGCTACATACCAAAGTTCAAGGACATTGGTCAATTGGTTCAGGAGAAGAAGACTTTTAAAGGTTTTTACCTTATGGTGGCAATGTTGGTCATGTGATCTGGACGCGCTGAACAAATTTTCGTTCCCTCAATTTAAGGCTCTGTATGAAACATGGTGACAATTGGCCCAGTGGCTTTTCAGCAGATGTTTTAAATTCTCAAAATATGAGAGTCCTGTGTCAAAGGTCAAAGAATGACCTTGACCTTTTGTACTCACAAATCTTTATGTACTCATTAACACTACAGTTTAAGTTGTCGAAATATGATAGACCTGGGTCAAAGGTCAAATAATGACCTTGACCATTTTACTCACAAATCTTCTTGTACTTATTAATAAAATAATGACCTACACAGTCACAAAGCCGATAATGTGACATTTGCGCCCAGCGAAGTCCTAGATCAGCCTGGACATTGGCCCAGTCTGATCAGAGTCTTTGCTGTGTGCTAAGTATATAGCTAAGGGCCTACGCCCTTCCTTGCGGGCAGATAATACTCTGATAAAACTGGACGAATGCCCAGGCGGATCTTTGTCTTCGCTGGGCGCAATTGTCACATTGTTGGTTTTGTCACGGAGCGACTCTGATAATTTCGACGAATGGTCCTAAACTGTACGGAAATAAAGTTACAAAAATGATTTTGTTCCGCTTTATAAATGCACTGCAATTCTCTTGAATCGTCGACATCCGTACCAAGTTACATCGACTGCAGTATCAGACACAATATTATCTCATCGACAGCAGTATCACTGAAAACAAAACTCTCCCGGAACATCTTTCCAACGTGCCATTCGTTGCAAACTTGAAACGTTTAACCTTGAGAATGATACTTCCCACGTGTTTGAATGGTTGATTGGCAACGAGATAGACTAAATAACACACTTTTTGCATATTGTGTCTATTTTTTACTTTTTTGGGTTTGACACCGCTTCATATGAACACAAGCGACACAATAGCTCACCAAGACCTTTCGCAGAAAAGGAAAATATCTTACAACAAAGTCTGACAGAAAAAATATTGAAAAATACCTTAGGATTTCACTGAAGAAACTTCCGTTCGCGTGTTATCCTTCTATCGACAGCAGTACTGCTCGGTCGAAAGCCGTAATTCTCAGTCGACAGCCAAATACGCAGTACCGTCTCGGTCGACAGCATAGGTAGAACCATTGGTATTACCCCCGTGATCATGGTATAATAAAACATAATTTGTATTAGTTTATATTATTTAGAAACCTCATTGACAGTTTCCAAAATAATCTACATGTACCAAGTTATCGGGAAATCTCTTAATTCACTGAATTTGACTAGAATTATAAGGCTGAGAGAGAGATTCTAAAGAGTTTTGTGGGAGTGTTATTATTAACCAACTGTAAACGTCTATGCAGTCTAATCATGCTTTAGAGATATTTCTAATGACACTGGTGCTAGGGGGTGGGGGGACAGTATTGCAATATACAGTACTACACATGAATTCACTCGATTAAACCAAGTTATTCTCCTTGCTATGAGATGTTTCTCTTTCTTTAAAATTTCTTTTACTGCCTTATTCCGGATCCTTGAAATAACCACTTTTACTAATGACTGAATAAGCTTAAATTAACAAAAAGGATAAAAACGTCTTCTAGTACAACAAAATTGAGCCGCGACACGAGAAAACCAACAAAGTGGTTGTGTGCCCAGCGAAGACTCAGATCAGCCTGGGCATCCGCCCATTCCGATCAGACTCTTTGCTAAGCGCTTAAAGGGAAGCTAACAGTCTTACCTACCTCCATGCGGACAGCAAAGACTCTGATCAGACTGGGCGGATGCCCAGGCTAATCTGAGTCTGCGCTGGGCGCACAACCACTTTGTTCGTTTTCTCGCGTCGCGGCTCAACTTTTTAATGTAATTCGAAATAAATACCACAGCAATCGCCTCTGTTAAAAAATCTGACATATTTTATCTTGTATGTATCAATCAGATCAACTTTACACCATGCATTCATATTGCCTTCAAGCATTAGAATTAGTGCTGGCACACACTTGGTCTGCAGGAACTTGATCCGTGTTACTATCAACAGCACGCGTTGGCACCCAGTCCGATTCGGTTGTACTCTGTGCCGTCGGCTTCCTTTTCGCTACATTTGGCAGTCCTAGAAAACAAGAGAAGCAATTATAGCCCAGCAGGCACACAATATAGGGATCAAACATGGTTTTCATACACCAAAGTTTGCCAGGTCCCAAGGGAGATAATGGCAACCGAGGTCGAAGGTCAAGGTTTTTCAACATCACCCGATGGACTTGGCAAATGTCAGTCCATTGGAAAAAATGTTTGATCGCTGTTATTGCAAAAATTAAACAGATATGGCACCATGATATGTCACTCTTTGACGGCCAACACGCTGGTGCTTCTTTTTTTATTAATATCCGTCTTCCTGGCCCGAGAGCATTAAGTTATTCAAAATGGCTGTCATCATCCGATTCGACCTCGGTATTTCAGGAAAGAGTCCAAGACTGTTGTTGTAGATCTATTTAATGCAAAGGAGATGCAAAGTCATCAACAAAAAGCAGATACCTTGATCAAAGCAATAATTTCTATGCAGAACAAGTCTGATCCATTCATGTCCCATCCTGCAGTTCTTGATTGCTGAAAACTTTGAATAGACGTGTTCTTTAACAATTATTTCTCTCTATTTGTCGTCGTAAGCAATATCGCTTTGAAACCTGTGTCACGACTGATGACGTAATGTAAGAGTACAAAGGCATTGTGACGTCATGTAAGAATACATTTGCAGCGCACCACCATTTTTATGGAATCTGACTGCAAGGGGAGAGACAAGACGCTTGGTGGAATTATTCTAGTGGCCTTGGCACGAGCATATTAAAAGTTGCGTACCCGTGTATCATTAGTTCGTAGAATCTCTTGTTGATACACGGCTTTTGCCGGTTGATGCACGGCTGTTAATACTGTTTTTTTATGCAATAACGTCTACTCTTCAATGAATTAACAACAAGTCTACGTTCTGACGTTGAATCAACGTTATTCTACTTGATAGAAATGATGGGAACAAATTTTGAGCTGAGCCCTTCCATAATCTTAAAACAATAACTGTAATGAGGGAGACGAGAAGTAGAGAGAAGATTGGCTATGGTGGAAGGGGGAATAATTATAACAAATCATGAACCAAGCCCTGCCCGGCCACACGCATGGAAACCCGAGAAGATGTCATTATACCGATCTTAGTAAGGTGCCTAACCATTAAGCCGACTTTGATAAGGTACCCCTTGCCTGATGACGCAAGTGAGAACGAAAGGTAGAACTCAACCTCATTTGTCGCTGAAAACTGTTACAAACAAGTCTAGAAATCGAATTCGAAGTTCATGTCAAGTAAATTATCTTGTCCCAGAAAATTGTCTTTAAGATATCAGTAGTTTGAGATATCAGTAGTTGAAATTTTATGCCACCCTTGACAAGGTACCCCGTGCCTGATGATACAAATGAGTATGAAAGGTGGACGGCAACTTCATTTAATCGTCGCAGAAAACTGTTGTCAACTCTAGCTCTCAAACTCGAAGTTCACCTCAAACTTCTGATATCTTAAAGTAAATTTTCTCGTCCCAGAATATTCACATTGAGATAACAGTAGCTTGTGATAAGGTAGTTGAGATGTTAAGCCGAGCTTGGTAATGGACTCTGTGCCTTAAGAACGAAAGATGGAACATCATTTCATCTTCGCAGAAAACCGTTCAAACAACTCTCAAAATCTCGAAGTAGAAGTTAATCTCAAACTTCTATTGTTTGAAACTAAATTTCTCATTCGTAAAAATTACTTTGAGATAGAGTAGTTTGGGATATCGCTAGCTGAACTATTAAGTCAATCATGATATTCATGATACAAGTGAGAACAAAAGGTGGATCACAACCTCATTTAATCGTCGAAGAAAACTGTACAGTCAACTCTTGATATCTTTAAGTCAAAGCTCATCAATAATTACTGTTATCTCAAAGTAAATTTTCCAGTGAAAATTTTCTTTGAGATATCAGTACTTCAAGATCTCAGGATTGAAATGTTAAACCGCAGAACATTTCAGCTAACTATCTCTATCTCGAAGTCGAAGTTCATCTCAAACTTCTGATTTTCAAGATATTTTGGTCCAAGATAATTTTTAAAGATATCGGTATCTTTCGAGACATCGGTAGTTGAATTCTATGATATAATAGAAAAATACTTTGAGATATCAGTGTTTGACATAACGAAGGTCAACTGTAATTGTCTACGAAACTAACGTCAGGAAAGAGACACCCGATCATATATAAAATAAAAAAAAGATTACCTTCAGGTGCTGAGGCCTTATGGACTAGCAGCCACCACAGAAACATAAAACCAATCAGATAATTCCTTGTTCTTCCATAAGTCATGATGTTAACCTTCTTAATAGCAGATCTGTACCTCTTTTGCCTATTTCTTGTAGTCCGCAAGCTTTCTAAAATATCATGCCGAGAACTGCCATCCGCAAAAACCATACGTTAATGACTATGGTCAAGTAAGGTAAATTCGGACAGCAGGTAAATTCGGATAGTGACGTTGTTTCCTTTATATGTCAGTACAAAATTAACTGGGTAAACAGTGAAAATTCTGATGAGACGGCTCATTATGAGCCGTCTCATCTGCATTTTAACTGTTTGCAATGATATGTCCGAATTTACCAGCTGTCCGAAGTCACCCGACTCGACCCTAATTAAGGCGAATGAATACCTTATTAAGGAGAAGTAACTCTACCATTTTCAATTATTTTGCCTTTTTTCTCAATGGCGTCAACTCTTAAAGGAAAAAATTGCCCCTTGCTTTCGTTGACAAGGCTAAAACAAACATGAAACCAAGAAAGTTATTCCCCTTTAAAAATGGCGAAAAAGTATGGATGAGTATTCACAAGTTTAGCTTTTGAAAAAGCTTGAGAGGTTATCCCTTAGCAAATGAATCTATAGGATGCAAGTGGTAAAGCAGAAAAATGACAGCAATACAAGCTAGTTTTATTGTATTCTTGGAGTTTGTTGAAGCTGTAGGTAAGTGGCGAGTTCGACAGCTTTTCTTTTGTCTAGTGATTGCTTGTAACAGGTGAGCTTCAGTGCTATTAACTTTAGTAAGATGACCTATACTGTTTAGTTACGACTCTTCGTAAGTGGACTGTACTCTCTGGTAGTTGCTTGTATTAGGTGAGATTCTTGTATTAGATGAGATGAAGTGTTCTGGAATCAGTTTTACAGCCCATGTCTTGGCAATGCTGGAAGGGACCCGGCATCTGGGTGCGCCAAACTATGAGAGCAAATACAGGCAAATAGTGGAACCCGCTTTAGCGAAAATCGAGTAGAACTTGTTATTGATCTGTACTGTTAAATGACAACTGAACTTTCAGGTAACTGTTTGTATAGGGTGAGATAGATATTTAAGACATAAGCTATAAAGATCATGCATTAGCTGCCGAGAACCCTGTAGTAGAGTGCGCCAAATGTAGAAGTACCGGGAAATAGTGGGACCCGTATTGCATAGCAGCAGCAAAAGGAAACGGCGTACGTACAATCGAGTACGAATTTCTAACTTAATATGGTTATCCCCGAGGGGATAACCAATAAACCTTAAATCGAGGACGCGTTTTGCCCGTATTCCAAACAAGAAACACCTTTAAAAAAGATAATTGTCGAAGATGAAATTCGTTTTTAAAGAACAACTTTTTGGTCATGTCAGGACGGATCCACCGCTTCCTGGGTATTATCAGTACTTTTGTAAAGTAAATGTGTCTTGTTCAAGGACAAAACATGAATTCCCGAGTGAGGATTATCGTGATCAGCCTTGGTCGAGTTCGATTACAACTATTGTCTGACGATAGTATGTCATGGAAGAAGCGGGTCAACACGGCCTGCTTTCTGTAAGCCTGGGGTCTTCACGGCTCCTGGGTCAACTCGGCCTCCATTCAACTCGTCCGGGTCAATTCGGCCTGCTGTCATTTGCATCCTCGCCCCAACCTACGAAGATGGGCTGCGCCAGGAATGAACGGAAACACAATAAACGAATAGAGTTTGTTGGGTTGCTGATTTAATAAGAAGTCCTTCAAAATGGTGGACAAAACATGAATTAATATAAAGGGCAACCCAATAATCCCTCAACGGATAACTGCAACTGCAGCTAGACTATGGTAACGGGACGTTCCGGGCCTACAATAATACAATGGCGCTGGGATAGCCGGACCAAGGTGCAGGACAATTATATTTTAATTGTTTCCATAGTGCCGGAGTTTTAAGATTGGGGTCCTTTATCCTGCTAGATTTTCTGTAGTATAGGGTCGAAATAAGAGCAAGGTTGTTACCATCAGCTAATCATCACAGGTCTCTGAAATGTAAAAATTCCATTTCTGTAGGTGGGGTGTGTGGATACAAATGACTGGCGCATAGATATATAACCATGCTGCACCATGGCCAAAACTGATGTTTTCCTTACTCATTTTCATACAACTTCGATATCCTAGTTTATTTGCCACAAGTAAGATTTAATGACATGACTGAACTGCAAAAATACCGATACCTCATCAGGAGCTAGCTGTAACCGGGGGAACACTTATTAAAAGTTTATTTCTTAGCTTTTTCTGCCTCATATTTTCATGATTTTCCCTGACTTCGTTTGGCCCAATTGCTAAGGGAGTGAATTCGTGAGTTTGTGAGTGAGTGAGTGTGTGTGCAATTGAGCGAATGAGTATCAAGATAAGCCTGCATCGAAATAATTCCTTATCTAGAAAATTTTATCGCCGATGCAATGAATTGGTTTCAAAACTCAATGTCAGGTTAAAATCACTTTCACATGAAGGCCTATCGGAACCAGAATTATATGATGACTTAGTATACAAATTCAAAAAGATAAGGGGTATGTCTGATTTTTTTGTTCAGCTTCGAAAAGTAGTTTTTTTTTTTTGTTCTCATTGTATTTTGTTCAGTGCTAGCACTAACCATCAAAATCAGGAAGTCATATGACTTCAAAGGTTTGTCATTTGGAAGTCATGCTGAAGGATAGACTTGGTTTCTGCCAGAATGTCCATATTTATATTGCTTTCTCCTTCATTAATGGGTGAAATACCATTATTACAACAAATTTAACTCATTATTTAAGTCAATACTCACTTTATAAGTGGTAGGTTATGATCAAAATTGGAAGTCACTGACTTCCTGGCATTCAGTTTTAGAAGTCACAGACCTCCAGACTTCCACTAGTGGAAGCACTGTTTGTTTCCTTGTAATTTTAGTTAGAAATACATCAGTTGTTAAAGAAAACTGATTTCTGGCGCGGCAGATCGGAAGCGCGGTGCGGTTATGGCTTTCATACTAGACCTTTAAATACCCGATTGGAAAACTCGAATGCGCCTGATTTGCGGCTGCTCAAACGGGTCATGAAATTTGCAAATACACTTTTCGTCATTCGTTATTATTGAATAAAACACGTCTATCCGCAAATAACGGCGATTAAATTAAAAAGGAAACGAAGCCAAAATAAAGTTTATATTCACAAAACGTCATTTTAAAACTGTTTCTTTTCACAAATGGTAGATTGTGTTTATTATCCCCCATACAATAAAAACCCGGATGCAGGTCATGCATGCTCTGATATGTCCATGACAAATAAAAAGGCGTCCTCAGCTTAGCAAGAATCTTCGGACATCACGTTTAATGGTTTTTGCGGCTAAACAGTATCGTAATTTCACGAAATCCGAGTGAAAATATTAAAAAAGATATACTCGTAATAGACAAAATGCAAGCTTTGCTGTGGATACGAGCATTAATCCCGTAATTTAAGTTTCTTAGCAGGTATTCTTCGGATTAAGACTGATGCCGATTAGCAATTCTATCTAGATTCTGATGCATGAAGCATGCAATTATGAAATTATTCTGCGTATGAATTATGTAAGAATAGTGGCTTTTTTGGATAAAGAAGAAGAAGAATTTTCTAATACCTCACCTTTTCAATTCTCATATTCTGTAGAGAATTCTGTTTTAAAGATTGAATAGTTGTCTGTCGCTATTCATCATCTCTTTTGTTTTGCTGAATAATGTTTCGTTTCACCCAACAATGCCTTGCGTCCCAAAAATGGGACATAGGCAAACAGTGCAAGCCCAGGTCAGTCGCCGCAAAACGCGGCGTCTGATCAGGGTCAAAACTATTTGCAAAAGACATATGACCCACGACACAACAAAACCAACAAAGTTGCAAGTGCGCCCAGCGAAGACTTAGATCAGCCTGAGCACCCGCCCAGTCTGAACTGAGTCTTCCCCTTCTGTATGAATGTAGCTTAAACTACCATTTAAGCGCACAGCCAAGACTCTGATCAGGCTGATCGGTTGCCCAGGCTGATCTGAGTCTTTGCTGGGCGCTCATACCACTTTGTTGGTTTTGTCGTGTCGCGGCTCAATAAATATTTTGCTTCAAATAAAAATGATACTTACATACTAAACCAGACACCACTTGGACTCATCCACTTGATTAGAATAGTCCAATGGGCATAAACAGGTTAATCATTCTCAGGATGTAAGTAGAACCAATATTCATATTATAAGGTGCGTGTTATTTCAGATTAGATGCAGTGAGCCATTTTTGGATTGTTGTATCGTATACATTTAGGGCCCTCATCTATACCCAGTCCCCCATCTGTACCTGATTCCTCATCTATACCAGATTTTTCTCCCATCTATACCCGATTCTCGTTGTCTCTCTGGTAACATCTGGTATAGATGGGATCGTATCCGATTCATGACGTTCCGAACTTTCTGACGTAATCATCTTGACGTCAAAACGCTTTCGGGATTATGTCATGATCTTAACACTAATCAGACTGTGATGGTAGACGTAGATCTACATGTAAGCCGCGACAGAACAAACCAAAGTAGCATCCGCCCAGCAAAGACTCAGATCAGCCTGGGCATTCACCCAGTCCGATCAGAGTCTTTGCTGTCCGCATGGAGCTAGCTTAGACCCTTAGCTACCTTTAAAGCGCACAACTGCCCAGAATGATCTGAGTCTTCGTTGGGCGAACATGTCACTTTGTTGGTTTTGTCGTGTCGCGGACCATGTATGGATGAATGATCAGCCAGACTATGGAGATTCTTATTAACTGTTATGCTAAATTTCTGAAGTTTACCTATTTCTTTGATAAGATAGTTGGCATTTTATAACATGATTGAGCAACCAATACGAGAAAACCAACAGTGTGGTTGTGCGCCCAGCACAGACTCAGATCAACCTGGGCATCCGCCAAGTCTGATCAGACTCTTCGTTGAGTGCTCAAAGGGTAGCTAAGGGTCTAAGCTACCTCCATGCGGACAGCGAAGGCTCTGATCAGACTGGGCGGAAGCCCAGGATGATCTGAGTCTGCGCTGGGCGCACAACCACATTGTTGGTTTTGTCGTGTCGCGGCTCAAATGCAAAAAGTCAAGACTCAGATCTGTTTGTGCTGCCACACATACCTTTTTGATTACTGATGGTCGCGCTTGTCCTGCGGATGCTAGGCATTTAGCAATGGTGCCATTAGAATAAACATATGAAAAAAAAATCGGAAACAGATTTGAGAGGGGATAAGATTCCATTAGATTTAATGATTCAAAATGGGGTGTATAGACAGGGTATAAGAAGAAGAGGCTATAGATGCGAACATTAAAAAAAATCAAAATCGGGTATAGATGGGAGGATAAAAAAATGGGTATAGATGAGAGATAGTAATCGGGTATAGATGAGGGATCTATAAATCGGGTACGGATGAGAGACGGGAATCGGGTATAGATTGGGATTTATAAATCGGGTATAGATGAGAGAAAGGAATCGGGTATAGCTGGGGGGATAAGTAAATCAGGTATAGATGGGAGGAAAATTGGGTATAGATGAGGGATCAGGTACAGATTAGGGACCGAGTATAGATATGTCCTACATATGTAAACTATTTTATGTTGTATATTTTGTGATACAAAATGTATGTATAGTTTAAGTCTCTTATAACTCTCTCAGGAGTGGTAATGTACATTATATTTGTTAATGTTTAATGGCTATAGTTTTATGTGTAAACATTAATGAGACTAAACTAAAGATTACTACTTACACACGACGTTTTTGCACTGAGAAAAATGAGAAATTGTGTATATGTGTATGTTGCGTGGGTGGGGGTTGAGAAGTGAGGGGGTTAGAGGCGCGGGGAAAGCAGTGATGAACAATTTATCGTCAACAAAATCATCTGAAGTCATTCATTGAAGACGCTTAACTTGAATGGCTATACCGCCCTGTTTTCATATTGTTTCTTCAAAGGAAACAACCCCCCTGTGACTTCTTATTTCTTGCACACCAGATAAGGATATCCGCGTGCTTTCCCTGTACCTACAAATCTTATCTCACCCATGTTATCTCACCAAGGACCGGATAAAAATCACAAGCATTCAATGCATTGGTTGTAATGGAGGTCACGTACCCGCGTCGTCAAGTGACGTTGGCTTTTTAGATGACTACGTCACGAAGACGGCAAAATGACGTCAGTTTATGCATGCCAGACGTTGACGTGAAGAACCGAATGGCGGTCGTTGAAGACGGCACCTTCTTTTTTTTAAAATGTAATAGAAACCTCTGAGGCACTCAAATTACGCATCTAAACAAGTTCTAAAGATAATACAAAACGAGATGTCTAAGAAAAAGTATCTACCTTGGGTGTGAGGTGCATATAGAAAAATCCGTCACTCGGGATCACTGTTCGGCATCACTGGGCAAGCCTCGTGATGCCGAACAGTGTCCCTCGTGTCGGATTTTTCTATCCACACCTCATACCCATGAAAGATACTTATAATATTTGCTGTCCTGGGCCCAGGTTTACAAACAAAACTTAAGAGCTAAGATACAGGTATACCTGAAAATAAAGTTATACTTTAAAGAAGATAAAATTGAATCTTGAAAACAACTTAGGGTCAAAGAAAACAAATTAAATGTATTTTTAAGGTTTGTCTGTAGCTTCTTCAGATTTTTAAGGCGTTGTTTATATGCATGTAAACAACTACGAACGATCGTTTTAGTTGTAAAACTAAATAAGCAGAACGAGCAACGGAGATTCATTTTATTTGGCTTGCGGTCTGGGCCGCAAGCCAGTATTCATGTCGTTTAGTGATACCGAGTTATTTTCGGAAGAAACGATACGTCACGCTCATTCGGAAAATACCAGGAGAGTTGTCATATACTAAAATATGGAGTGGAGTCAACCTATGGAGTGTCGAGTTGTTGTTTTTTTGAAATGGTATTTTGGAGTGGAGAATTTGCGTGAACTTATCTGACTTAAAATGTCTGGACAAGAAACCATGCCTCACCATTTTCGGGCAATGACCAGTTGCAAAATGCAAAGGGCGTGTTCTAATTTTTCTAGCCAGATTATGTGAAATGACATAGTAGCTTGCTTGAAAGCATAATACTATGAACCAAGCAAGGTCAGGCCAGGCCAAGTATACTTTGGGGAACAATAATTAAACATTATATATTTATCCGAATCAGCAGCATTAAGTCTTGGCAGTTTGAAATAGGTTTGCCGGCTGAACTTAAAAGGTACATGAATCATGTCAAATTCCCACCAAATCAAATTGTACCTTCTGACTGTTTGAAAAGAAGTATAAGAACTTACTTACTGGCTTACTAGCTGGCTGGTGTGGTGGGCCACTTATATTGGGTATGAATTTCCGTTTACGCAGCCAGCTTATTTGTACACTGACAATGGACTGATGGGCAATAGATCTGGTTATAATTCCTGTAGTCTCTGAGTTAAGGAGATGTCATCATCCAACATCCTGCGACTTATTACCTGACTCAAAAAAAAAATTCTCATAATTACACGTGTCGACGATTTCCTTAAATGAACCTTTACTGGGCTGATGATGTACATACACCCATGAACAACACGCAGTCATGCAATGTTATGCTTAAGCGACGTCACGGATAATTCGATAAGTTGATTGGCAGACGCAACGTTTGATATACGTCATGTCATAGTGACGGCTGTTGAACGTTATTACCAAACACGTTGGTAAACAACTATTCTTCGTCCTTTCCTTGGCGTAAAATTCGGCAGAACTTCACAAATAAGTAACAAAATTGATGTGAAAACATAGTATGAATATAAGATAAATTTCATTTTTCGGAAGTTTATGGAAGAATGAACGCAATGGGTTCCGTGCTTTGTTGTTCCAAAATGTTGTAAAGCAAGTTATTATCTCAAACAACAGCAGCATGCATTTTCTTCTCAGAGTGTCAAAATTGTCTTCCAGTTACTGTCACTGATACTACTAAAACCAAAAAATACAGTTCAGTGAATATAAATTTGTTGTCTTCTTTTGATGCCAAGTTCAGATGTTCCAAGATTCCATAGACATTGGTTTGAAAACAGTCTTCCCTAAAATTTTGATTCAAACTAAATGTGACTTAGCAGCCATATAGCAAAGACTTGAAATAGGTACATATAGTAATTTTCCTTGAGACATGCCTAACGGCCAAAACGTTGAAAAACTGTGTGTGTGTGTGTGTGTGTGTGTGTGTGTGTGTGTGTGTGTGTGTTTAAATATTTCCTCAATCTGTTTTTCAAATAAATTCTACACTTGCTTTCACCTCACACCTGTAGATAATGCCACAATTCAAGAAGTTTTAAGCATTTAAATGCTTTGCTAAATAAAAATTAGCAACAGAAAGTGCACTAACAATTGGGTTCACTTGAATAAACAACTCGTGAACATTTCACTGTCTTATCTGGGCAGGCCTTTCTTTTAAAAGGAAATTTTATATCTATATCAGGTTATAAATTTATAACAACCATTTCTCCATTGCTGTTTCCTAGACATATTATTTCTAATAATTGAAACTCATGTAGTTTATTGTTTGACCTGAGTATCGAAATAAAGACGTGTAGACTTCATTATTTCTACATTTAATAACAATTTGTTGTTTAGATGTCATGAGCTCGAAGTAAATAATTGAAAACAAAGAAGATTCTCTGTACCTATAGCGTTTTAGAGCATCCACCTTTGAAACGCAGTCATAAATATTATTTTTCATGTATTTATTCAATGTTCTTGTCCCTAAATCAGAACAATATGTCTCTATTAATTTTGAATTAGTTTTCGTTAGACACAAGTTTCTATATTATTGTCTTTCATTTCCTATTACCCCTGCCATATTTATTAATTGCCTTGGTTCTTTTAAAAAGGTTAAAATACTATCTTCAGTACCTCCGATTTATTTTCATTTCATTTGTTTTATTTCTCTATCTTTTTCAGTCGTATTTATTAAGAGAAACAATCGGTTACAAAGCGAGTCAGTGTATGTCCAAACCGAGTAAGTAAATGAATTTAAGTAATCAAATAACCAAATAACTCTCGTTTTCGTGAGACAGGCGATTAAGACAATATTTGCCATTCCTATTTATTCGCAGCCTTCCAAAGTACATTTTACACACTTTATAGCAGGTATTTTTTCAGCAAAATCCCACAGAAGATCACTGGCTGTCGCTATCTTTTGCCAACCAATCAGACTATGACGTCACTCCGGAGATTCCCGTAATCTCCTATTAACGCAGCTCGTCCCTTTCAAACTCTTCATGCTAGCTCTTCTCTTATGACGTGAGAATACGATATTACAAAAAGACAATTACTAAATAAAAAGCTATTGATGTTTTATTTGAAGCATGGATATTCCGTCTCTCTGATAAGCGATGAGAACAAGCACAATCTGGAGACCCCTTCCAATGGCATAGCTTCCTGCAGGCGAAGCTCAAACCAGGCGAAAAGACTGCGACGAAAGGATCGGCACTACTCCACATTCGCTCTGTATGAATGTGTTTGCTCCCTTAAGGCATACTTCTAGCATCCTTTGTCTTTTTTCCCTTTTCCGCCTTGAATTTCCGATTGGCATTAGCTTCTGCTTTGTAAAGCGTTAGTCGTCCGAATCTCTAGCCGAAGGGTTAGCCTCCAATCGGAGCACGCTCGACCAATTCCGTGACTCACGGAATTGGCCAAGTGGTGTTCCGATTGGGTTAACCTGGTTAACAACTCTCTATTGAAGCTCTGGGTTCGAGGTTATAAGACTTGAGTACATTCTCAAACTCAAAATAAAGCACACTGATTGGCAGCTTCCGAGCACATGTGCTTGGAAGCAGCCAATCAGTGTGTTTCATTTTGAGTTTGAGAGTGCTCGGAAGCAGCCAATCAGTGTGCTTTATTTTGAGTTTGAGAGTGCTCGGAAGCAGCCAATCAGTGTGCTTTATTTTGAGTTTGAGAGTGCTCGGAAGCAGCCAATCAGTGTGCTTTATTTTGAGTTTGAGAGTGCTCGGAAGCAGCCGATCAGTGTGCTTTATTTTGAGTTTGAGAGTGCACGGAAGCAGCCGATCAGCGTGCTTTATTTTGAGTTTGAGATTATTCTAAAATTTTATAACCTCGCACCCAGACGTGTTGGCCAATTTTATAAGCTTCAGTCTGTGTGCGACCATTCTTTTCACTGAAAAGAACATATAGCAGGCACATTGAACGTGTGTCTTTTTCTAATCCTATTTATTATTATTAGTTAAATTTATTTATATCATTTATATAATTATCCATTATTTCATCCAAATTATCCATTATTATATCCAAATTTCTTGAAATATTACGGTGTGCGTGTGTGCGTATTCGTGTGATTACTCTCCACTCGATATCGTTTCATGACGCCACGTTTGATGCATATCACATTTGAATAATATGAAATTAAGGCACTGCCTTTGTGCGAACACACACTTTACGGTCCTTGAAGATCGTGCTACCCTAGGCACCTTGTCATTGCAGTCTGGTTCAAATTGGCCCGAGTGGCACGCACCTGGATTAGCAAACTGTTTCTTATGCGTCAGGTTCAGGCCTGGGCTTGTTCTTTTTGCCAATGACATATTTAGTGGTCAAAAATTAGGTCACACTAAAGTTTTGTTTGTAACATAATCATATCATATCATAACCTTTCATTACATATAACTATATCCTATGTTCATATCCTGGGGTTGGGGCATAGGGTCAAACGTTAGGTTTATAATATTGAAAACACAACACCATTCATAAGGGCTTTAACCATAAAAAGATGAAAAAGCTCTGTGACCGTGCTGTCATTGGCAAACAGAACAAGCTCATATGAGCATGTATTTGCTGCAGGTATGAATTTCCCACTGTCGTGCACAAATGTTATTTTAGGGTGTTCCCGAAATCCTGATGCTGGGCATTGATTTGCATATGTTGCATATGCCAGAATGTGCCCAGGAGTTATCCTCTCTACAAACTGCCTCATTTCTTCTGACTCGAACTCTTCATCCAGAATGAGGTTTTTCAGGTCTCCATCTGAAAATACAAGAAGGAAACTTGGTATGTAGCATTTGGGACTCAAGTACTCCAAAGTTCATATAAATGATGACCTTGGGTTCCCCTTGACCTATTTTACTGCAAGATCAAATTTTGTCTGCTAGGCTTTTGAATGGGAAGAGCTAAAAAGGTGCATTTTTTGTTGCTTTAGTGCTCTGTGATACGGAAATGCCGACAACTTGAACCCCAAGAAATTCTAAGGGTCAAGGTCATTTATTGATCTGGGCTAAAGGTCATCTGTTTTATAGAAGTGGCTTTGACACTCACCATCCAATCCTTTAGAAATGCAGCCTGTATATTAGCCTACCTGAGCCGAAAGCATATATTTCGGCCAGTTGACCTGATCATATACTGACAGGTGAGCGATTGTTCCCCTTTGGCGACTTGTCTTTTTTAAACCATTGGCTAGAGTCGTTCTTCAAAATGAGGTATTAATTGCTAGTTTTTTTATACGGTTATATGTTTTGTCTGGCATTGATCAGATAACATACCCTCAGCACTCCGCAGAAATTGGTTTAGTTGCACCATCACCAGCTCCTCTATACCCCTTTTTTCAGATCCCACAACAGAGTAGTTTGGTTTTAACTGAACTAGAACTGCATCTGCAGTAAGGGTCCTTTTCCTCCACAACAACAATGCTTCAGCAAGGCCTGGATTTGACTCGAGTAATGTTAGCACCTAAAACAAACATATGAAAGCATGACTTAATATAACTAGAAATGGCAGTAAGCATGGCTTACTAAACAGTCCCGAAATTTAACCGTTGTCCTAAACAAGTTACAACATTTTGTTTTCCCCAGTACGGCCCATGATTGCTTGGTAAAATACAAAGGGACAAAACTCGGCCCTAATAATCTAGGAGTAGAGATGATGAACTGTTTCTAATGTGGACTTCAAAAAGGCTATAAATCAGCCCTAAATTATTCCAGAAAGAACAGAAAAAAAGATGTTGGCTCTTTCCTTATCCTGCATACATGGATCAAATTTGGAAAGAGTTGGAGCAAAGTGGATAAAAAAACTTAGGAACTTAAGCAAAATGTGTCAAAAAAGGGCTTAACACACATTAAAAGGGTTACAAGTAAAACTCTATCATTAATGCATATCTTTATACCAGTGATTATATTTTGGTGACCTTGACCCTATTTTCAAGGTCACTAGTAAGTATATTTTTACATTCTTTAAAAATGCAAGAAAATTGAATTTCACGAAAACGTCATGAAAAATATATTCAATCGATGGGACATGCTTATGCATATTATTTTAGTAAAACTTACATCGTATGTTAAAGAATAAAACAAACGAAAAAAAAAACATTTCACCGTTTCGTTTCCTAGAAAAACAATGTTTAAGTTCAAAATATCCCCAAAACAGACTGCCGAAATTCTGCACCTGCTGCAAACAGAGCCGGTCCTTGCCCTATTATTTATTTTCCTGTTATTTGGTTCTACCATAGAGTAATGTCGACAAAAATGCGCAGATGGAATGGAAATTGTGAAGATCTTGATCATTCTGGTTCCTCAGGAACAGTCTGGTCTCGGTTTCCACTGTTTGTACAAGACCTATGTGCCCGAAAACTTAGGATCTTTACGGTAGACATTGTTAGTGTGTATTATAACTGTATATACTCCACAGTTAATCGATTTGATGATGAACACTAACTCTGTTTTTTTAAACAAATAAGAACAGAGTTATTGCATATTCGTCCACCTTAAATGGTTAAGTCATACCAATAACTGACGGTAAGCTTATTTGTGTAATTGTTTTTTAAAACCAAATTTCTCCATCATATGTCTTAAGTGCGCAATGTTACCGGACTGCACCGTAACAGAAGAAAAAAATAAGAAAAACTAAACCAGACACTCCTTTACTGACAATTGGACTCGTCCAGTATTTCTGGCCAGAAGAGTCCACTAGGCATAAATGGGTTAAACCAGCGCTAGTCTTACAAACACCATGCTGCCACAAGAACCGTCTCATTTTATTTTTGGCGGCTGTAAAAATCGTGGGATTATCGAGACTTAAATAATTTATTTCATTAAACTGAAAATAAGATGTTTCCTACCAACCTACCAATCCAGCTGAGAATGTCTGCAGTGGAGCACAACGAACATGTTTTAAGATGGTCTTAAGATTGTACTATATTTCATGCATCCCTATTTTTAAAATCAACTGAACCAACTAAATAAATTTAAATTTAGGGTCAGAAACAGGTCAATGTGCGCCAGCCATATTTGAACTTGGGTGCAGTACGTAGTGTTAAAGCACGCGACGTCAGGCCGCCTTAGTCTCCTGTAGGCATTCTTTCCTAGCAAGTTTATCTAAATGAAATTTAAGCTATTTTTCAGTTGCTAACACCAATATCAAACCAGTTAACACGCTGGAAGCATTAATCCTGACGCAAACGGCTAAAAGTTATATCTGTGGCGTGATGGCTCACGCATTGGAATAAACTGAATTATTGCGATTTTAAAGCGTAAAAGAAATAGAAAATTTGGCTATTTCAGTGTAAGATTGATTTTTTATTTCACTCATCAACACCAAAAGTGGTATTTTCACTCGTGGTTTTGCCATGGTGAAAGTACAGCTTTTGGTGTTCATTCGGTGAATTAAAAATCGATCTTACACTGAAAACTTCAAATATCCTCTAGTTATCTCGAGTTCTGACATGAGTGTCAAAATCCATATTTACATCTATACTTAGACGAATTAATTAAAATTCTTCAAATGCGGGAGTACTACGATAAGTACTATGATTAGAAATAGTAAATGCAGTTTCGGTTTTGGTACCGCTCTACTGTGTAACCTTTCTGGAAGGTATTCGTTTATACAGATTCGTATTTCTTGTGGCGTTACACGATGGTAGTCCCACACAGACAAATAAGACAAAGGGGTATTTACAGTCAGTATGCCATTTTGCTCCAGAGACTCATTCCCATTTAGTTGAATTTGGGTACAGTACAAAAGTGGAGAAAATATTTGATAAACCCCTCTTCTGGTTCGACCTCTCATAACTTCCTCATTTAAATATACTGGCTCTAGAGCATAGTGATCTTTTAAGTCAACACCGCTAAAACTGGCAGTGCTTGACTCGGAATGAATCTGAGTCCAAACTTTTAGTCTGTGTGTTAAACATACGCTGAAGGTAACTCTTTTGATTGTAATTTCTTCATATCGTTCACTGTCCAGGTAACCTAAGAATGGTTTCAATGTTTCCTTTGTGTCGTATCCAAATTCGGTACTAACGATTGCTAGGCATAGATAATATTCAGTTTCATTTGTCATTGGTCTAAGTATGGCCGCTATCCTAACACTTATCTGGCTGACTGTATCCTCTAGGAATTTCGTTATAGCTGTACGAAGTGTTTTCATCAGGACATCTGTTGAGAGAATACGTTTACCTGGGTCAACCGTGACTTTCAGTTTTAGAACAGGCATACCAGATATATTTTTGACTGGCTGTACACAACGGCACGCAACAAGTAATTCGCCAAATGGACAAAACTGTGGTCTACAGAACCCCTGAAATGCACCAAAATGTGTATTTTATTTTTCAACGCAAACATTATCAGATACATGCAAGGCCAAAGTATGTGGTACTCAAAACATAAACCTAGTCTATCGTCTGAGGGATCAGTCATTCGGAACACCGCTCGGCCATTTCCGTGAATCACAGAATTGGCCCAGCGGTGTTCCGAATGGATCAGAAGATGAAAGATTTGCGACTGCTGTGGAGGGTGCACCCTTTATGTTTTCCGCCATTTTGATAGAGGGAAAGCGTATGTTACTTCATGTACTTAATTGCTCTCCTGGAAGACAAAACTCTACCAAATTAGGGACACTTTTATAAAAAAAAACAAGAATTTCAAAACACAATAAAGCACGACTATGCGGGAGCTTGACTTTAACAAGCGCAAGTTTAATGTGTGCAATACCGGCCATGTGAAATGACAGTAACTGCAGTGTCAGAGTAAACAGTTTTATCATATGACGTCGCATCTGAGAGTGTAATAAATACACATTATTACAACAGTGACTTGATCTGGCGTACTGTATCACGTCGAGTTGATGAGCTCATTCCATCGGATCACCCGAGACGCTTGCGTCGAGGGTGATCCGATGGTATGAGCTCATCTACGAGACGTGATACAGTACGCCAGATCAAGTTACTATTATAATAATTTGTTTATTATATACCTTAGGGAACAGCCAACCATTCATACTTGCCAGCGCTAATGCATCGACTCGGATTCGAGCCTGCGCGGCAGAGGTATGTAGCTTGTCGTGAGACAAACGTTACCGGCTGAACTATCGAGACGCGCCATTTTTTAACGTGTTTGTTGACGTTACGTCACTTGTTTTGTTTCTCTGGTTCTCGTTTCTACGATGCACGTAAAAAAGTGACGCGCCTGAAGCTGGAAATCAGGTATAGCCTCGTTTTAAAGGATAGTGATACGGATTCAGAAAACGTCAGTTTGATACGGCTGTCTGTATCAGATTGCCAGAAAACAGACAGTTCACAGGGTGTATCATTGATAGGTATATAATACAGCCATGCATTAAATTCGATAATCAACTAGTGGATTAAATATGCAAATTACGTCGTAACGTTATGCGATGACGTCCATAAAAACGTCGCGTTTTCTAATGGCAAAATCGTAACGTTTTAGTGCAAAATTTGCTAACAAAATGCAATTTTAGTGTCATATGATAAAAAGAATCTTGCATTCGTGCTCCTGTATTACTGGATTTATTAAACTCGTTGGCGAAAACCGATAAGATGCTCGGCATGGCCTCGCATCTTATGGTTTTCCCCAACTCGTTTAATAAATTCAATAATACATGAGCGCTCATGTAAGATACTCTATCTCCTAAGAATAATTCAAACTTGTAAAGTATTTTCATAGGTATGACAATAACAATGAACAGTGAAATATGGCTCACGCTCAGAGAACTAAAATCAGTATAAGGTCACTCACAGTGTTAGCCCATACCATTAACCGAAGTACGTGTAAAAGCTAAATCTATGAAAAAGTGTGAGAAATATGAGGCAAATACTCTGGACCATGAAATATAGGTCACTGTGACCTACTGTTAGTTTGAGGTCAAACATCTGATCATACTGAGTCATTATTGAAAGAAATCATATTCGTACACCTTACAATCTTCAAAAAATAAGGCAACATCACTGGGTCATGATATATATAGGTCACTGTGACCTACTGTTTGTTTAAGGTCAAACTTTGGGTCATACTGAGTCATAAACAGAAGCAATTATGCTCGTACATCAAGAAGTTTTCAAGATATAAGGCAAAATCACTGGACCATGATATATTGGTCAATGTGATCTACTGTCAAACTTTGGATCATGCTGAGTCATTATCGCAAGCAATCATGTTCGTACATCAAATATTCTTCAAGATATTGGGCAAAATCACTGGACCACAGAATATAGGTCACTGTGTCTTACTGATAGTTTGAGGGTCGAACTTTGGGTCATACTGAGTCATCATCCAAAGTTATCATGTACAAACATCAAACAGTCTTCAATCTATGTTTGTAACCTTAATCTTCCTCTTGACACACCTTCTTATCTCACCTCCAGTTAAAGTTTGGTCATATCTATTGCAGTAGATGTTCATAATCGCGAGGGCAGTGATTTGATCCAGTTGTCTTTGAATCTTGTGCAACTTCTCATTGTGCTGTGCGTCCATAAATCTTGATAAAATCTGCTTTAGTTATCGTTGGGTAATCAGACAGTTATGATTTGAACGTTTGCTCTGACTGTGATCTTGGCATTCTGCGTGAGAATCCTATCGTCGCATGGGACACACTTTCTCACTACTCTTTACCTTTCCTCGAAGTTTGAAGAAATTCACTTCAGCATCTGTAATTTTTCAGAAATTACAAAAACGAGAATAACTCACCTGAGTACAGAGGTCAAACGTTAAACTAGAGTCATCATTTGAACAAACCTGATACATGAAGTTTGAAACTGTCAAAATATGAGACATATTGTTTATAGGTCAAAGAATGACCTTGACTTCTGTAGCTAAAAATAATCATGTATTCTAAATTTTTGTCCCAAAATCTTATATTGGTTCTATGAGCTATTATATTTAAGCATTATCCCATATAAAAGCACCAGAAATCATATTTGGCGTGAAAAATGTGAAGGTCAACCCAAGGTCATCATTCGAACAATCTTGGACCAAAATCTTCAAAACTGTCTTCAAATTTCATGTTCTAGCATTTTCCCATATTTGACCTTGCCGTAAAAAGGTCAAGGTCAACTCCAGGTCATCATTTTATCAATAATGATAGTACTTGAGTCCTCAGTGCTACATACTAAGTTGCAAAGCCATCAGTCACTTGGTTCTGGGGAAGAGATTTTTAAAAGTTTTTATCATATATGGGCAAAGCTACCATGTTGCTCATGTGACCTGGACCGTTATGTTCTCTAAGCCTCTGGAGGCTGTACGTGAAATTTGGTTACCAATGGCTTTTGAGAACATATTTGAAATTTTGAAAATATGAGAGTGCTGAATCAAAGAACAAAGACCACTTGAAGTCGCAAATCTTAAATGAATATATTTATTAAGACAATCGTACGCTTGTATATGTTCTGCGCAAAGTGGGATCGGTACAATTCCGGAATTGTCCTGCGCAAAGTAGGAATTCTCACTTTGTGTTACAATTCCGGAAATGTACCTGTATAATTCTAGAATTGCGCAAGGGATCTGCTGGTTTATCCAACAGGTAAATGTCTCTGCGCAAAGTGAGAATCTTTGGGACAAAGTGAGAATCGAATATTCATTTGATACGAGTAACAGGAAATTGACTTTGAAATTATAAGGAATCTGAATTTTTATTACATTTATTTCCCCTCCGCGCGATTAAAACACCGTAATGGTACGATTTCAGCGCATTCGCAATGCGAACACCACAGAGGGGCGGCCATTTTCCAAAAACAAAGCAGTCCCATAAACAGTCTTGAAATTATTATTAATAATAGAGGCTCATATATTCTAGTCTGTAAGAATTACAATTTTACCAAAGTGACCATATCAAACAAATAAATGCAAACATATTTTTAAAACTCTCTAAGATCTAACTATTCTCACTTTGTCCCGATTCGTACTTTGCGCAGAGACAATTCCGGACTTCCCACTTTGCGCAACAAAGTGAGAATTCCTACTCTGCGCAGGACAATTCCGGAATTGTACCGATTCCTACTTTGCACAGAACATATACACCAATTTTATGCCTAATTCTTCAAACCTTTCCATGAAATCTTATGTTCTAGCTTTTTCTCATATCTGAGATTGCCGTAAAAGAGGTCAAGGTCAACCAACGGTCATTATTTAAACTGTCTTGATTGTACTTGAGTACTCGCTGCTAAATACCAAATTCCAAGGCCATTGGTCATTTGGTTCAGGAAAAGAATAGTTTTTACCATATATGGACATGGCAACCATGTTGGTCATGTGACCTGGATCGTTAAAAATATTTTTGTTCCCTCAGCCCATGGAGGCCTTCAATGAAGTTTGGCTACAATGTGTCCAGTGGCTTTTGAGGAGATGTTTGAAATATGATAGCCATGGGTCAAAGGTCAAAAGATGGCCTTGACCTCTTATACTTACAAATCTTCATGTACTCATTAAGATGCCTGTATATACCATTTTTAGCCCAAAAATTTCAGCAATCTCCATTGATTCTTAAGTTCTAGCATTTTCGCACCAGAAAGCAAATTTCTCCTTGCCGTAATAAAGGTGGAGGCCAACCAAAGTTCATAATTTGAACAATCTCGGTAGAACTCGTGTATTTAATGCTACATACCGAGTTTCAAGGCCATCGGCATATTGGTTCTGGAGATGAAGATTTTAAAGGATTGTACAATATATGGTCGTGGCGGCCATGTTGGTCGTGTGACGCAGACCATTTGAACAATATTTCCTTCCCGCAACCCTGCATGCTATAAATGAAAGTTGGTTACACTCGTCCCAGTGGTTTCAAAGGAGAAGTGATTTGAAATTGCGGACGGATAACGACCGACGACGACGACGGACGACAGAGCCTGCCTATATTTTAAGCTGTACCGGAGCCTCTGTCTCGTGAGACTAAACACTGGGCCGGACGGTGCAATTTTAGTATCCCTCCCTAAAGGTGGGTGGGGAGGGGGCAGGGCATAAAAAGGAAGTTCTGAAGTTAAAACTTTTCGTGGACAATTTCTAACTTTATCAAGCATGAGATAAATATCTGTAAAAATTAAAATATATATATATATAGGTGTTTAACTGAATGAGGTGTTGCCTACACAAGGGCACTGGGCTGTTAACTCTTTAAGTCCTGGGGCCGTATTCATAAAACGACTTGAGTGGTTGCTATGCTGTTGCTAAGACTAAACTTCTTTGAAGGAGATTCCCTACAACTATGAAATTTGCTCTAGAGGAACAGTCTTACAAAGACTGTTCCTCCAGACCAAATTTCATAGTTGTAGGGAATCTTCTTCATAGATATTTAGCCTTAGCAACCGCATAGCAACCTCTTAAGTGGCTTTATGAATGCGGCCCCTGGTGACTAAATTAGCAAATTTTGCAAACGGCGTAGATCTACAGGTCTACACTGTTTGCCCTCTAGTCTTTGGATTCTCAATATGAAATGTCTTGGACAAGGCTTTTTTTTATTTTTTAAAGAGTTAAAGAAGCTTGAAAATGGTTGAGTACTATTTCCGGTTCTTTGATTCATTCTTTGAATCGAAAGAATTTAAGAGGTCGAAACAATTCAAGTTACTGCAGCTTGCGTAAAGTGCCGCTGACTGTACAGCGTTTACAAGTTGCTTTCTGCAGCTCCTGTAAGACGTCTCCTGTACTTCATAGTGCAGATTAATTTTCTGAGGCCGTATTTATAAAACGACTTAAGTCGTTGCTATGCTGTTGCTAAGGCTCAATTTCTTTGAAGGAGATTCCCTACAACTATGACATTTGCTCCGGAGGAACAGTCTGAAAAAGACTGTTCCTCCAGAGCAAATTTCATAGTTGTAGGGAATCTTCTTCATAGAAATTTAGCCTTAGTAACAGCATAGCAACCAATTAAGTCGTTTTATAAATACGGCCCAGGTCCTTTGGGATCATTGACTTCAATAACACCCATGTTAAAATCAGATTAGCGTTACCAGTGTTGCACAATTCATTACTAGTCAGGAATAGATTCAGTCAAACAGACTCTGGCTTTTTTGTTTCTTTTGGCGCATTTCTTGCTTGCAAAAGATCTTACTTTTCAGAACTCATTTGAGCCGCGACACGAGAAAACCAACAATGTGGTCGTGCGCCCAGTGCAGACTCAGATCAGCTTGGGCATTCGCCCAGTCAGATCAGACTCTTTGCTAAGCGCTTAAAGGGTAGCCAAGGGAATAAGCTACCTTCATGCGGACAGCGAAGACTCTGATCAGACTGGGCGGATGCCCAGGCTGATCTGAGTCTGCGCTGGACGCATGACCACATTGTTGGTTTTCTCGTGTCGCGGCTCATTTATGCAGTTTTGATTTGTCAGCCGGACCTGCAACAACTATAAAATCCACAAAATGATTAATTTATTATTATTTGTTATGTTATCATAAAATGAACAAACCTCATAAGGATCTAGAAATTCATCGCAGCGACATTTCTTTTTATGTGAGTTATGTGTATAGTCGTAGGAAACAGTAACTTTCCCAATACTCGAACTGCAATCCAAAAGGGATGTCACCGCTCCTGGAAGTGATTTCTTGCTTTCTTGCAAGGTGCACGTGTCCCTTTTTATGAGGGGTAGGGTATGTTGGCTACAAAGGAGGCAAAATATGTTCATATAGGCGAACACCCGCATGGTATTTCCAGGAGAGTATACTGGGCTATGAAACTGCTTACAAGCAGTGTAGATTATGTCAGTACCATTCTGTTCACATGATAACAAAATGCTCTTTGGAAAACACCTCTTCGGAGTCATATTAGTAGGTGGGGTGAACAAAATGTTCCCCAAAAAGTTAAGTCCCTTATGTAAATCGTCAAACGTTTTCATGGCATCAAGTGTGTTCCCATACGATATTCGACCTGATATGTTGACATAAAACAGCAAGTTATCTGTAACTGCAGTCAAGTTCCAAGTTACCAAATCGGCCTTATCGTTGTTACAAAGGGCACGGTATTTATTCCAATAAATTCGCCCTGTGGTATTTGATGTCACAGGTATTGTTTCCTCAAAGCTTGCAAATGTTGGAGTTTCACATTTAGACACCACGGATTCGTTTGATCTGTCAACAAAACAGCGTGTGACCATGCGATATCTTGCAACAGTATGGGGGTTCTTTAATCTTTTGAAATAGTTCCAAGATGATGCTCCAATACATTCGCTCCTAATTGATTCCTCACTAATGGTTTCATTAGCGGATTCAGCAACAATATTGTCATGGGAAATGCTAGTATTTGAGGCGAACGATTTTGTTAGACAACAGTTGTTATCTTCTAGACAGCTGTCTGTACATGAACAAGGGAGGCAACACATTCTTATATAGGCTGTTATATTTCCGACAAATGTGGTGTTGTCTCCGATCATCAGAGGTAGGGTCATATTGTTTGAGACACTGCTCCGACCACATTTGTCTTGCTCATAGCAAATCGGTTGTTCTGGGCAAAATATGGCCTGGATTTTACCAACATATTCCAGCATGTTCTCGCTGTAATCCTGTAATCCTGCGACAAAATTATACATATTCCGGAAATCATCTTTTTCCCCAGCACATACTTCGTATAAATGCAATTGTACACTCAGAAAAAGGATAACATATTTCATCAGCGGTTCCATTTCAGGATATGACGACGTAAATCAATTTAGACAAACCCCTGTATACATCAACAGTTTATTTGTTGCAACCCCTTGCAGTTACGCAGTTTAAAGCTCACTAATTCTCTTAAAATGTACTAACTCTAAAAGGTAAATTGTTTTTATTTATCTTTTCTGCCATTTTTCTTTTCAAAGCGTCCATCTGATCCACAATGCAGGTGTGCTAATCAGTGCTAAATATGAAAACAGCGCGTCTTCATATTTAAGGGTGTTTACCACAATAATCTTTGCTAAGAAGACCAATGAGATTGATTTAACTCTTGTAAATAAGAATCTGACTTATCATGGAAGAACTAGAATTCCAATCGTTATCCAATAGTATCCAAGACGTAAGGAAATGTGCCTTGTATGAGACTCGCAAACAGAAAAAAATGCCTTTAGGTAATAGAACAATGAAGTATCAGAACTGATCTGTGCATCTTCGCGGACCAATCAGAGGGTTCATTCCGTACTAACAAGTATATAAAGTCAATAGAATTTTGAAATAATTGTTGTCTCAGATCCAGGAGTAACAGAATAAAATTTAAGGCTTCAGATCGATAATGACGATTATGGTTAATCGGTAAATTCCGCCAAACAGCGACATCCATCGTTATCTCATTTAGCATCAACTCCATCGTAAAATGACTTAGCAACATTACGCAGGTGTTAAGCGATATTAGCTACGAAGAACACAGTTTGTCGGTGATTGACGATTACGACGGTTTTACGAAGGGTGATCATTAAATAATGGAAACACGCATATATCTCATTAGCTTTTTTTAAAACAATAGTCTGGATATATAATACCTAAGAGGCAAGCATATGCCATATAATTAAGTTTCAAAATACTGTTTGGGAATATCGTTGCCATGGCAACAATGCCTTAAACTTCAGGAGGGTTAGTCTCTAAATTTTCTCAAATTCCTATGAATATATGCTGCTGATAAGCAACACAGAATTGATAAAAGTTTGTAATGGTGTTGCGCCTTGTTGCACGTTTCAGATACTAAAAGAAATATATAGATATTCATGACCTGCTTTTAAACCTGGCAGAAATACAGACCGTGAAAGACTTCGGATCGAGCAAAAGTGACCCTTTTCGCTGATTTTAAACCTGAGGGACCAAAATTGTGACGTCTTTGCATTTTAACAGTCTATAAGAGAAATTCTTGGGATAAATGTATAGCAGAAAGTACCAAAATTATCCTGTACTTGACAGTCAATCAATTAATTTCAGCATGATACTGAACATTACCGAATGCAATCTCAAAAAGCTCCAAAAATAAGATATCTTTACCAGTGTTCTTGCTTTGTTTCATACCAGATTACAGAACATTTTCATAAACAATCATTATATGTGTGCTTGTAAAGCCAATGCATAACCTAAACGGAAGCTGTTTCTAAATTTTCAATGTCTCATTAAATATCCAGCATAATAAGCATAATACGAACATCTCTTTACCAAAATGAAGTCAACTAAAATCACACGCCGTACCCAGCATGAACGTGACGTCATATCTTGCTACGGTAACACGCTGAAATTCCAATTTCAAACATGGATCTGAAAGCTCAAAAAAGACTTTTAGTGTTACATGAAGTATACTTATTTATGTCTAAAGTTTACTTATCTACAGCGTTGTTTCCATTATTTAATGGTCACCCTTCGTAATATACAATTACTGACTATTGAGGCGTTGGACATGATGTGATGTCAACTAGAGAATATTGATATTGACCGACGCGACAGCGGAGGTCAATATTTATATTCTCTGGTTGACATCACATCGTGTCTAATGACTCAACAGTCAACAACTGTATTATTATAAACGTATTGCCTATCTGAGAAATAAATTTTGCCCTTAGACATTACAATACATGACATTGTGCTTCTTCTGTTGCTAATTTGTATAACGTTATTATCGTTTGCATAGGGTTTGACGTCAGGAAAGTTTGGTGCATAAAGCTTAAGGGTTCTCGAATCCACCGAACCATTAAATAACATCGCAAAATATTGCAGATTTAAGTATGAACAAAACAGGAAATACCAAACACGGAATTAAAAGACTTGAGAATTATTATTTGTTTGAGAAAATCTGAAGTTTCCGTTGAAAGCATTTCAGTTTGTAATGTCACTTAAAAAAATGGCGGAGCAGCGCAAACATTGCTGCTATACTGATGACGTAATAGATATGTTACCTTAGCCACCAAGTCGTCGTAATGATGTCAAAGTGACGTCATCGAGACTTCAGTCTGCCTAGGTACTAAGTACATTAGTTAGCAATTCCATTCTTGTTCTTGTAACAAATCTATGACGTTACTGTTAGAAATATTTTTAATTATGGCTAACGCAGAATGGCAAGTTTGTACGAGGGGTGATCAAATAATGGCAACACATTTGTAGATAAGTAAACTTTATACATAAATTAGTGTACATCATGTAACACGAAAGAGTGTCTTTTGAGCTTTCAAGTTCATTTTTTGAAATTGATATTTCAGAGTGTTGCCATAGCAACAGATGACGTCACGTACATGCTGGGAATAGCGTATGACTTTTTGACGTCATTTTGATAAAAAGATGTTTCTATTACACTTATTATCCTGGATATTTAAAGTAAATTTGAAAATTTAGAAATAGCTTCTGTTTAAGTTAGGTCTTAGCTTTACAAATACGCAAAACATAAAATAATTGTTTATGAAAATGTTCTCAAATCTGGTATGAACTGCAGCAAGAACAGTGGTTAAATTAATTGATTTTTGGGACTTTTGTCATTTTATTCGGTAATGTTCAGTATCATGCTGAAATTAATTGATCGGTTGTCAAGGACAGGATAATTTCGGTTCTTTCTGTTATATAGAGGATCTTACACGAGCGGTCATTTCATATGAAAGTTATGAAACGAGCCTGTGGCGAGTTTCATAAATTTCATATCAAATAACCACGAACGTAAGATCGTAAGATTCTGTTTATCATGAGATTTTAATGCCTTCAAACTCTACACTATTTCAGTAACAAAACGCATTGTTGATATAGACGTTGTCAATGACGTTACGTTTACGAGCCAAAGTGTTATTACACGTGTAGACATACGATTTTTATGACACGGCGTTATCTACTGAATAACAGCAAAGTCATATTATGATAAATGATTATCCGAAGACTCTGCTTGTCAAAGTGCAATAACGTCACAATTTCGGTCCCTCAGGCTTAGAATTAGCGAAAAACGTAACATTTTGCTCGATCGAAAGACTTTCGAGGTCCGTATTTTTGTCAGGTTTGAAAACACGTCATGATTAATAATATATTTCTTTTAGTATCTGAGACTCGCATCAAGCCAACACATAATCAAAAACTTTTATCTAGTCTTTGTTGCTTACCAGCAGTATCTATACATCGAAATTTGCAAAATATTAAAGTCTAAACCATTCTAAGCTTAAGGCATCGTTGCCATGGCGAAGATATTCCTCAACAATATTTCGGAACTTTATTATATGTCATATGCTTTCCTGTTAGGTAGTGTCTATCTAGAATACTGTTCTTACAAATAGCTAGTAAGATCTATGCGAATTGCCATTGTTTAATGAGGCCCATCCTGGGGTTTTGGGAGCTGGGGAGAATGACCATTTATTGTCAGGGAGCAGGGGAGCACTAGCAATTATTTTCAGGGAGCTAGGGAGCAAGCTCTTAATTTTGGGGAGCTGGGGAGCACTGTCAGACTGTGATTTTCTAAATTGTTTTTGGCTTCTGGGCGCCGCAGCCGCCCCCCCCCCCCCCCCCCCCCCCCAATTGTACACATCAATAATACCATTTTAGACGTTCTTTTTAATGAAAACTGACTTCGGATGGGCATTCAGACTTGCAAATGCTAGCATTTGGGGTTAGAGGCGGAAATGACTTTCAAATGACATTCTGGCTAGAGGCGGAACTGACTTCCAAACAATTTTAGGGAGCAGGCTTGAGTATTTTAGAGAGCTGGGGAGCAGATGAATTACTTTTAGGGATTTGGGGAGCAGTAGCAAAATAATTATAGGAGCACAAGAAAATATTTTAAGGGAGCTGGGGAGATTTGGGCATTATTTTCAGGGAGCAGGGGAGCACTGACCCCACCCCCGAAGGTCTTCTTTAATGATCAGCCCTCGTATAATTAACTCCTTCAACAGATTTATTGATCACTTTGAAACCTTTTTATAGATGTTTAAGACATATTGATGACTTGAAGAGCAAACGAAGTATATATTTTTGACAAAAATTGCTAAAGTTTTCAACTCAGAAATTTTGGAGTTATGGCTAATACAGGATTAATGATCAGCCCTCGTATAATTAACTCCTTCCACAGATTTAGTGCTCACTTTGAAACCTTTTTTATAGATGTTAAAGACATATTGATGACTTAAAGAGCAAACAAAGTATATATTTTTGACAAGAAATGCTAAATTTTTCAACTCAGATATTTTGGAGTTATGGCTAATACAGGAAGACAAGTTTGTGTAATCAGTTTCTTCCACAGATTTCTAACAATCACTTTGAAACTTTGTACAGGTTTAGTGTAAACAGTATGTTATTCGTATAAGCAACATTTGACATTATCAGATAGGCAATACGAAAGAGAATACAATATACAAAAGGGATTCCGAAAAAAAAGTCATATGACTTGTTTAAAACTGTATCCCAAAATTACAAACGTTAACAACCAACATACAAGTGATTTGAAATATTATGTTATAAATTACTACAACTGATACACAAAAAAATGTTTGGTAACATTATTCGTAACATTATTCGTATTATTCGAAATTATTCGCATTATTTTTTTGTCCAATCCTTTAGTAAAAGTCATATAACTACAATTAGAGATATTTGGAATACTGAACTCAACTCGTTTCATTCAAGAGAATATATTCGTACTAAGCTCTTAGACTATTCAGACTGGGTCAGAAAATTTGAAAAGATAAAAGCAAGTATTCCTAATCACTGGATTGACTTACTGATATCAGATTCTAACATTACACAGCCTGGTGCTATTTTGTCTATTAAAGCGGACTTAAAATTATATCACATAGATAATTATATAGAGCCTCAAACTTTGAAATTAAAACAAATACAGAACATGTTATTGGACAAAACATTTCAACCAAAATCTGTCATAAAGTGGGAATCAATTTTTAATCAAACTTTTGACTGGGAAAACATCTGGGTATTGTCTTTAGAACCCCCCTGTAGTAATAAAGAAAAACAATATCACTGGAAAATAATACACAATGCAATATTTACGGAACATAGAGTACAGTTAATGAATATGCCTAATTGATTATGCCATTTTTGTAAAGAGGAGAGTGAAACATTACTGCACTTGTTTTTTCACTGTAGAGTTATTCATAGAGTCATTACAAGTATACAATATAAAGCAGACCAGGTCATTAACAGAGAGTTTAAACTTAGAGTTGTATTTCATCCGTATCATTTAATACTTGGTTATATACATGAAAAGATACATGTAAGAATATTCATAAATTTTATCTTACAGCAAGCTAAGTGGACAATATGGAAAATAAGAAATAAGATAAAATTCGAAAATCAATCATTTAAATATATAAATATTATTGGGAAAGTATTATACAAAATAAGACAAGCTGCAAAATTTATAGAAAATACAAACATATCAAACAAATTTAAAATTGAAACAAAACTATGGAGTAAATTGGAATAGCAGTTGATTTACATCGTTCTGAAACAAATGGTAAAAAAATATATCTTTTATAAAGTTTATTGTAAATATCAGTGTGTATATATGTGTGTTTCATTTACTCGTTTCGAAGTCATTTTCCTTTCCTTGTGTGTATTTATGTGTATGTTTACTGACACATTTAGAAATTATTTCATCCTGTATGTATCAATGTATGTTCATTAATTCGTTTCAAAGACCTTTCTCCTTGCTCATCTTCCCTCTTGCTTGTCATGAATGAATATACCCAAGCATAAAGGACCTGTATGACAGTCTTCAGACCTTCTCCTGCATTCATGGTCTATGGGCGGGTATTTCATCACTTCCTCTCTTCCTTCCTGTGCTTATATCAATTGCTAGAATTGTTAAATACATGTAGTTAATAGTAAAAAGAAAAAATCTATCAAACAGTCTGAACTTGTAAAAGAAGCAGTCTCAACGTGAAACTAGGGTGGCTTGAAAAGAGTGGAACATTTGTAGATAGGGACAGACCCGATCACAATCTTCGACTCTTGGCAACCCACTCTTAGTACTCTACAATGCAGTATTATCAATAAGACAAAAAATCAAAGTAAGCCGGATATTTAGTATATATGTGCAAATGTATGTGTGTATAACTTATGTAAAATTCTTATATGTATATGTGATTTGTTGCGTAAGTATGTGTATAAAATTGATGTGTGTGTTGATGTATATATATTTGTAAAGGCAAATTTATACTGGTGATTGGTGTCAAGATTGAATATCAATATTCATAATACAATTAATAATGAGATATCATCATTCTATCATCAAATCATCTTCTTCTACCTTTCATATCATACATCCTTCGGAGAAGCTTGACAAAAAAGAAAAAAAACATTATTCGTACTCATGTTGCTCCACGGGGAATGGAATTTTAAGAAATAAATAGATCCTGAAGTACCAATAGTCAGGACGCTGAAGCCAAAAAAATGCAACTTTAATGCCCCGGCGATTCGAAAGAATTTTTTACCAAATTTGATAAGCACAACATTTGGGCTTTATGATAGGGTATGATGTGGTGACTGAAATAGGATCCGGTGCTTTTAATTACCCCTTTTACCCCTATCCCTTTTAAACCTTAATTTGATCAAAATGAAAACGCAATAATTCTGTCCATTTGGAGGTGCACTAAATTTTTTTGATAAATTCAGGAAATGACGTATTTGTGTGCAAAGTATCAGTTTCTGTAATAATTTACAAAATGCATGCTTAAAATATTAAGAAAATCGGTGTATACACATATTTACACAAGGATAATTCATCCTACCAATAGTTGGTGTTTGAAGGTACTAAATTTCATTTTAAATCGCTGTCTTCCAGATTCTCATCAACCTGCGCATAGAATTATAGGGCAGCTGACTCGCAAAATATCCAATGATAATGACACTGCACTCTGTACTTCATAAAACGTTTCTCTTTGGAGTCTAACCACCACCATGGATCCCGTTTTCCTCAGACGTTCATTTCAATTTGAATTTCAATTTGAATTTTTCCCGTGCTGTGTGGTTTTAACAGGAAAACCAGCCCAACCACTACTGGGTCTGCAAAGACTTCCAACAACTTACGCATTCACATTATCACTTGCGTTTGGCTGTTACAGCTCGATCGTTACATACATTACTGAATATAATTTTGTTAAAAACAATAACGAATGAAGACGATTCAGAAGATATTTAAAGATGTAGAATACAAAAACAGGATCATATTTGTTTTACTGCATAAGAGTATAGTTACTTTAATTTGTAAAAACAGATGTTTCGAAAAGCTTTTCATAGGAAATAATACAAATTTTCTAATTATGCTACCCATGAAACGAAAATAATAAATAAAATGAAATAATATTTTAACTTTAAATCATTTCGGCGTTCAAATATGTTTGAAAATAGTGCTTTTAAACTCTGCATTTTCCCTTGTCTAAAAAGCTAATTCAGTACTTTAACAAAATGAAGTTTTATACATGTAATTTGTATTTAGTGTAAATGAAGTATTTTGACAGCATCTGTAAATACATGTATGTTAAGTTGGATTGGCACTAACGTAATGATGGAAGTATTAAAATTGCAAAGACAATGTACTAACGAATATTTGCACTTACTGACAGGCGGAAAAATGAACGGCATTCAAATTTATGTTCAAACAATAACCAAACGTCATGGTTTGAAGAGTAATTACAACGTAAACTACTTAGATATCAAAGGAGGCTATTAAGTAATATGCATATGGTAGATATAAGCAGAGTTGTGGGATCACTGTTTCTCCAGTAGATGGTTAAAACCTTTGTGAACAGCGTTATTTTGCAAGTTCGTACGCCTCTCCAGAGAATAAAACTCGTTTAGATGTTGACTCTTGCTATTTTGTTACAGTGTATTTATAAGAAATGCATGCAGACCCAAGTTTACGTATAAGAGCTGTTGAAAACGTACATAGAAAAATGTAAATAAAATTACCCAGGAAAGGCCACAATCACAAAACACAGTCCACCCAAGACACCGAAAGAAGATGGAAAACATGCATACGACAAAACGGAACAGGACATCTTTGGTAACAGACACTCTATTCCAACACAGAGGAACTGTACATAAGTAAGCGTCAAAAACAATACAAAATACATTCAAACATTTAATACATCTAATTTTTTACCTATTTTCTATTTTAAACCACAAAACAAAATAGAAAGCACATAGGACAGCTATACAGGTGACCATAAGGCAAGAAAACAAACCAATGGGATTCGCATGTAGAAGCTTTCATATTTGTATAGAAAGGTGTACATAATCTACAAGGGGCTTTAACTAGTTTTATTCGCGCAACCTCACACTTCCTTCTGATAGTGCAGCAACAATACGTAGGCGTTGCGTCATAAACATGGATGTTTTAGATATTTGAATACGCAACGAAAAATGAAGTTTCAAACGGCTCAGTCAACAGTCATCATATGTATATCACGTATATAACAGAAGAAATAAAAGCATCAGCACAGAATTCAGTATCCGAATAAATAAGTAAAATGAAAGATTCTTACTAAACATCTAGTATAATTACTCAAAGTAAAATCTTGCCTATCGTAGACTTAACTGCCTGAAACATTTTGAATCAGTGTGTGCTGCACCGGCTATACCAGGTGAATACTTATTAAAACTTATTTTCTAAGCAATCTAACCTATGCTGGAAAACTTCGATATATGAAAAATATATAGCAATAGATGCTACAGCCATTGGCTATATTTAAAAGTAGTGGGTGCACATGCCACCATGAAAATAAATAAATAAGAAAACGAGATTGTTAGAGGTATTTAACTTTCATCTGTTTGGCATGTATCTGAATAGACGTTATACTGCGTTACATAATTGTAATTTGAACACTGCTTCATTCAGTACCAAACGACAATATATGTTTATGAATAAGCTGCTTTCAAGGCCGCAATGTCTGCATGCTTCAAGCCTCCAGTCTTTACAATTAACCTATCATGTATATTTAAACTGTATACTTTTATCATTATTGAGCATAAAATCGCAACAATGAAGCACGGAAGTTTTTTTTAGCTAAAATATTACGATTCTTCATTCCATCTCAACTTAAATCCAAAACAAAGTCTCAAAATTAAACTTGAATAGCGTATTCGACCGTTAATTACGTGTCCATTTAAAGAAATTGTCAGTGTTTCAATTAAGTACCAAGGTTTACTTCCTGAAATGTTATCAGCGTTACCGGTTTGTAGCGCTCTCATCAGTTATAAGGCAAAATATTAAAAATAGTCTTGTTGTGACGAGTTAACGAAGGAAGGAAAATACCGTTACTTATAAGATGTCCCATCATCAGTCTACTCAGGAGTTTTGTCAGTGTTTATGGTAAGGGGACGGGTAATTCACAATATTTGCCACATTATTCCTACATGGTGTTATCTGCACTCAAAATGTTACAAAATGATACATTTTACTTACAGTCGGACGGCGAGTAGTTGACCGGAGGCTGGAGGCTGTGAAAATACATTATCTCAACCTGTAGCATTTCGGTTGTGAAAAATTTTATTAGCAGTAACATTAACTAATAAGAAGGTTACATGTTTCCGATGTTGTTCTACCAAACCCATGATGTATCACCGTCTTTAGGGACTTTAAAAATTGATCAAAAAGATCAGTGCCATGAAATATCGTAATTTATTGATATAATTGGGCTGTTGCTTGGTTTTAACTGAAACTTTCACTTGAGCATTGTCGTTTTTATTGGTAACGAAAAATACCTCCATGCAAGTCTCATAAAAGAATGCGTACTTTTTAAGAAGATGCTCACTTTCGATTTGGCAGATACTTTTTGTGCCACATGTCATTAAATTCCAGTGTGTATTTCAGTTTTCTCACCTTTCTGAAGTTTTTTCTTTCAATAATCCATGTAACAGCAGGTTGTGTAATGTAAATTACTAGTAATTTCCTAATTTTATATTTATTTATATTCAAAAGCACGATGATATTTGATTGTCACTTGACTGACACCACTATAAATATCAATGTTCAGAGCACCAATAGTTTTATTTCCACTGGGGTAATATCTTTTCTATCTCTCAATTTATCTATTTGTTTCTTTTTTATTGCTTTGACTGAAAGTCACGTATGTTAGTGTCATGAGAAGCGTAGCAAGAAAATTGAACCGTTGTATAATCATGTCTGCAAAAGTGTTTAGCGTTGCTACAAGAAGAAAGAAATAGCAAAAAAGACTGTTTGTTCAGTATGTGTAAAGTTTTTTTAATACATAACAACTCTCTTTTCTGTTTCACGTATAAAATGCAGCTTCCGAGGGCCTTAAACTGCTTAGAGAAAATAGCGACAAACATCTGTCAAAAATATTTCTTAAAAAGTCTGAATACCGTATTTATGAGAGTTTTCTGGGAGTTGGTGAAGATTGCTGATTAGCTGTGATGTAATGGAATACATTTTGTATATATGTTATCTACGTTAATTCAAGTAGTAACATAGGCGAATGACAAGGAATCAAGCAGGCTGCAATTCTTCTAATATTTAAAGATGATTTTAAAGGAGGATATACTTGCAAAAGAAAACAAAACGATTCTGCTTTCAATTTATTTACATTTTGGGAATATTCTCATATGTAACGTCTATAACCGAACGCTACGGGCTTAAGCCAAAATGGATAGCTAATTAGTATCAGTCGTTAGCAGTATAATAGGCTTCTTCTAAAACTTAAGTTGTTTGCTTGAAACTCCGCTTCAAATGACATAAAAATAAGGAGAAAGGCAGTCGATTAATTTTAGCATTTCTTTGGTACCCAGTTATCTCCCCTTATTTTACATCCTGGATCCACTTTTCAGGACCACATCATGCCGTAAGTTAAAGTTGGAATAATAAACTTTCATAATGTACCAAATTCATCCTTTCGAATTGTCGGGGCATTAAACTCGAAAAATAGGCCATTTTTGAATTCCAGCGTCCTGACTACAAGTAGGCAGTACGCATTTACAAAAATCACAAAAAGTGTGTCAAGTTTAAGGGAAAATTCATAATTCTATCCTTATCGGCAAGACGGTCGTGCGGATAAGAACCCTTTTTCGCACGACGGCGGCAATATATTCCATTACAGATGCCATGGTTTTACTTACAATGCTTTCATACATTGTGTCGGCAATTCATATGGTGGATACAAAATTACTTTTAAAAAATGGTCAAAAAGTATTATGACTGATATTTTGTTGTTAAAAGGTCTGAGAACCAGGACCCAGCTTTACCGTTAAGAGGGACAATCTTATTTTGGACATGTTCCAGTTCGATGTGCATAAGTTACATCGTTTATGTATATGTATGTAAACAAAGTATTCAGTCTAGATCAGACACAGAACATAACAATATGAGTTCACTATGGAAAAAAATGGTTTAGTTACTTGTTTGTATATTCAAAAAAGATATATATTTTTCATGATTATTTATTTTCTATTTATCTGGGTTTTTTTCTCTATTCTTAAACATGCATATCCTGAGAAATCAAAAAATAAATAAACACTAAACAACAACAAAATGATAATGTGCGTAACCCAATAGAGATTTCAACCCGGTCGTGGGGGGTAACTGCTATGCTCCTGCGTCCAATGATGTTTACGCTGGAAATCAATCAATTTAATGTACATACATGGCTTAACTGTTCTACCCACTTCATAGTTCATGCTATGTCAGCACTACAAATTGATTACAAGCTAATCTAAGGTGTGTCAAAAGAGTCAAAACAGTGTGAAATTAGGATTTACCAGCATTCAGATGATCTCAGATGACCGCGCCACTGGGACGTAGGTGACAAGTATGCAACTGGTGTAACACAGATTATGAAGTTCAGATGTACGGAGAACATCTCAGTTGGAACCTGGAATGTGAGGACTCTGAGGCCAGCTGGGAAGCTTGAGGAGCTAACACATGCAATGGACAGGTACCACTGGAACATACTGGGGCTCTGTGAGATGCGTTGGAAAAACTTTGGTGAGATGTCAACAGTTGACGGACACAAGGTTTATTTCAGTGGAGAAGAGGACAAACATGAGTATGGGGTTGGATTTCTTGTGCATAAGGACATGGTGAGTACTGTCTTGGGATGCCGACCAGTCTCCAGTAGACTGATTTCAATTCGCCTGAGAGCAGCTCCTTTCAACATCACCATCATACAGGTTTATGCACCAACATCTGGGCATGATGACAATGAGGTAGAACACTTCTACCAGCAACTCCAGGAAATCATAGACCAAACACCCAAGAAGGACATTCTGGTTGTACAAGGGGATTGGAATGCTAAAGTTGGAAAGGATGCACAGGAAGACTGGGTAAACGTTTGTGGACCCTACTGCAATGCCGAGACAAATGAGAGAGGTCTCAGAGTTCTAGAGTTTGCAACCTGTAACAGCCTAGTATTGACAAACACCCTTGGCCCTCACAAACCATCTCGAACGAAGATGGACATGGCACAGTCCAGATGGGAAACACCACAATCAGATTGATTACATCTTGGTGAGGAAGCGCATCCGATCAGGATTTAACATCCATAGGACAAGGAGTTTTCCTGGAGCAGACATAGGAAGTGACCATGACCTGGTGATGATGACCTTCCGAGTTCGTCTGAAAAAAGGCTAGAAAGCCAACCCAGCCAAGACTAAAGTTTGATCTTGAGAAGCTAAGGGGCCCAGATGTGGCATGCACTTTTCAAGCAACAATAGGTGGGAAATTTGCACCACTCATTGGTCTGAGGGATGATGACATGGACATAGATACCATGATTACTACCAACAACACAGTAGTGACTGAGGCAGACAGTGAGATACTTCGGAAGGAACGTCGCAGGAAAAGGCCCTGGGTCACCAGAGATGTTCTCGACCTCTGTGATGAGAGAAGAAATTTGAAGAAGAAGAGGTATGAAGCAGGAGGAGCTGAAGAATACAGGGAAGCAAACAAGAGGATTCAGAAGGCAGTGAAGAAAGCGAAGGAGGACTGGATAGCTAGTCAGTGCGAGGATATTGAAACTTGCTTGAACAAAAACAACAGCAAGAACAGCAAGAAAGCATACCAGCTTGTGAAGGATCTAACTTCAGAGAAACACGGTAGATCCACAACTATCCAGGACAAATCTGGGAAATGCCTTACAGAGGAACAAGAGATTCTCAGCATATGGACAGAATATTGCTCAGAACTATACAACCATGAGACTTACGGTGACAATGCGGTTCTGGACTGCAATCAGCCCCCAGAAGAAGATCCACAACCGATCCTTCGTGAAGAAGTTGAGATTGCAGTAGCAGCACTAAAGAAGGGGAAATCCGGAGTTGATAATATACCAGCAGAACTTGTTCAAGCTGGAGACCATGATTGATGTTTTAACAGATATTTGTAACAGGATCTGGAGAACAGGAGAATGGCCTACCCCATGGACTCAGTCGCTGATTATTACGCTCCCTAAAAAAGGCAACCTACAGCTCTGCCAGAACTACAGAACCATCAGCCTCATCAGTCATTCAAGCAAAGTCATGCTGAAAATCATCTTGAACAGGCTTAAACCAAAAGCCGAGGAGATAATCGCTGAGGAACAGGCTGGGTTCCGAGCAGGAAGGAGCACCACAGAACAAATCTTCAACCTTAGAATCCTGTGTGAAAAGTATCTCCAACATCAGCAGAATCTGTACCACATGTCTTCATTGATTTAAAAAAAAAAGCCTTTGACAGGGTATGGCATGCAGCCTTATGGGCCACAATGTGGAAGTACAATATCAGTGCAAATCTAGTTCGCACCATTGAGCAACTATACGACAAGGCTACAAGTGCAGTCCTGATAAATGGCAGCACAGGAGAATGGTTCAGAACAACATTCGGAGTAAGACAAGGATGTCTTCTGCCACCCACCCTCTTCAACATTTTTCTCGAACGGATCATGTCTGATGCTCTGGAAGAACATGAAGGAAAGGTTAGCATAGGCGGCAGAAACATTACCAATCTGCTGTTTGCCGATGACATAGACGCTCTAGCTGAGGAAGAGCAGGAACTAGAAGCTCTAGTTGAAAGTCTCGACCAAACCTGCACAAGGTATAAGCTGGAGATCAGTGCTGAGAAGACCAAAATGATGACGAACAGCGCAGACGGCATCCAGAGGGAGATCAAGGTAAAAGGGCAGAAGCTAGGTACCGTAAGCAGCTTCAAATACCTTGGAGCAGTTGTCTCAGATGATGGCTCAAAACAGGAGGTTCTCTCAAGGATTGCACAAACCACTTCAGCTCTTACTAAGCTGAAACCAATTTGGAGAGATAACAATATATCTCTTGGATCAAAGCTGAAACGTATGCGCTCCCTTGTCATTTCCATATTTCTGTATGCCTCTGAATCATAGACCTTGACAGCAGAGTTAGAAAAAAAGAACGCAGGCCTTTGAGATGAGATGCTACCGAAGGCTACTGAACATTTCGTACAAGGACCATATAACCAATGAGGAGGTTCGCAGGAAGATCCAACAGCCATTGGAGAATATGATGAACTCCTTACGCTGGTCAAGAAACGGAAACTAAGGTGGTTTGGCCACGTCACAAGGTCTTCTGGTTTAGCAAAGACAATTCTTCAGAGCACAGTGAAAGGAAAAAGAAGAAGAGGTAGACAGAAGAAGGGGTGGGCATACAATATCAAGGAGTGGACAGGAATGGATTTTGCCAGCTCAACAAGGGCAGCTGAAGACAGGACAAGGTGGAAAGGGATTGTTTTGAAGTCATCTCTGGTGCCCCAACGACCTAGTAAGGTTATGGGATAGAATAGAATAGAATAGAATAGATGATCTCATTTGGGGTCTTATTAAATCCAGACACAAGTCCCAGACCTAGTACAATGTTTGGATTCAATTCGACAAGAACGATGGAAGCGATCCAATTTAGGATTACAACTGCGTCTGTCCTGCTGGGAAGAGAAAAATTAGCATGAGCGCACATAAAGCCAGTATCCTCTATTATCTTCGACACATGACTTACCAGTCATCAATTGGTACTAGCTAAAATGTTTAAGTCCTCTTTGATATCGCATGATAAATATAGACAGATACAGGTAACTTTAGGGGTTATTCATTTATGTAACTTAAATTACATATTTTGGGCTTATACAAGTGAAATTCAGGACACTAAGTACTAGTGAACCACTGAGAAACCCTCCTCATGAGCATTGTGGATAGCTTACTGTGTTCGACATAACCTTAAATTGACAGGACCATAAAACCACAAGCAACAAACATACATTTTTATACAGAAGTGTCTGAGAGATTATTAAAAGCCCATTCAATTTTTTTCATCTGCGTCTGTCCTGCTGGGAAGAGAAAAATTAGCATGAGCGCACATAAAGCCAGTATCCTCTATTATCTTCGACACATGACTTACAAGCCATCAAATGGCACTAGCTAAAATGTTTTAGTCCTCTTTGATATCGCATGATAAATATAGACAGATACTGATAACTTAAGGGGTTATTCATTTATGTAACTTAAATTACATATTTTGGGCTTATACAGGTGAAATTCAGGACAATAAGTACTAGTGAACCACTGAGAAACCCTCCTCATGAGCATTGTGGATAGCTTACTGTGTTCGACATAACCTTAAATTGACAGGACCATAAAATCACAAGCAACAAACATACATTTTTATACAGAAGTGTCTGAGAGATTATTAAAATCTCATTCATATTTTTATCGAACTGAGTATGAGACTATTCTTGGCCACATTTAAACTTTTTCTGTGGTGTAAAAACAGGGTTCATTTAATCTGTTAAACATATGTATGTAACAGGAATGAAACACTTTGATTTTATTAAGAATTTGGTGATGCAAATTGCTCATAAAATACACTAAAATTTACTTAATTATTAACATAAAAAACTATATGCATTTCTAAATTTTGCGGGTTTTTTTTTTTTACTGTGCACATTCAGCATTCCAAAATACTCATGTTACCGGTTTTCATTTTTCAAGAAAATCTACGATTATAATCTACACACGTATGACCTAATTTTATATTAATTCAATAGGTTGACAAGAACAACAACATAGCTAAAACAAAAAATTAACTTGTTCCAAATATTTTTGCAGCTACAATTTGGAGGCATCTGTAATCAAAATTTAATACAAATTTTTTTATTTATACATTTGATTACATAAGTGTTACATACATGATCAAGAATTACTAGGAAACATTTTTCAATGGCTTTTGGCTACTTTAAATTGGGGTGCCCCTATCTTTTTGCAACCAACCCAGTAAAAATGCTGTAATTTAACGATTAAAACAGACGAAAGAGCAAACTTTTCATTAAGGCAATAGTTATGTCTTACTACATTATTATGCATAATATTATGAAATTCGGTGCGTGGGCAAGACCCTATGTAAATTTCCTATAGGGTGGAACTCCCCATTTTAAGTATTGGTGGATTAGATTCAGGTGGGACTATGAAATTAGCAGTCAAGATATAAAATTTATCTTTGGACAAATAAAATGCAGGACCAATAAAATTTATTGGTGCACGTATTTTTTATACGTTGACCGGTACTTTTTGGTACACGATATTTTTCCAATCAAAATAAATGCTGTAGTCCCTCATACAGAATCTATTTTGTTAGCAGCTACATGATTATTACCCAACATAACATTTGACAGTAAATACATTGCAATATTCTTTTCTTTGTTGGTGGTTTACTAACGAAATATACGAATCTGTTGAAAAAAAAATGAAAATAGTGATATATGCTTATCTGAATGCGAGCAAAAGACAGTTATGCCATTTACAAATGGTTACATATTAAAAAATAAAACAAATATAGAACAAATATTAACAAAAATGAAAAAAATATATATATATAAACAAATCTATAAACATTATAGATCTAATTATTTTAGTTATACCTTTTAATCGGGTCTGTTTTAAACAGCAACCTTAAAGTTGAATGAGTATTAAAGAGTATTGATTCATTTAATGGGCATTTTATTTACTTATGGGCAAAGAGCAGGTTATAACAAGTGCTTCAGTGAACGGACTCAAAAACAACATTGACAGACATTTTCAGGAAATATATGGGGCTTATTAGTCGCTTAATCCCTAGGCTGCACTTAAGAGTGTGGCCGCAGGTATAACAGGTGTAACAGGTATTTGTTATTTCCGCAACCAATAAACACTAAATTGCTTGTGAAAAATGATAAAAACGATAAAGAGTTTCTTAGTTGCACGACCGTCGTGCCGATAGCTGTGCCTCCCCTGAAGTGAACGGATACAGGAACCAGTAGAGTGCGGTTTGGTCAGTTTGAATGTGACCTCTCGTCCGTTCTATTTTTTTTGGTAGCCTCGGTGGGTGAATACAGACTACTTTCTAAAAGTATGTCCTCTGTTATTGCCTATATTCTCAATAAGCTGTCTAGGACAGTGACTTATAGTCATATCGCCATATATGACTTGTAGTCACATTCAGCTTAACTTATTGCCACGTATTGCATCTATGATATGATTTGTAATCACAGTCAACTTAACCTATTGCCACATATTGTATCTATGGTATTCTTACAAATATGACTGTGACTTCTAGTCATGTACCAAATATGACCTCTAGTCATATTCTCTTTTAAATGTATATCATATATGAAAAACGTGAAGGTGACTTGCAGTCATATTGCCACATATGGCCTGTAGTCATATTCTACTTGACCTACAAGCATGAATGTGGAGTGAGTGAGTGATATGGGTTGTATGGCACACCAGCACAAAAAATGCTATTTCATGCCGAGCATGAATGTAACTTACAATCATATTGCTACATAGGACCTGTAGCCCAATTCTATTTAAGGTACAAAATATTTATAATTTGCAGTCATATTGCCACATAACACATGTAGCCATATTCTACTTAGCCTACAAATATAAATGTTACTTGTCAGATTGCAACAAAGGCCCTGTAATCAAATTCAACTTAAACTACAAAAATAAATCTTACTTGCAGTCATTTTGCAACATAGGGCCTGTAGTCATAAACTGCTTAACCTATCAACATATTGCCACATAGGACCTGTTGTCATATTCTATTTAACCTTCAAACAGAAATGTTACTTGCAGTCATATTGCCTCATAGAACCTGTAGTCATATTCTGCTTAACACACAAACATGAATGTTACTTGCAGTCATATTGTCACACGACCTGTAGTCATATTCTATTTTACCTGTCTATATACTTACAACATGACTGACTTCTATTCATATACCAAATGTGACCTTTAGTCATTCTAATTAGCCTCTCTGTGCAGTGGCGGATCCGGAGGGGGTTCGGGGGGGAGTCAAACGAACCCCCTCTTCAGCCTAAATTATTTCATTTTAATGGGGAATTTCAGCAAAAATTGGTCGAACTGCGCAAATTGAACTCCCTCAACTAATTTGAACCCCCTATCCAATATTCCTGGATCCGCCTCTGCTGTGGCATGATAAACACCACAGGGACTTGTAGTCATATTCCAAACGCGAATTGCATTCATATCAGTTGGAACGCAGCTCCAAGGAGTAGGGATATAATCAAACACATAGCAACGTATTTTTGTTCGAAATTAACGCCATCAAAATGGCTATCGACGAACCCCATAGTACTTTAACGCCACCATACAGATTAATCAAATCGCCCCACCGGTTGCAATTTTAAGAGCACTTTTCTGACTTCCATTATTGAATTTTTCTGTTAAAATAATTCCAGGACATCCTTTCCGCCTGTGTAATTATTGACGAAACAGTGCCCTTTACGTCAGCGTCAAACATGTGAACAAAAAATTACGATTAACAGCTTATTCGACTTTCTCCAAAACGCAGACCTATGCCATGATAAATATTGATATATATTCTACTATTATGTGAAATTTCAGAAAATTTGGTTTTGGAACATTTTAAAATTGCAAAATAACATATGACCACCCGCTTTGAAAACAAACCGAAAAATTAAATGGCGTCGAAATCATGCCATCCTTACGCGCTAAGTGTTCACTGCCAAATTAACAAACTCACAATTCGGCCTGTCCGTAGAAACGTAACACCGCTCACTGATTAATCTTCAACACAGTCAAGCAAATACATTTTATTCATATTTTATTGTCAAATACAATAATGTCAACTCTCACCTCCATGCTCTTGCAAATCGTAAACACAAGCTTATGACGTGATTTTGAATCGATTAGAAGTTGTATGATCATGGCTTAAAAGACGGACTTAATCAGCAATTGATGTTCATTTAGGTACAGTTCATGCTATCGTTCAGGATTAGCCTTCCCCTCGTAATTGAACGGTAATTTAACGGTTATTTCTTTTTTTAATTAGCAGCTCACGCGCTTGATTTCAAAAGTCAAATAAAATTTCCTTTAAAAAGGAAGGCTTGCACAGCTAAGACATTGAAATTTTCATGAGTTGTTATCGAAGTGAACCCGATGGTTAGTACACTTTCTGTTGCTAACTTTCATTTAGCAAAGTATTTATTTTCTAACTTATTGAATGGTGGCATTATCCACGTATGTAAGGTAAAATCAAGTGTAGAATTTATTTGAAAAACAAATTGAAGAAATATTTAAACACACACACACACAACAAAAAAAAACAACAACAGTTTTCCAACGTTTTTGGTGGCCGTTTTAGGCATGTCTCAAGGAAAATAACTATATGGACCTATTTCAAGTCTTTTCTTCACGGCTGTTGAGTCACATTTAGTCTGAATCAAAATTTGAGGAAAGACTGTTTCAAACCCCTGTCTATGGAATCTTGGCACATCTGAACTTGGCATCGAAAGAAGACAGTAAATTTATATTTACTGAAGTTTATTTTTGGTTTAAGTGGCATCAGTGGCAGTGACTGGAACAAAATTTTGACACTCTGTGAAGAAAATGCATGCTGCTGTTGTTTGGGACAATAACTTGCTCTACACCATTTGGGAACAACAAAGCCCGGAACCCATTGCGTTCGTATATCGGACAAATGAAATTTATCTTATATATATTTATGCCATGTTTTTACATCAATTTTATTACTCATTCGTGAAGTTCTGACTAATTTAACGCAGGACGAAAAATAGTTATTAACCAACGTGTTTGGTAATGATGTACAGCAGCCGTCACTATGACATGACATATATCAAAGTTACGTCGGCCAATCATCTATCTGAATTATCCGTGACGTTGCTTACACGTAAGATTGCACGAATGTGTGTTGTTCGTGGATGTATGAACAACGTCAGGTTCATCTAAGGAAATCGCCGAAGAGTGTAAATATTTCTCTGTACATTTGTATAGCTGAAGTAAGAAGGCGACATTAGAGAGTGTTATAAAAGCAAGAAAGGGTCCACACAACCCCCAACCGCACCTACTATAATCCAAAATCCAGATCAGCCAACTCCAGCATAAGCGCAGTCTGATCAGTCTAGCATCAGCATGAAAGATGAAGAATATATATATGCCGAAAAAGACAGATCCAACGAATGCATCGGCGCTGGACAGTGTGCCGGCTGCTCTGAGTAGTCAGATTATGCGATGCCCTAAGGCCTATTTTTCGCGACGCCGCTGCATGATTTTTTGGAAAAGCTAATGCTTTGCGCTAAGCTATATATAAACACTGTTTCTTACACAAGTTTTGGTTTATGTCTTAGGATGCAAAGCCAAATACTTTGCATTGCATTCAGAGTTTCATTTTTTATGCAATCAGTTTATAAAAAGCAAAAGATATGTGGCCAAGTTTAAGGCACTTTTAAAAGAAAAACGTGCTTTTTAACGGAAATATTAAAAGAAAAAAAAAAGTACATGTACTATCAAAAATAGAATGTTATTTTTAGCAGATGAGGCAAATCGGATTTGGATAAAAATAGACAAAATCGGACAAGGTCTTTGTTTATGTCTGTGAAGAAAGTAATAAAGAAATGCTGTCTCAAACCGGAACGAACGTTTTGTTTGTTATGTCTGTGAAGAAAATAATGAAGAAATGCTGTCTCAAATCGGAACGAACTTTCCGATCTCTTTTGCTTAATTGCGGCCATAGAACGAATCGTTGCAGTACACACTCTCCTGGTATTTTCCGACTAAGCGTGACGTATCGTTTCTTCCGAAAATAACTCGGTATCACTAAACCACTTGAATACTGGCTTGCGCAACGGTTGTATGTGAGTAACCTGTGAGGGATGAGGAATGCCCTCCCACCCCCTTTCGTGGGACGGTTAGAAGCAGGAGTGTAGGGGTTATTACACTTTACGCACAATTATGTTTATCCTTTGAGGTGGGCCCCAAAGATACTTTATATAGTCGTGTCTGCTTGCCGCTACTATTGAAATCTTGTTCAATTTACAAATACCAGCATCATCAAATATGGCGATACCTGTTGAAATTCTGTCTATTTGACAAAATTACAATACGCACCTGGCTATTAGCGTACAGGCAGTTACGCCTTTGAGAAGGGTTAGCAGTGCACTGTTCATATGCATGCGATGTGTATAAGTTTGAGAAACTCGTCAGGCATCTGAGTGCGTTTTCTTGGGGGTGGGGCAACATTTACAAATCTGCAGGTACACGGGTAGATCTACATAAAATAATAGAATAGAATAGAACATTTATTTCTCCAATTACGAACCCTTTCGGTTATGCAGTCACATATAAACAAACAACAAAAACATTAATTAAAAATTTAGATCGTGTTTTCCTATTTCTCTATTAAAATGACTGGTGTTGCCTCACATTAGAGTAGTCTTGGCGAGGCGGTTCTGTATACAGCCGCAACACGTTTTCATGGATAACTGGCACAAATTATCATAGAATTATTATTAATACACAACTTTATCGATTTCCTGTTAGTTTTCCTGAACTGGGAGACTCTTCAAAAATTCTTTGCTCCCAAAGGAGCAAATGCTTTCCTTAAAGAGTTTACTCCCATTGGAAAGGTAGGATAAATCAAAAATATTATTGCCGAGATGCTTCCCCTGAAAGTGTATCCGGTGGCCCTAGGCCCACATGTACACTCTCAATTTCTTTTCAGTTCCTTCCAATGCTTAATATGTTCATTTTTCATTTGTATGCCGACTAGAATTGTAACATTGTAATTGTCCGGTTGACACGCAGGCCCGGGTATCTTGCAGGTCACCAGAAGATTTGATATTTTTGCATGTACGAATCGTCCCGAAGGCACATGTAAAGGGCAATCCAGTACACTTTACACTCAGCTCTGGGGTTATTCTTCATACTCTGCGTCCTGAAATTAAATAATTGGGCAGTCGATTTCCGAATCGAATAGGACAACAGTCGAAATACATGCATTAGGCAATGATAGGAATTGAGCTAGCGGCCTTCAGATTCTCATCTGAACACTCTAAGCTACCAAATGTGGTGACGTGCGGGAAGGTTTTCACTTTTTCCCTTACTGTAGTATTTTCTGAGGGTCAGTCAGTACACGGGTGACCTGCAAGAAGCAAAGACTAAGATAGCTATTTTCAGCTTTCAAGCAGATTGTTTAAGTATACTGTCAATGGTCTTTACGCTTATTCGGGATGTGGAATTTGCCAAAGTGGAGCGATTCGTATACAGTTTAAGTTCATGTACAGTACTTTGCTTCCACGGAATAAATGGCTGTTTTTGTGCCACGTGCCAAACGTCGGATGACACGTAGTAAGCCTCCAAATTTTCCCCACACCTCCCACATCCGCACACCCCGACACATTTTCAGGCTCATCATCGAACACACGAAATGCTCTTCGTAACTTAATTCAGAACGGAAAGTGTTTGATTGCAAGCCAATCAGGGTTTTGCTATTCGCTTATATATACAGTTTTGTATCTTGAAGCAGTCTTGTTAGACTAAGCAGATTTTGCTGTTATCATATCCGACAAGATTCCTCTTTCCCTGTAGCGGCTCAGCTCTTGGTAAGATTCAAATGATAGCAATAAATCTCAGTGTGTGTAACAACAATGTTCAAAGCCAAATCGGGCAGAGAGAGAGAGAGAGAGAGAGAGAGAGAGAGAATACGCTGTCACAGCAACGACTGCTCAAGTCATGCTTGGGACCTATACATCACTCCAGGCATCAGTCAAGATGAATTCCCCCACTTCCCTGCCCCCCACCCACCCATACCCTCGTCACCAACCGCCTCCTTTCATCCCCACCTGGCTTGTTTCTTTCAAAGTAACTTAAGCCTTGACGCGAGAAAACCAATAATGTGGTTGTGCGCTCAGTGCAGACTAAATAATCCTGGGCATCCGCCCAGTCTGTTCAGAGTCTTCGCTGTCTACAGGTAGTTTAGACCCTTAGCTACCCTTAAAGCGCTTAGGGAAGACTCTGTGCAGACTAGCCGGATGCCGAGGCTGATCTGAGTCTGCGTTGGGCGCACGACCACTTTGTTGATTTTCTCGTGTCGCGGCTCATATGTTCTCTGTAATTGTTGTAATTTTTTCGAAAACTCTAGACAAACAAAACGACAAGAAAGAAACTCTTTACTTCGTACTGGTGCATTTCATGTTCGACTTCTAATCTGTTTACCAGGCATGCGGGCTGGCAATCTAGCTCGAGGCAATATACGTCATTTTTTTTATTACGTCACAACATTGACCTAATAACTTATTTGACAGAAAACAGATGACTGTTTGAAAGATAAATAATATTAGAAAAGGATATTATTTTCACAAATTTGAGTGGCAGAACGTCAGATTTGTACAATGCCAATCAGGTCAGCAGTCAGGTAAGGTACGTTCTACCAGTTTGTAGTCTATTTTAGCTAACTAAACTCAGTAATTTTTCTCCTCTTCAAGTATTTAGCAATCTGAGCTAATGTTTGACAAGCTGTCGACCTCAATTTTCTGTCTAAATTGTGGCTGTCCGGCAAGTATTGCTGGTGCTCATATCACGTGCGAGACCGTTTCCTGAGCGTTAAAACTACCGATGCCATCTTTTATTTTGCAATTTAAAAATGTTCCAAAACGATATTGCTTGAAATTTCACATGCAAAAAGAAGAAATAATAAAGTTTTCGATGGCATGGGTGTGCGCATTGGAGAAAGTCTCATCTTTCTGTAAATTATGTTTTATGTTGATGCAAGTTTTCGGTAGAATCAAGATAGAGTGTTGTAATTTGACGATGAATATTTTAGCATTTCGAGCAATTTTGGCCCTGAATTTTGTTGAGAAAGCCTGCTTTATACTAGTTAGCAAAACATTTTTATGTGTTTAATCATTTTAATATAATCAATGCCTCTATATAATATACATTTGAAAATAATGGGAAATTTCGGCAAGAACCATGTTCGCCATTCTGTTCTGTTCTGTTTTCTTAGTGTCCCTCCGCTTACTTATTCGGAGCACCCTCGGATGAGGTAAATATTGGCCTTATGACCTTGGAGCTCAATTGGTGGTGTTTTATATACATGTGCTGTTGAACATATTTACAGTTTATAACTTTTGCTGTGAATACTGAATCTTTCCTTTTCTTTTTCAATTTCCCGAAACCTCTCTCAATGCAATAATCCGTTTGACATGAATCGTGAATATGTACTCCCGTGAATATAATTCAAGCATCCCCAACCCTCCATTTTTAGGGCCTATTTTTTACGTGGAAGGATCCACCGTTGTAAATACAATCACCGCTTTTCGAGGGTTTGCGTTCCAACTGTATTACACTCTATCTGCCTTTATACTTATAACTTCTAGTCATATACCAAATATTACCTGCGGTCATATTCTAATTGAGTTGTCTATTATAAGATAAACATGGTGGACGGATGACATGTTTAAAGGCATATACAGTAATGTAGTCATATCGAGCCGATGATTAACGTGACTCTGACTTGTAGTCATAGTCTCACAAACAATATGTAGTCATATTCTTCTTTACCTGTCTGTGAACTGTACCAAATATGACTTAAAGACATTTGCTAGGAAGTCGCCATTTTCATGTTATCGTCAAAAATGAAAGTTATGCTAGGGTCAATATTTTACTATAAATGGATAAGGAAATGGCTAAATTTTGATGTCTAAATAATATTTCGGGGTCATTTTACCATTGTATGTGTTAAAATTTACCCTAATCTTTAGTAAAAGGGTCAAATTAGGACTTTTTGCAATATTTCATTTTTTGACATTTATTCAAGTTGTGATTAAGCTTGGTGGATTATTACTTTCTAAAATGACTTATTTTATTCATATCATGGCAGCTTATGGTGCGCAAGCACAGTGGAATTTATCTGAATGCGTTATATTAATTTTTTACGTAGTATTATGTGAATTTTTCCAAGTGATTTCTATGGGGGTAGGGGTAGAGTTTGTCAAGTAAAAAAGAAATAAGCTCGATGACCTCTGCTTTTCTTTTAATTTTCTGTTTGCTGAATAGTTCTGCTTTTAAATTAAACTCGTTTAATTAAAATTGCAGTGTAGCATTTTTCTGTATGGTCCAAAATATTGCAGAAAGGCAATTAGTTTTTAGGATTTTTCGGATCGTATTTAAATTCATGTTAAAGCATCTTGTACCAGTTTGGTAATTAAGCCTTTGATGGACAGGAGTATCTTTTCCTATATCATACTGACATGTCTGAGTTATTAACGTAATATAAAACTTACTTTGGAACTGATATTTACCTCTTGGGTTGTTAAGGTATATTTTTGGAAGAACAGTCTAGGGGTGTATCTTTCCAGTTCAGATTTCTTAAAATTTTGCACGATGACGTATATTTTTTATTTCATCATTGGTGAGCCTATATATGAAATAGAACATACACAGAGTCTTAGACAGGTTGCAGTGTATGAAGTATTTCCTGGTAAATGTCCTCAAAGTGGTCTTCAAATCAAACTGTTATCATGGTTATAAACATGTAATAAACATGAATGTGACTTATAGTGATTTTTCAGAGAACTATTTCGCCGGGTGTTAAAACGGAATAACGACATGCTAATAATAAAATGACTACTGCTACTACTCCATGAGGAGGTGCTCCCTTGAGGGAGGAATTTACACAGAACAGAACAGAACAGAACTAGAGGTCAGATTAAAACTGCAATCGGAACACCGCTCGGCCAATTCCGTGAATCAACCTCGGATGTATGACGTGGGACTACTTACGTCACACGACTGTTGTAAGGAACAACGATATAAACAAAGATGGCCGCACTGTCGCACCGAGTAAATAATAAAATGAGAAGGAGCAAATGTATTTTCTGTCTCGTCATTAATAATTGACTATTTTGTTTTAACAACAACAAAGCATTAAATGAATGTCCGTGCAACAGCTGTAAAAGGTCGCAGGTCGAGAATTAATTCATTCGTAGACCTAGAGATCTACGGCTTCGGCGTATACTTTCGGCCGAACAACAAAATGTTGGATTTTGCTGCATATTGCTCCGCCTTACATACGCCCGAGGTCTGATTCATGGAATTGGCCGAGGAGTTCCGAATGATTAAAACTGACCAAACTGTGCTGTGCCAGGAACCAGCTCAACCAGGAAATGCAGTCGACACGTTTGTTGAGGAAGTTTTGAACGCTACAAAAGTCAAGAATTCTGTAAAGCTAATAATAAAATGGCAACTGACGAACTTGCGAAGAAGCTAGAAAGGCGGGCTAATATTAACGAAGGCGTCGAGGAGGGCACAGTATCTCCACAGAGCACAGTATTCAATCCTTACACAGAGTTCAAAGAATTTTCTAGGAAGCAAATTCAAGACTTTCAGAAGACCTTCAATAAGTAAGGCACTGAAAACTAGAATCGATTTGTTTTCCTAATAAGAGTTTCATACATAAAGGAAGATACGGTACATGCAGTGCAAAAATCTGATGGGACACAATCACACTTCACATAAAAATTGAGTAGATTTGCAAAGTCCCAGGTAGATGCAGGGGTGCCAATTTGCCGCATTTTCACATTTTTATGCGAATTGAATTCCAAAAAATGCGAATGGTGTTTTTGCGAATTGAATGCGATTTTCCGAAAAATCGCGAAAATTTTGCCATTATCCCACCTGGCCTCAGATTATTTTGCCCCGTAGTGAGCCTCTTTTTATTTGCGTGAATAATCAATAAGCTGGTACTGTTTATACAAAGAGCGCATATATTTGGGTGATTGTGACTCGGGTACCAGTACACAGTATTGAAATCACTCAACCAGAGCGCATACATGTGATGTCACCCGGATCAACCGGGAGTCTCCCGGAAATGAAGCCCATCATTCAGAATCTCACGGATGCTGAATTTTCCTGTCATAATTTTTTCTGACCCATCCATTTTGCGGTAACTTCTTACCCGGCGGCTAGTCAAAGGATTAACTGTCCGTGACCTAATTACCTAACAGGGAGCAATATTGGTCGTGTCATTCCGAGGGGTATTCGCTGATAACACGCAGCGAGGTGTTAAATTGGCTAGCGCATCAATAAAGGTACCTGTTCTAACTGTAATAACTGGTAACTTTTACTGAGGGAAAATGACTTTTATTGCGTCACGGCTTTATGGTTATGTTTCTTCATAGATTTACACCTGCTTGCAAGTGTCGCAATTCAGCAATGGATTGGTCAGCACTAACACTATGAACAGTACTGTTGAATTACACTAAATATTAAACTTAGTATGGTAGTGTTACTGCACTGAAATATCCAGAACAAATCAGACCCATCATCCAAGGGGCAATTTTAGATGTTTGTAGTGAGAGTAAGGGAAAAGTGGGAAGGGGTGATGGTTTGAGAATGCCAAATAAGCAGATTGTTTATTTTTTAGCAATTCAGCAATGGATTGGTCAGCACTAACACTATGAACAGTACTGTTGAATTACACTAAATATTAAACTTAGTATGGTAGTGTTACTGCACTGAAATGACATACTTTTGAGGTTATATTTGAAGAGCAGTTTGATCTGGGTCTATGCTTTTTGTCTAGTACTGTTTGGATGAACACATAGAATTGAGTTATTATAATGATGCACAATGGGGAAACTTCTAGCTGCCCGTCTTTATGTTCATGTTACAAGATTGTTATACTGTAAGAGTTTAATGATAAATAGATACATGTGTTTCTTGTCATTTTATCATCTCTAGTGGAGCACAAAAATAAACTCTTCCAATTGAAAATTCCAAGAGCTAGCCTTTTGGAATAAGTAGTTTTATAACGGTGCCGCGCGCCAAAATGGCTGACCTTAAATTGTGGTTTTGCTACAAGAAATTTTACTTTTGCTACAAGACAAAATGATTTGGACACCCCTGTAGATGTCCAGCACTGTGGGGACGGTATTGGGACGTTTCGCGCCAGGGACTCTTCGTCCCAGGACGTTTCGTCCCAAACAGGCCTAAAATCCGGGACGATTTGTCCCAGGACGTTTTGTCCTATTATTATTTAATTAAAGATGTGAAACATAATTAACAATCAAAATATTTTAGAAATATACTTTTTGCTGTCACAAAGAATAAAAAGACTGATATTGGTAAATATTTGATTGATTTATAACACTTTTCCTTCACTTTAACAACATAAAAACTAGACTTGAACTCGTTCACTGTGCTAGACTTGACAACACAAGATGATAGACTATTCCATGGACTTATAACACGAACAGCAAAGGAATGTTGCCTGAAACCTTTATGACAATTTGGTTTATATAACTTTAAATGATGGCCCCTAGTTTGCAGACTTTAAAAGCATAACATATGCTTAAATGTGCTTTCTTTCTTATATTACACGGTAAGTTACTAACACATTTGTAACAACTTCTTGATACTAAATATACATAAAATAGTAGTAAGGACTTAGGATAGCTAATATTTATGTCAGAAATGAAAAAAAAGTAACGACTTCTTGATGCTACATACATCAAATAATATGAAATATTTTAGGGTTTTTAAGGCACCCTGTATAATGGGGCTTCCAAGAAAATATGGGACATATCGTCCCGGAATTATGGGACGAAACGTCTCAAGAAGGAAAATGGGACGAAACATCTGGGGCGAAACGTCTCTGGCGCGAAACGTCCCGCAGCCGTGGGGACATATGTCTGATCAAATCACTATCAAAAGCCCCTGCTCCTGTGGACGATGTTCACTCATGACAGCCCTGCAGAAAAGGCAGAGATCCTAAATGAGCAGTTTTCCTCAGAATTTACCAAAGAAGATATGTCAAGCTTGCCAAACCTAGGAAACAAGTCCTACCCTATGGCACTAAACCTGAACATCAGAGTAGAGGGAGTCACGAAGATACTGGTACTGAAAGGCTTGAGCCCTGGCAAAGCAACTAGGTCCAGACCAAATATCTTCAAGTTTCCCCCATGCTTACATTAATATACCAGGCATCAGTGGAACAAGGTCAAATCCCAAGAGAATGGAAAACTGCCAATTTCTCACCAATTTTCAAGAAAGGGGTCAGAAGCAAAGCATCCAACTATCGACCAGTGTCTCTTACTTCTGTGAGCTGCAAAGGGTTAGAGCACATCGTTCACAGCCATCTAATGAGGTTCTTCGAAGATAACAAGATCCTTTATGATGCTCAACATGGCTTCAGAAAAAGAAGTTCCTGTGAGAGCCAGCTTGTCCTAACTATTCAAGATTTAGCCATGGGACTGAACAGTCAGAGCCAGACAGATGCCATTCTGTTGGATTTCAGTAAAGCATTTGACAAAGTGCCCCACCAACGATTAGCTCTCAAGTTCCATCACTATCGTGTCCTCAGCAACATCTTGGAATGGATAAAGAGCTTCGTAGATGGCAGACCCAGCGAGTTGTCCTTGATGGTATTGCATCTTCAGCAGCACCAGTTTCATCAGGTGTCCCCCAAGGCACTGTCCTGGGCCCACTGCTATTCCTCGTATATATCAACGATCTCCCATCTAGGGTCAAGTCCAGCGCATGCCTCTTTGCTGATGACTGTCTCATGTACAGACGGATCAACTCCTCTGCTGATGCCAAGGCTCTCCAAGAGGACCTAGACAATCTACAGCAATGGGAGAAGGACTGGCAGATGAAATTCAACCCGGACAAGTGTGAAGTCATTCGCATACCAACAAGGGGAACATGGATGACTCACCATTCATGGCCAGATACTACGGCGCACTGATAAGGCTAAGTACCTGGGAGTCACCATTGACAGCACTCTGTCTTGGAATCAGCACATCGACAACATCACGAAGAAGGCAAACAATACAACAGCATTCCTCAGAAGGAATCTCTCATCCTGCCCACGTGATGTTAAAGCTACCTGCTACAAAGCACTTGTGTGCCCCCAGCTAGAGTATGCATCAAGCATCTGGGACCCTCACACACAGTCAAATATCAACAAGATTGAAGCTGTGCAACATCGAGCGGCAAGATTTGTAACAGGTGATTACAGATGAATAAATATTAAAGCAATGTTACAAGCATGCTTGAACATCTTGGCTGGGACGCCCTCTACAATCGCAGACAGCATGGTGAGATGATCTTAATGTACAGAATCATCAAGCATCTTGTTGAGATACCATCATCTCATATTCTTCAGCCTGTTGGTGCATCCCGAACAAGAGGACATGACTACAGATATCTCGTGCCATACTGCAGTGTAGATGCCTACAAGTATGCTTTCTTCCCATCAGGGATAAGGTTATGGAACAGCCTGCCTATTGAAACAGTCAGTGCCCAGTCCCTGGAATCCTTCAAGAATTTGATCCTGCGTGGGCACCCGTAAACACGGATGTTTTTAACCAGTTTTAGCTGTACAGGACTTCACACCCCTTGTCACATGCCTGTAAATAGTAACTGTGCGAAGATGCTCCAGAGGAGCCCAGCACATACCGGTAATTGATAGAACTAGAAATAGAACTAGAACTATCATTGTCTTAGTTACTATGATAGCCAATCAAAAGCCCCCCACATGCATTGCACTACAGGGACTACACCAAGGTGAGAACACAGTATCATCATGGTACAGTCGAGTCCAGTAACATTGCACGGCTGCTAACATTGCGCATTGAGAACGTGAACTGAAGATCAAATATTATGCCATTTCCGATGCAAGTTTTTGTAGACAACATTTCTTGTCACTTTTGAGAAGCTTCCCATCTCAGTATGATCAAGATATCCAAAACTTGAATTCCACACCTATCAGCATGATTGTGTCTGTATTGACAAACAAATATTTATCTTGACACACTCCCAGGTCCACATCTCTGAGGATAATTCACCAGAAACCCTTACCTCACACTAGTAACTGAAGTTCCTACTATCTAAACAATAGCCATAATTCAACCTTGGTTTGCAGATATTTTGTTGAAATACTTGCATTTTTACACTCCTTGCATTCCACAAATGACGTCATATTTTTGGTGGGAAAATGTTACGCTCACAAAATGATTGTGTCTTGGCAGCAAATAATAATCATAGAATTAATTATCTAAACTCATTTCTTGCTGTTTATTTTACATTTATTTAAGCTTTAAGAAGTTTATATTCAGCTGTATAATATTTTGTAGATTAAAATTCTTCAAAGAATTAACCTAGCCAATGACATTTTCTTGCCATCGCACGTGACTTGCACATGGCAGATTAAATACGTGTGTTTAGGCACGCGGCGATGTAAACTTGTGGACATAATTAATGTTGTGTCAATAAACATCTGCAATGGGATAGAAATATGTGATTCTAATAGGTCTGCGCAATGTTAGGCGACAAATTTGATATGCACTTTTCATTAGGGTGTCAACTTTTCAGCTCGGCTAATGTGAAATGAGCAAACAATTTGAGTCGTTATATTATTCTATGTTTAAATGGTTAAGTCATAGCTAACTGGTGAAAGTATGTGCACTTAGTACTGGTTAACCGCTTAGGAGGTCTAAGCCTGCCCAGGAATAGTGTGGTTAGGTTAACTGACCGTCCCGACATGACCTTACTTGTTTACCGTGGACGTTAAGCATCAAATCAACCAACCATAGCTAATATCTGACGGTAAGTTTTTTTGTCTATTGTTTTCTGAAAACAATTTTATTCATCAAACGTCTCAGGTGCGCAGTGTGACCGGACAGCACAGTAAGTGTTTCCGGGCGGTATATGTTTCAAAGCCCAAATTATGACCATAGACTACAGAATGATGCTTAGGACTTTAACCCATTGCATTATGGGTATTTTTCGTCGTCTGCTGAAATTGTCGTCTGCATCAAAACTCAAGAATATTTTGACAATATTGGTCTAACTAACTCTTGTAGAAATGATGTCTATGCAGCAAACAGTTTGGATCTCAGATCAGGCCCAACGTTTGTATGGCCTGATCTGGATCCAAACTGTTTGCCCAGATACCCCTAAAGGGGTATCCCGAACGGAATGGGTTAACTTTGGTCTGTAGAGCCTCAGTGAAGTCTCAGTTTATACAAGATACCGTATTCTTCCTAATTAGCGCACATGCCCCTATAAGCGCACACCATGGCAATTTGTGAGACATAGGACTATAAATGCACATATTTTTTACTGGTTTATTCCTTTGTTTGATTGTTTACAAGAGCTGAAAATGCAACAGAATATATCATTTTTTATTTCTAAAGCTTCTCTATGAATTTAAAGGTTAAGCATCAGAGAAAAGCTGCCTATAAGCAGCTTTTCTCTGATGCTTTACCTTTAAATTTGTTCCTTTCAATATAAAATAACCTATTAAAATGTGCGCTAATAAGAAAGAAAGTTTACTACAAGTATTTGCCACCATTTTGAAAAAGTTAAGCGCACAGAGCGCTAATAAGGTCGATTACGGTATTAATCTTTGGCGAGAGCCTAGGAAACTATCCTGGTGGCACAAATCTGTTAGTATTTGATCGGTCATTTATTTTTACAATGATATGCATGTCATTGGATGAGCTTGTCTAGTGCTCCATCGAATACATTTTGTCATATAACTGGAGTCATATATATGTTTCAGTTCAACACTTCTCTTTTAGTTTAATGTTCTGAATTTTTTAATAGAACTAAAAACTGACAAGAAAAATTTGCTTTCTTCAGAATTGTGAATTCTGACCCATATGCAAACAGCGTGGATTGCAGAGTTAAGTAAAGTAAATGAAATAGCAATAATTTATCAGGAATTTTTGTGACTTCCTGTTTGCTTCCCTTGACAAAGAAACACTTCTTAGATGCAGCCAACTCTTTAATGAAAGAATTTGCTCCCAGAATCAGGCCAAATTCTTTAGGCCAAAAGAAAAAAATCTCTTGTTTCCGGTTACCCTTCCGACCCTATGTTTTTGGGGCCTACTCAAACTTTTTTATGGCCCTATGAGATTTTAAAGTCTAATTTTTAGGCTATTAAAGGATGTTTGTACAGTTTGCATACAAAAAAGTTATCATAAAAAAAAAAATTTGCCTACCCTACCGACCCTAAAAATTTTGGAGATGTAACTGGAAACAAGACATTTTTTCCTTTTGGCCGTAAGGAAAGAATTTGCTCCCAGGAAGAATTCATTTCTCAGAGAGTTGACCCCTTTTAAGAATGTAGGCAAAAGGGAAAGTAGACATTCACTTTAACATTTTCTTTACAGGTATGATACTGGTAAAGATAAGTTTATAGATTTTGACGAGTTAAAGCACATGATGGAGAAGTTAGGGGCACCTCAGACTCACCTCTCCCTGAAGTCTATGATTAAAGAAGTGGACGAGGATCAGGATAATAAAATCTCATTCAGAGAGGTAAAATGTTGATACTGAAAAACTGAAAATTTTCCTTAAGGCCTATGAAATCGGGGTGGATAACAAACATCTCGATCACTAAATAAGAAAATCAGCTATATAAATCATCTTGGGTCTTATGGGACTGATTTCAGTGTCGTGAAAAGCAGTTACTCCATACTAATTTCATTTGTCTGAAGCAATTCATTTACCTGGAGACTTTGGAAAACTGACCATGACCTACCTGGTAAATGGCTTTATTTTATAAACTGATGGCATTTGGTATAGACAAAGGACATTACTGCAGGGTAACTGTACTTGACAACATAAACATCTGACTGAAAAATAAAAAAATAGGGCTGGAAAAGATCATTGATAATTGTTGTGATAAGTTGCATATCGTGAAGAATGAGTTAACTTCAGAATGCTCTAGCAGATGGTATAAGATTATTTTTTCTTGCACACCGGATAGAAAATGCCATTCTTTTCACCTGGGATAGAAAATGTTATCTTACCCATATTATCTTACCCAGGACTGGATAAAAATCACACGATTTCAATGCATTGGTTGTATTGGAGGTCACATACCTGCGTCGTCAAGTGACATTGGATTTTTAGATGCTGACGTCACAAAGAAGGCAAGAATGACGTTAGTTTATGCACGCCAGACATTGACGTAAAGAAGCAAATGTCGATTGTTGAAAGCGGCGTCATCTTTCAAAATCAAATAGAAACCTCTCAAGTACTTAAATAACGCATTTTACAAGTTCTAAAGTTAAAACAAAACAGGGTGTGCAAGAAAGAGTATCTTTCATGGGTATGAGGTGCGGATAGAAAAATCCATCACTCGGGATCACTGTTCAGCATCACTCGGCAAGCCTCGAGATGCCAAACAGTAACCCTCGTGACGGATTTTTCTATCCACACCTCATACCCATGAAAGATACTTATAATCTAGCCCAGGCCTGTACATTGTCAAAGCAAACTGAATAAAAATAAGTGATGCAAGAGACATGACATAATTACCTCCTTTGACAAGTGTAGATAGGTGCAGTAATAAGATGGTATTAAAGGATAGTCAGTACTTAAATTGTCTCCCTTTGATTCCAGAGATTAACCACACAACAAAATAGTGATATTTTGCATAATAATTCAATGCAATTTTCCATGATGGGCACCCTGTGTTAGAATTATTGTTTAAGCTAAATGGATGATCTTTCAAGAAAAGCAACTCCGCCATAGCAATATAAAGGTGATAGGTCACTTCAAAGAAAGCAAATTTTCTACTTTTTGCCTTCACTTTTAGTAGGGGTCAAATCTTAAAGGAAACAATTTGCTCCTCTAAGAGCAAGTTCCACCCTTTAAGAGTAGACCCCATTTCGAAGAGCTACTTTATCCAACTAAGCATACTGGAATTCATTCATTATAATTTAACATTATTTTCGGAAAAGAGACGGGATATTTATTAGAGCAGGGGCGTTTATTAGGATTAATACAGTATGTCTGTACTCTGTGAAATATTTGATTATGATTGTACATTCCAGTTTCTTCTCATATTTCGGAAAGCAGCAGCAGGGGAGCTTCTAGAGGACAGTGGTTTAAATGACTTGTATAGAAATGTCAGTGAAATTGACGTCCATGAGGAGGGTGTATCAGGAGCTAAAGATTTCTTCACCTCAAAGGTATATTTATTTCAGTCATCAATCTCTTAAACTTTTAAAATGTTTGCAGGCAGACTTCGTACCCTTAAAGTGCCAAAAAATTTAACCCTTAATGGGCCAAAAAGCAGACGACAAAATTTACGTCTGCAGAATATCAAAAATGTTTCGTCCAAGCAATATCATATTGAGAATTTGAATACTAGAGGGCAAACAGTGTAGATTCAGATGAGGTGGCTCATAATGAGCCACCTCATCTGGATCTACACTGTTTGCCAATTCAACAATTTTAATTTTTGGCGCTTTAAGGGTTAAATAGTTGAACTTTCGAACAGCTCATAGTGAGCCATCTTATCTGAATCTACACTGTTTACCGTCTGATCTTTGAATTCTCAGTATAATATGGATTTGATAAAATGTTGTTGGTGTAAATTTCGTCATCTGCTAAGTAATTTTCATGGGTATTAGGCGTGGATAGATAAATCCATCTTGAGGGTAGGTGTTGGGTATCAGGAGGCTTGATGAGTGATGTCGAACAGTGATCCTGAGTGACAGTTTTTTCTGTCCACACCTCATACTCATGACGGATACATTTTCTTGTCACCCGATGTAGGCGGAGGAGGACTATAGAAATGACCCTCATCCTTCCGTCCGTCCGTCCGAAACCTTGTCCCCGCAACTCCTCCTACGTCTTTTGTCGTATTGATTTGAAATTTTACAGGTTATATTCTTATGATAAGAAGATGTGCATGTGGTTTTTGATTTTTGTTTCGGCCATTTTTGGTGGAGTTACAGCCCTTACTGACTTAGACCTTGTCCCCGCAACTCCTACCACATCTTGTATCACATTGACTTGAAATTGTGCTGAATGTTTTGTCATGATCTGAAGATGTGAGTGTGATTTTGGCATTTCATTAGTTCTAATTTTGACAAATTTATGGCCCTTTGTCGGTTTTGGCATTTTTATCCCCCGACCGAAAGGTTCGGGGATATAGCGATGAGCCTGGCGTCCGTCCGTCTGTCTGTCCGTCTGTCCGTTCGTAAACATTTTCTTGTCCGCTCCATATCTTGAATACCATTTGGAATATTTTCATGATACTTCACAGTTATGTAGAACAGGTCATGGCGATGTGTCGCGTGCAAGAATGGTAACTCTTGCTTTTGTAATTTTTGAGTTATCTCCCCTTTGGTGAATTTTTGGCAGATTCGTGTCCGCTCTGTAACTTGAATACCCTTTGGAATATTTTCATGATACTTCACAGATATGTAGAGCAGGTCATGACGATGTGTCGCGAACAAGAATGACAACTCTTGCTTTCTTACTTTTTGAGTTATTTCCCCTTGATTGTTTTAGGTGTGATTTCGTGTCAACTCCATAACTTGAATACCCTTTGAAATATTTTCATGATACTTCACAGATATGTAGAACAGGTCATGACGATGTGTCGCGAACAAGGATGACAACTCTTGCTTTCTTACTTTTTGAGTTATTTCCCCTTGATGGTTTTAGTTGTGATTTCGTGTCCGCTCCATAACTTGAATACCCTTTGGAATATTTTCATGATACTTCACAGATATGTAGAGCAGGTCATGACGATGTGTCGCGTGCAAGAATGACAAATCATGCTTTCTTTCTTTTTGAGTTATTTCCCCTTGATGGTTTTAGTAGTGAATTCGTGTCCGCTCCATAACTTGAATACCTTTTGAAATATTTTCATGATACTTCACAGATATGTAGAACAGGTCATGACGATGTGTCGCGAACAAGAATGACAACTCTTGCTTTCTTACTTTTTGAGTTATTTCCCCTTGATGGATTTAGGTGTGATTTAATATCCACTCCATAACTTGAATACTCTTTGAAATATTTTTATGATACTTCACAGATATGGAGATCAGATCATGACAGTTTGTCTCATACAAGAATGACAACTCTTGCCTTCATACTTCCCCGAGCCCCCCCCCCCCCAATTTTTTTTTTTTTTTTTCAGATTTGGATTCTTTGTCCAAATTCACTTACTAGAGAGCTCAAAATTAGATTTGTAGGGTTTGTACTTTAGAAGTTATTCACACATTTTGAAATGTTGAATGTATCATATGCAATACATTGTCTAAATGGTTGCTATTTGAGATTTTACCTCTTTTTAGCAAACTGGCAATACTGTTTTGGTCTGAGTGTTAGATAATCATGCATCTGTTAAACAGATAATGTCAATAAGGAGCATAAAAGAATGACAGTATACTATTTATATGCGTTTTGAAGTGCACCCTGTTTACCAGGTTGCAGGTGGCCTTTGGTCGGGGGATTTGCCATCTCCTCTAATGGCTATTTTTCCAACTTTTGAACCGTTTGAAATTCGGTATGCTATTAGTAGTTGGTAAATTGATTGTTCTGATTATTATTAGAATGTGCTAAATTGATTAGTAACAGAGTTATTCCCCTTTCATAGATAATATGAGCTCGCTTAATGGTAAAAGGATAACTCCAGAACTATTCATATTAATGGGCTGAATTTTCATTAATGCATTGTTCATTTGTCACCAGATTCAAATTAGCAGCATTATGGCCCTTGTTATTTTGTTATTGGGTATACAGTCTTGATGTTTTGGGCATTCCGTAAGGGCCTAAAGTTTCAGTCACTTGATTTTACACTTAAATGTCCCTTTCTAAACTTAAGTATTTTATAACTTCATAGAGCCCAGCAATGGGATATATGTGTTTGCTTGTGCTTCAGTTATCATATAATTACCATGGTTCTGTAATACACATATTTTTCTGTTTTGGCCATATAGTTACTCTGAAACTGAATATTGGGCTACAGTTTGTGACACATTTCAAGCGTCGGGTGACACTTGACCGATGGCTTTTTATTCAATTTTAGATTTTTAGAAGGTTCTATTTAATTTTGAAATTAAAATCTTAAAAAGTTCCTTCAAGAGCAGAGAATACATACAGAAGTAGGAACATGGGCCAGACTACGTAGTTTCGGCTAATAAAGCCTCGTCAGTGACCCTGACAATATTCTGAAATACGAAACCAGAAAAAAGCATACTGTGATTTCTTAATTTTAATTTGGCAGTCGATTCAAAGACTGATTAATTTCAAAAGGACCCAAATAATACAAAAGATGATGATCTAGAATAATAGTCTAAATCAATCTCAAATTTTAGATTTCTCAGAATCTATCCCCTGATCTCAAAGGATGTAAATAAAATATAATCTGCACTATGGATGATGTACGGGAAGATGTTTTACGACCCCCACACAGCACAACACCAGCTACAGTGAAAGAAGCCAGCTCTTTCAATAACCAATGATCAGGTCTTTTCTGTTACCCAATACTTAAGCACATAATGGTACTCTTATCTAGAAGTATTTTGTTTAGAGACAGTCAAATTAGTACCTGAATAATATGACTATAGGATGGGGATTCTCCTTTCTAAAATGACTCTTAATATCAGAATCAGCCATGCTAAATCTGTTATAAGAGAGGACTGTTCAGACAAAACAATCCCAAAAATTAGATTATGTTAAATGACAGACCTAGATTTTTATACGCCTGTTTTGAAAAAAACGGACGTATTATGGCATGGTGCTATCCGTCCATCCGTCCGTCAGTCAACATTTTTGTGCGCACCATATCTCAGCAACCGTTGGAGATATCTTCATGAAATTTTGTAGGCATATATATTAGGATGGGGCAAAGTGTCGCATACAGTTATGGTTGCTCCCTCTTTCTTAGTTTCCAAGTTATGCCCCTTTGATTATTTTTTACCCTACTAGTCTTGTGCGCGCCATAACTAGATAATCGTTTGGGATATCTTGATGAAACTTCATAGCAATGTGCATGAGGGTCCGACAATGTGTCGCGTGTAACAATGGTTGCTCTCCTTTTATTCGTTTTGGAGTTGCATCCCTTTGATTAGATTTTTTAGGCTATTTTTGCGTTTGCTAATCTTTGCATTCAATAACTTAGTAACCATTTGGAACATCTTGATGAAACTTTATAGCAATGTGCATGATAACAAGACGGTGTGTTACACATAAGAACGGTTGTTCTCCCTTACTTAATTTGGAGTAACTTTCCTTTGTTTAGTGTCTTTAGGCTAGCCCCTTTCCCCCATTCACTCCATAACTCCTCAACCCTTTGAAATATTGTAATGAAACTTTGTAGGAGTATGTCTAATAATGGTGCAATGTAGCATGAGCAAGGACCACAACTCTGGCTTACTTACTTCGGGATTATCTGCCCTTGCATCAATTTCAGTTTTACTCTGTAACTCCGTAAACATTGGAACTATTTTAACAAAACTTTATGGTGATTTGTATATTGTCAAGGGAATATATTATGACCAAAAATGGTACTCTAGTTTACTTGGTTTATGAATTATCTTTCTTGTTTGACTTTGGCATGTCTCAACTTCTGAGCTGCTTCACCCTGGAAGCTGATTTTTGGTATACTAATAGTATTTGATGTGTAAGAGGTTTTAAGAACATTGCAGTCATAAATTTCTCCTGTTGTCTGCCTGTCCATCCTTCTATAAACAGTCTTGTTCATTCTGTAACTCCTTCATGACACTGAAACGGGCTTATTATGTGCCGCTTGCAAAGCTCTTGTTGGGGGGGGGGGGGTGTTTTGATAGGAAGAAACAGGTCATACAGATGAAAAAAATACATAGCCATTTGAGATCAGTCTAATCATTTAAAATCAGAAAAAGTCCAGGAATTTTGAGTTTAGTTAAGTCATTATGCATTTTCTAGTCATGCCTGATAAAGAGAGATTAGCATGGTATTCAGTTTACGTGTATCAGGCATGATTTTAGCAAATTGGTGTAAAAATGAATAGGATAGTAATGGTGCTTCTTGACGACTTGTGTTATGCCATGGTTTGGTGACATTATTCAAACACTAAGATAAAAATGCCAATATTTAGTCAGGTAGGCATTGAAAGAGGTACAGCATGCATAGCATGATAAAATTTGTGCAAGCACACTGCAGCATAAATGTAGTATCAAATTCTGTCGGACACATTGACCTCTATTATTAGTCATGTATTATAAAGTTAGATTTCATTCCCTTTACATGTTTATAATTGGTTGGTTGGTTGTTTTGGGTTTTTACGGCTCTTAAGACAAGTATTTCCGTCTATATCAAGCTGTCTCCCAGAGACAGGGAGAAAGAAAAGAGACGAAAGGGGAGTGAAATAAATGGCCAAACAACCCCATCCTGCACATACTGCAAGCACAGTAGGCCCCTGCCCTACTGTTATCCATATTAGTAGGACGCCCCGGCACTGAAAGTTACATGGCACCATCGCCAGACCTTACCACCTATATATGTTTATATACTATAGTTATGTGGCTATTTACACTTGGCCAGAATGACTCTAAATATCTAAATCAGTCATATTATTTTGCTATAATATGGATTTTCCCCTTTCTTTCAAAACAATCCCAAAAATCTAGATCCATTTTATAAGATGGATCTAAATTTTTGGTATTGTTTTGAAAGGTTGGATCATTTTGTAACCAAATAAATACTGTTTTTGGGGGTTCAAATTTTCGCGGTTAAGGGTGGACAACATAAACATTAATTTTCGTGATTTTTAATTTTCGTGGCAAGCAACATGAGCGAAAAGCAAAATTACTTCTTTTTCACTTGAGCCAGTTTGTTCATTAACCTGCGGCAGGGCCGCCGCAGGTTAATGAAAGAACTGGCTCAAGTGAAAAGTACCAGCAGTTACCGAAGCAAACAGAAACAAAATATATGAACGCTGTTGTCTGTAGAAGACACTTGGTAAGAAACAGGATATTATTTGTGATTTTAATATTCTAAGTGACCCCAAAATAGCGTGAAAAATGGAACACCGCAAATTACCTTATATACGGTATGATACTTTGACAGATAAATCAACAGACAGCCTCTAAAAAATATGAAGAAGAGATAAAGCAGGAACAGGAGCAGAGAAAGCTGGAGGCGGAGGAGGCCAAAAAGAGAAAGGCAGCATTTAAAGACAAGGCAAACTTCTTCCAGGCACAGGCCGGGGAGTCTTAATACAGCACTGAGCAGCATTATTTGTAAACAGAGCACCACATAGGACCAGCTTTTGGGGCTGAAATTTTTATATTTCATTTTTCAGTGCAGAGAGAGATCTCATTCTAATGCACTTAGGAATACGATACAGGGTCTGATTGGATAACATAAGAAAATTGCAAGAGTACATCCTGTGACATATTGTTGGAAACATGATGTCATTAGGAAATGCAGTGTTAGAAATAAGCAATTGCCCACTTGCCCGACACGGGTTAAATTTGCTGGGGGCAAGCTGATAGTCTTGGAAGGTTGCCCCCTGGACACAACCTATAATTCTGGTAAATTCTGGAAAATAACTTTGTTTCATGTCTTTTTTGAAGTTTTGCATGAGAAGTTTGAAACCCACCAATATAGTGATTTGAAGGAGAAAAATAAATAGAATCCCTGTCAAAGTAGCGCTGTGAAAATGATTAGGCAGCTGTGATCAAAACTGTTGGTCAGTTATCTCTGAAGTTCATGAATTGACATGCTTAGTGTCTTAGAAAGGGAGAGCTTTTTTGGACTATGTTTACTTACGTGACTTCGGAAGAAAATGACATGTAAACGGTTTAATTGCAATGAAATACAGGGGGACATGTTGAAATCTTGGCGGACAAGTTGAAATTCATTTCAGGTTGCCCCCCGGGCAAGTTCCTGTCTGGGCCTTATTTCTAACACTGGAAATGTCACTTCTCAATGGTTGATGTTTGGTTTTACTTCCTGAAAGTGCTTGCTTTGAATATATAATATTACACTTTTAAGAGTAAAACTCTAAAATAGTGCATTAGAATGGGGATAACTAAAAATTGTCACAGCAAATTATTGGTATTATGTGGCAAATTGTGTTTTACAGGGTTGTTAAACTGAATTTGTGACCACACAGCCAATAATTTACCTCTCCAAAAGAAATTTTGGGTACAGTTGTCCCCATATTTGAATCCTGTCATGATAGCAGCAGAGCAGTTCTAAAAATTAAAAAAATTCTCCCAAATTTTGTCTGATTTGGTGCTCTGTGCAAGTGTGTCAGGAGAAAAAGAGTCATATTATTGCTGTGCCATATTTATTAGGATATAAGACAGGAATTTCCCTTCCAAAAATTAATGTAGTTATGCTATAAAATGGGTTTTTTTCTGTTCACAAACAATCCCAAAGATCTAGGTCCTTCTCATAAAGATGCCAAAACAGTCCCAAAAATATAGATCCATCTTGTAAAGATGGATCTGGAGTTTTGGGATTGTTTTGGAAGAGGAAAAACCCTGTCTTATAACCAAATACATACAGTAGATTTTACACATGCCATATCTCATAGTGTCCCCCACCCCCAACCCCTCTACCAGCTTTAAAATAATGTGGCTCTTTCTCTTTTGACTACTTTATGATCTGTGTATTTTCTTCCTTTTTGTTGTGAGATGGTGTATTTTCATTTTATGTAATCCTCAGGTCATCTGTGTGGAGGGTCATTGTATACGTCATTTATACTCATTTTGCATGTAAGGTAATAATCCTAGAAATGTGTTGCATTTGAATGGGTGGATAGTGCATTCTTTCTTTTTGTTGTCCTACTGTATTGTCATTTTATGTAATTCTCAGAGCATCTATGTGGAGGGAAATTGTCTAAGTCATTACTCATTATATGCCCAAGAAAAAAGTGCTAGAAAGTTTGTCATGTATGAACTGGTTGAGACATGTTTGAATGAAATTGAAATGTTTTAATGAGACAGGTTTAAATGAGTTGAATATGTTATTGATTTTGTGTTGTCAGAGAGGATGGTTTGGAAGGTGTTGATACATATTAACTCTTTCGGCGCCATTCTCGCCAATAGGGTGAGCAAAGTGCCATTGTCACTTTAATGCAACCGGCACAGTCCCGTTAAATAGCTCCATTTTACATTACCCGTACCAAGGGAAAAAATTTAAACCCTACCATCACATTATGGCAAACAAAGGTTTTCTTTTGCAAGGAAAATAAAACTTGGCTTTTTTGGTGAAATTTAGAGACATTCAAGAGTTTTATCTACCAGAAACACCCAATAATTAGTTTTCCTGTAGAATATATTTGGCGCTGGCAAGTGCATTTCTATATGAGCCACGACACGAGAAAACCAACAAAGTGGTTGTTCGCCCAGTGCAGATAGGAGCGGCTGTAGTGTAGTGGATAACACTCTGGACTACTAATCCAGGGGTTGCATGATTGATCCCCTGCCTTTCTGGTCTTTCGGATGAGACTTTAAACCGAGGTCCCGTCTCCATATGACCTCATTGTTAGTGGGACTTTAAACCTGAGTTCACTCGCTCACCCAGTGCAGACTCAGATCAGCCTGGGCATCCACTCAGTCTGATCAGAATCTTTTCTAAGTGCTTAAAGGGTAGCTAAGGGTCTAAGCTACCTCAATGCGGACAGCAAAGACTGATCAGACAGGACAGATGCCCAGGCTGATCTGAGTCTTTGCTGGACGTGCATGCCACTTTGTTGGTTATCTCATGTCTCTGCTAATATAAACTTGGCAGCAAAAGATTTGAGGGTAGTGACAACAGCAAACATTTCAGCCCCGTCTGATCAGCTGTACAGTCTAGTCAGAGCCTTTCTCTGACTGTAACAGGCAATAATTGGACCAATGTAAGGGCACACTGTGAAGGCTATGTCCACAAAATATCCATCAGTCTTGGCCCATTTGTCTACACCACTATCACCCCTGGTTAACTATGTACATACAAGGGCTGTTACAAAACAAAATAAGCTGTTACATATACGAAACAAAAAAGAGACTTAGTTACCAAACGACGGTAACTATGACTCTTTTTTCGTTTCGTAACAGCTCTTTTTCGTTTTGTAACATCGTTGAAAACATAGTTAACCAGGTGTGGCCAAGGAATCGTGCAGCAGGCAAGACACAGGGTTTCCTGAGAACTCTAATTTATCTATAAAAACTTTACATTGTAGCCTATCATTAGCAGTACTTATGACTGATTGTTTATGGAGTCTCAACAGAAATTATTTCAGAATTCTATACTAATAATCCCCTCTAGGTCTCTGGTGAGTTGTTAGGTGCTTTGGATAGGGTTTTGATATGATACTGTGTGAATGATGGCCATCTAATTTTGTCTTGCTGCGAGTTAGCAACAAGCAAGACATTGGTATTGCTTTTGTAGCATTCTCAGTGAGGCACAAACTTTGGTTAAGTTTAGTTTTACTGAGCTCTAGATAAGAGGGGTATTTGATGATAATTGAGGGATAATTTTTTTTATTTCTCATTGAAACCATATGTTGTGACCCCTCATCTGAACTGTCTCGTCGAGACGGTTCAGATGAGGGGCACAACATAGGTTTTTATGCATAATTAACAAAAATTATCCCTAAATATCACCAAATGCTCCCTCTTATCTAAGGCTCTGGTTTTATTTGACAATGAGCCGACAGGTAAGACACAGAATTTTTGTGTGTTATTTTGTGAAGTTATGATCATATGATAAATCACATACTTACTGCATGTATAAAATGTATTAGCATATGAACAACATGGAACATATATATCAGCATTTTCCCCCTTTTATTTACAAAATTCTTATATTTATATCATTTTGTATCAAACACACTTGTGTAGTAAAAAGGAATTGCAAAATTTAGCAATCTAGTAGCTTGTTTAGATGTATGGGTACACCCCGATGTTTTTCTGTCTCTTTCAGAAATAGAAGCAATTTCCTGTTTCTTTACCTAGATGACAAAATTACCATAAAGATTCTAAATATTTGGACACCTAAAATAATTACCACAACTGTCCTAAAAATGGAACAGTTTAGTTTTATAATTCACCTTGAAAATTTACGCACACTAACTCACATGAATTACATCTCAGCACTTGTGCACTATTGTAGTGACCCTAAAATTCCGGACACCTGAAATTCAGACAATTATTATTTGAAAATTCTTAGAAAGTGGATTTAACACATGTTAATGCATCCAAATGATGCTTAATGCATGGCAAGCATTGTAGACCCTGATCAAACTGCTCCTTCAGGAGCAGTTTGATCTAGGTCTACAATGTTTGCTCAGGCCTATCTGTCTGAATATTTAGGGTCATTACAGTAATCATATTCACACCAACTGTAAACCAGCCTTTTTAAATGTGTATGAGAACCTATAAGCACATGTAAGCAAAAGTAAGTGGAAGTTATTCCTATTGTCTTTTGTGAACTATTGCCAAATTATGTGTATACAGTAGAACTCAATGGCTCAAACCCTGATGGCTTGTTTACCCTGTCTGGCTAGAACTCATTCCTGGGTCCCTGGAGTTTGGTTCTATAGAAACTAACCCTGGATGGCTGGAACTACCTTTGGCTGGAACTCATTTTCATGGTCCCAAGCCTATTCGAGCCATTGAAGTTCAACTGTATACTCATTCCCCTTTTGGTTTTTGGAGTTGGGATATGGGATCTGATTGTATTAGTTCCTGATCATTGCCTATCTTTTTCCTTATTTAAAGGAAACTCAGTCTGACACTAGTTTCTTCTCAAGAAGAATCAATAAACCCTTGTTAGCTGTTAACACTCTTTATTTCCTGACGTTTCTGCCTGTACCGACCATTTTCAGAGGAAAGTGCAAGCAGAAATTAACTTTACATTACTTGTGATGGTTTTCAGTCCACTATCTTAGTGGACTGAAAACCATCACAAGTAATGTAAAGTAAGATAGTGGACTGAAAACCATCACAAGTAATGTAAAGTTAATTTCTTGAAAACCAACACAAGGAATGTAAAGTTAATTTCTTGAAAACCAACACAAGGAATGTAAAGTTAATTATTGGTTTACGCTGATAACTTAGTGTACCCACATACGTTTATAACTTTTCATGAATCGTAAACTCATTTAAAAATTTAGAATAATGGTTATCTTGCAATTCCTAAACTCACTGATTATATTTTGATTTGTAAATATGTGTTCATATCTGAGTTTATCAAACCTCTATTTTGCTTACTTATTTAGATGCATTATATTTTTACAGTTATCTAAGTCAGTTTTGTTACTAATCTTAGCAGTTTGTCTGTTTTCAGAATAGTTTTGAGTTCTTCACTATTATTGGCATAATTATCTTGTAGATCTGAATTTTTTCATAAATTTTGAATTAAATGACCCTTGTTAAATTTACTAACCCAAGATCTGCCCTTTATTTATCCATTTAAGATTAATCATCACAGATACCTTTTGCTTTTGAGAATCCTTGGAAAACCCAGAATGTAGGTCCCTGTTAGCAATATTCAGTAGCCTTGGACCATTCCTTCAGTTTAGTACGGACCACTTTTTATACGCCCGTTTTGAAAAAACGGACATATTATGTCGTGGCGCTGTCCGTCCGTCCGTAAACATTCTTGTGCGCGGCATAACTCAGTAACCGTTTGGGATATATTCATGATATTTGGTAGGAATATGTATTAGGTTGGGGGAACGTGTCGCGTACAAAAATGGTTGCCCCCCCTTCCTTAGTTTCCAAGTTATGCCCCTTTGATTAATTTTTACCCTGCAAGTCTTGTGCGTGCCATAACTAGATAACCGTTTAGCAAGGTTTATGAAGTCCCAACGATGTGTCGCGTACAACAATGGCTGCTCTCCCTTACTGCGTTTTCGAGTTACCTCCCTTTCATTAGTTCATGTTAGCTATTTTTGTGTATTCTTAGCTTGTGCATACCTTAACTTGGTAACTGTTTGTAATATCATGATGAAACTTTATAACAATGTGCATGATCACAAGGCAGTGTGTCTCATATAAGAAAAGTTGCTCCCCCTTTCTTAATTTTGGAGTATCTCCCTTTGATTAGTATATTTTAGGTGTTTCTCATTCACTCCATATCTCCTCAACCTTCTGAAATATTAGAATGAAACTTTGTAGGAATGTGTACAATAATAAGGCAATGTATCCTTAGCAGGAACCACAACTCTGGCTTACTTACTGAATTACCTGCCCTTGCATAAATATCCTGTTTAACATTTCAACTGTTTAAAATATTGTAACACACTTAATTGTGATGTCAGGGAAGAGTAGTAGAACCAAGAATGGTATATCTAGTATATTTAGTTTATCTCCCTTGACTTGATATATAATAGTATATTTAAATAATGTTGCATTCATTAATTATAGAGTGGTTGCCTCTGTTTGTCTCCTGTCTATCCTTTTGTAAACACTCTTGTTCATTCTGTAACTCCTTTATGACATTTAAAACGGCGTATTATGCGCCGCTTGCGAAGCCCTTGTTGTGACATACAATAGTTTGATAAATGTTTGTCTGACATTTCCAATTCATTATTTTTCACACAAAATTTACTCCTTTTCATTCAAAACATTTTGATGCTATCTCCAGAATTAGACTTGGGGAAAAGTTTTAATTCTGTCATATTTGGCAGCATACTGGAATATTTTTACAGGATTTATATTTATTGAACATTTTGGTATTGTAATTGTACATACGCATGAATATGCATGCATATGCATATATCTATTATTGATGCATATGCATGTATCTATAATTGATGCATATGCATGTATCTATAATTGATGCATATGCATATATCTATAATTTAAGAGCTACTGCATGCTTTTTGTATCTTGTATGTTCAGTCACCTTACTAACAAATCTTTGATTGTACTGATTAAGTAGGCAATTATTCTGATATTGTTCACTCTTTTTCCTATACTCCTATTGCTCACTGTGACAGGATGCTCACAAACATATTTGAGCCACGACAGGTAAAAAAAAAAGAACATGTTGGCATGCGGGAAAACTCAGATCAGCTTGGGCATCCACCCAGTCTGATCAGAGTCTATGCTGTGCACTTAAAGGGTAGCTAAGGGTCTAAGCTACCTCGATGCTGACAGCAAAGACTCTTAGCAGACTAGGCAGATGCCCAGGCTGATCTGAGTATTCACCTGGCCCAACATGCCACTTGGTTGGTTTTGCTGTCGCGTGGCTCATTTATAAAAATAGTATCAACTATTATTTTGTGCTAAACATTGACCAGGGTATATTATGAAGGCCAGTCGTAATACTGTATTATTCCAGTGTATCATGGGAAAATGTGCATTGTAACATTTGCACATCAAAGACATAATTGAGCAGCGACACAAGAAAACCAACAATGTGGTTGTGCACCCAGTGCAGACTCAGATCAGCCTGGACATCCGCCCAATCTGATCAGAGTCTTCGCTGTCCGCACTGAGCAAACTTAAACCCTTCGTTACCATTTAAGCGCTTAGCTAAGGGTCTGAATGGACTGGACTGATGCCCAGGCTGATCTGAGTCTTCGCTGCGCGCACAACTGGTTTGTAGGTTTTCTCGTTTGCAGAGTAAACTTTGTGCCAAGTTTTCTGATTTAGCTCTGTTAGTGACTCTGTGAAGATAGGCAAGACTAAAAGCATCTATGATGGGGTTGAGGCCAAGAAAAGGAAATCTCAGGCTGGTTTTCTGATTACCTAGCTTTATGCAAGGCTTTTTTTTTTTAGCGGATTAAGGGTTAAAAATGTTGCTTTAAGTGTAACAACTGAATTTCCATCAGCATTTTAAATTTTTTAATATGCTCAAAAGAAGTTTCTTTCCATTTATAATGCTTCATTCTGGTTAGACAGAAACTTAGAGAAAAAAAATGTTTATATATTCATATTAACAAGTACTGTCATATGTGTAAATTAGCACAAATTTACATTATTTCTTGGAAAATTTACATTTCAAATGATTTTTTTGAGCTGGCATCTGGTTGTATTGACAAATTTATGATAATTTAACATGATTAACCTAAACATTGGAATGCCTGTAGATAAGATACTGAGTACATAACCAAAGTGAATCAAGCTATTAATGCTTATAGATACAGGGTTGATCACAGGGTATAAACCAGTCTGCCAATTTTCACTTCTTGCAGAGACTGTCCTTCATATTTGGCTTCCTCCAAGACTGTCTGCGAACTCTTTCATCCTGCAGGGAATACGTCCTCGAAAAACGACTTCCTGCCAAGACTGTCAGTGTGACTCTGCTTCCTGCCGAGAGTCAGCAGGAAGCAGAATCATGTGGACAGTCTCTGCAGGAAGCCATTTATCATGTACAGAAGTCTCGGCAGGAAGCAAGAGATCGCGGACAGTCTCGGCAGAAGCCAAATATGATGTACAGTCTCTGCTGGAAGCAAAAATTAGCGGAATCGATTATACCCTGTGTTGATGCTAGTGGGGCAGTCAGGGTTTTTGTCTTCCATGACCACTCTTTTCATTATTTGAATTTGAATCTTAATATGTGATTGTTTGGCCTTTTTGCCAGAATACACATGAAATGTGTGAACCCTGTGTATCTAACAGCATGCACGGGAGTGATACCACCTTACCAGTTTCCCTTCCTGTGCTGTTGAGCAACCAAATCAGTTCATGGTTCCAAGGTACCACTCAATGCTAATTAGCACCTACTCAACCATTTACTGGCCAGTCAGATGTGCTACTGAGAGTGCTGTGAGATAAGATCAAATTCAGCTACGTGTGGGACTAGTCGATCCACATACACACTGAAAATGATTAAAATGTAAATTCTTTCCTAAATAACTCATTAACTATAAAAGACACCCTTTTGAAATTTGCTGAATAACCATAATATGTTAGTATTTACTAAATTTGACACAAATTGGTTGGCTAATAAAAATTTTATTTAAGGAAATCATGGAACCATGAATTACCATACATGCAAAAGTGGCTGTTAGCCAAGACGGAAGACTGCAAGATCAGCTCAGTTGATGATCATTAACAATAGTATCAGTTATCATTTTTGGTATGCTGTATACTGAATTCTGGGTCGACAGCCACTTTCCACAGTACTGGGTCAATCAACTGCACAGTTAAGCAAATTTGTATTACCCCCTTGGCATGTTTGCTGAATCTCAAAGTACAGGCTACATGTATTATTATTTTTATGATAATTATTATTACTGTTAACATATGGCCAAAATGTGGGTGTATATTATTGGCAGGACTGTGAGCTTGATAAGTAGTTTTTGCTTTCTGATTATAAATGAAAAAATTTCCTGTTTAAGGTTCGTTTGCAGTAATGCAAATTAAAATGTCACAATATTGCTCTTGCTTAGCATTAACCTGTTCTCCCTAATTTTCAGAAATGGACTCTCCCATCTTTGACTTTGGGCAAGCAAGTTATTGTGAAAAAGAGTTGTTGACAGAAAGTCAGGAACAAAATGGCAAACAGCATAGATCCTGACAAGACGGCTCATTATGAGCTGTCTCAGCAGGTTCTTCGCTGTCTGCAAGTTAAGATTTGTTTACAGGGTTGAAAGTGCTTACATGTATTTGTGTATTTTCCATTTAAATTCAGTGTATTCAGTGTTGTTGTTTTCAAAGCTTTCTACACATACTAAACTAACTCAGTGTCGTAATTATTTTTAATAATCAGTATTTGTTAATTGTTTGAAGTCAAATTTTAACCAGTTGCTTGATGTAAACTTGTTCTCGTTATGTTTATATGTTTGTACATTAAATATTATCAGCATTGCATAGATTGTATTTTGTTATCTTGTCTGCTGGTTAGTTTAGTGAAGATGGGCTGCCATGAAAGATGGGTACAGAGAATAGAGGTCAACTCTTCAAGTAAAGAATTTGCTCCCAAGAGCAAATTCCTTTCTTAAGGGTAGACCCCATTTTGGAAGGGCTACATTGAGGGAAGCAAACAGGAAGTCACTTTGTAAAAATGAGGAGCACCGGTAGTTCAGTAGATTAGGCCCATTAGCGCCACGCTGGAGACAGCAATCTTTCCAGCCATAAACAGGGTTCTGTCTTTTCATGATCAATCATCATTCTGATATGACTACCACTGCTCTGCGAGTCATCTATCCAGGCATCATAAAAATGCCAGAAACACATGTAGTTGTACCCATAAGCATTAAGAATGACCTTGGTGAGGCAGTTCTAGAAAGGAGGCATATTCAGAGTGGGCAAAGGGAATTTCCTTATTGTCAGGGAAGGTTATCCATCAAGGTCTCCCGTTGCCCTGTTACAGGAAGTTGCATCCCTTAGCTTAATATGAAGCACCGATGTGGCCAAGTGGTTTATATGCTTCCCTGGTGATCATGAATTCAAGTCCCACCTGAGGTGAGATTCTGTCCACCCCTAAAAGAGCTTCATAGCACAGAACCTTTAATAAGCACCTTCCCATCATCCCAATACGACTGAAATATTGGTGACAAGGATGAAAAAGCACCAAGCCATCAATGCTAGGACCCTGTCAAGCCTGCAGGTGATGAGCCAGCTTCTCCTGGCTATGCAGGTAGCATGAACCTTATGACAACATCATGGTTAAATTAAGTTTTACAGTGCAAGCAACATTCCTGAACCTAATCAAGACATGCCTCCTGTGCAGTTCAACAATACATTTTCAATACAAAATATGCCAAAACCAGCTGGCAGGTCATCACATAGCTTTCCTCATGACAAGCTCAATATTAAACCATTCCATTCGGGATACCCCTTTACAGGTGGATATCTAGGCAAACAGTTTGGATCCAGATCAGGCCCCACAAATGTGGGGCCTGATCTGAGATCCAAACTGTTTGCTGCCTAGACATCATTTCTACAAGAGTTAGACCAATATTGTCAAAATATTCTTGATTTTTGATGCAGACGACAATTTCAGCAGATGACCAAAAATACCCAGAATGCAATGGGTTAAAGGCCTAGGTGGATTATAAAAGGCAAAATTAGGTGGCCAATCTCAGTATGGACAGATGAATGGCACCCGTTACTACGGCTATGGATACGATCCGCTAAGATGTGGCAGGGAACTTTATGAGAATTGAAATACACACACACACACACCATTATTTCAGTATTTCTCCAGACACCAAAGGGTAAACATCTCCTGGAGGTCATGAAACTCCATAACTGATCTGATTGGCTGTTGGTCATGTAGAGGAATTTACCTGGGAAATGACTGACAGCTGACTGGGATTAATATTTATCAATAAAACAACTGAGTGGGAATGATTTCTATCAGTAAGATCGTAGCCTCATCCACTTAAAGACTCAAAGAGGAAGATATTCTACTGGATCTAAGCCTTTAAGTAAAATCTTGGAAACACTATATAACCTAATCGGTGCACATTCCTAATAAGTATACGTCATGGGCATATCTGAAAATATTTTCAGTGGTTAATGACTTTGCATGTTTAGGTAAGCTGAACACTTTACAGAATCCTTGAGCTTCTCCATCCATGAGCACTTTACCAGAAAAATCAAATTCTGTTTCTCTTTTCACACATACCAGAGATTAATAGTATCAGTCTTATCTAACCCCCTGGGAGCATTGCATTTTACGGAAGGGGAGTGTCATTTAGAGCCTAAAGTGTAGTAAATCAGCCACTGCAAAAATACCTCTGATAAGCAATATTACGGTGAATACGGTAGGTATACTTTCAGACGAAGCAACTCTACCTTTTAGCCATTCTTCTCAGTAAGAGCAACTCTTAATGGAAAGAATTTGCTCCTCTAGGAGCAAACTCTTTCCTTTAAGAGTAGACCCCATTTTGAAGAGTTATGTCATCCAGGGAAGCAAACAGGAATTCATGCAAGTTCGTTATTTTCTGAAAAGAGGCAGGAGCATTTATTAGAGCAGGGATGTTTATTGAGATCAATATGGTAATTCTTTGAAATGCATCTAGACGAAGTTGCTCCCTCTTTTTTCCATTGGCTGTCCATGAACTTTTTTTGATTCTAAACATCTCATGAACAGCAGGATGGATTTTGTGAGTCAGATGAGTCGGTTTTATTTCAAAAATTGTAAATCCAGACCAACTGCTGTGTTCCAGGGCATCTGATCAGAACCTAAACTGTTTGAAAAGGTTCATTTTGTGGAACAGGTTAAGGACTGAAAACAAGTTTTTTTGGTTCTGGAGATAAAATCAAATACAGACAGAATATTTTCAGTTCAATTTTATTCATTTTTATTCAGTTGCTTTTAATATTTTTATGAGGTGGGTGACTTTCCACACTCCAACAAATTCTACCATCTAAAATACATGTAACACAACCAGCCCAACATCAAGCTTGCACACAGATCTCTATTCAATGACAATTCAGCGATGCTATTTTATTTGAGCCATGACATGAGAAAACCAACAATGTGGTTGTGCGTCCAGCGCAGACTCAGATCAGCCTGGGCATTCGCCCAGTCTGATCAGAGTCTCCGCTTTGCACTTAAAAGGTAGCTAAGGGTGAAAGCTACCTTCATGCGAACAGCGATGACTCTGATCAGACTGGGCAGATGCCCAGGCTCATCTCCGTCTGTGCTGGGCGCATAACCACTTTGTTGGTTTTCTCGTGTCGCTTGGTTTTCTCGTGTCGCGGCTCAAATTTTACCTTTACAGCACCAGAAAAATAGATGACAAAATTAATTCAACATAAAATGGCAGACCTCCATAAAATTGGGAAATCAGCTACCTTGTTCTCTTCAAAACTTTAGCACCCACAGAACTTTGTTAAATAAGTAATCTAATGATGCCTGTTTCTATCTATATCTTGCAATTCACTGAAGTATAGAAAGTTCTATTATTCATTATTCAGGAGTATATTTTTCTGTGCTAACAGACATAACTTCGGGCTCATAAACTACAAGACTTTAAATGCAGAATTTGCTTTTCCACACATATATTATGCCTCATACAAAGATAGACAAAGTCTGGCTTTACAAATTCAGGTGAAAATCTGTCCCTCCAATTTCAAGTTTTTCCTCCAGTTGAAATTTGGTGACTAGTTTTCAATAAATGTGACTGCATACTTTGTACTATTTGAGAGTGCAATTTCAGAACTGCAGATAGCCAAATTTTGGGGTCAGGAGGTTAAAATGTGTTATTTGTTCCCGTGAAACATATGTTGTAGGTCTCTATTACAATCACCTCATAGAGCTGATTCTAATAAGAGCCCACAATATATATAAACTATGGTGCTGAATTAAATATGAACATTTCCACAGAGATTTTTTCTTTTGTCCAAATCTCGTAATGATGTTACACAGGAGGCTCAGCTAATCAAATCTATACAATGCACCTCCTGCCACCAAGTCTGTCCCATGTCCATTCCTCTCCAAATCAAAAAGAGGAGCAGTTTTTCTTCCAAAGAGATCACATTTTATACTGATATGAGCCACGACACGAAAAAACCAACAAAGTGGTTGTGCGGCCAGCACAGACTCAGATCAGCCTGGGCATCAACCCAGTCTGATCAGAGTCTTCGCTGTCTGCATGGAGGTAGCTTAGGCCCTTAGCTACCCTTTAAGCACTTAGCAAAGACTCTGATCAGACTGAGCGGATGCCCAGGCTGATCTGAGTCTGCGCAGGGAGCAAAGCCACGTTGTTGGTTTTCTCGTGTCGTGGCTCATATATGCTTTGAAGGTTAAGGCATACAGACACACCTTGAAGGAAAATCACTCTCATCCTAAAAGTAATTATTTCTCCTGCAAAATCCAGGTATTTTGGGAATACAGCCTTTTCCCTTATATATGTTTTTTTTCCTTGCCATTTTGGAACAAAAATTCTACCAGTAAATTCTAAAATTTTGGAATTCTGCATAATTTAAAGATACCCTAATGTGCATAAGTATTGGGACACCTAAAATAATAAATTTTCCATTTGTCCCAAATGGAAAATTCATTATTTGTGGGTGTCCCAATATATATGTTTTATCCCCAAAATTTTAGCTAATCTGCAATTCTCAAAATTTAACTTCTATATACATCTATGCACTATCTACAAGTATTTACATCTGTACATAATAGCTACAATAAATGCCGCAATGAAAGCACGTCAAAATATTACATGAACAAATATCACATAGGTAATATGTTGCATTATTGAAACAAATACATGTACAAGGTTAAGTTTGAAGAAATGTCTGACAGTTCAGTTCAATTCTCTTATCGACGTTACCCAAGTGGCTCAACGCAGTCAACGGTACGTAACCATAGTTGCACTCACTTGGCGCCGTGTGTCCATCCAATTGACAGTTTCCAAATTTCAATGCCCATGCAGAAAAAAACACACTACTCATGTCTGCAACTCCATATGTATGTCTGGGTGTGTTGTTTCATATTTCTTTTTAAGGATGATTTGTTGCTTTACATCCACGGTAAACAGCTATGGTCATGTTGGGACGGTCAATTAACCTAACCACACTATTCCTGGGCAGGTTTAGACCCCCTAAGCGGTTAACCAGTACTAAGTGCACATACTTTCGCCAGTAACTGACAACTGCCCTTCTTGAATCAGCGGAAGGAGAAACAAAAGTATGTGGCCAGACTGGGTTTCGAACCCAGGACCTTTGACTTACGAGTCAGGTGCCCTACCAATTGCCCTACGCGGCCCGGCTTCTTTTTAAGGAAATGAAAATGCTGATTTCCCATTTAGCCTTTTTTACAACATAATGGTCATTTCACCAAATATAGTGCCAAAGCTGAACCTATGATGTGCAAGTAAATAAAGATCGACTGTTATTTGGAATCTAGTACACCCGAAGGATTTAGATTGAAAATGTACTCTGGATTATAAAAGCTCTTTTGAGAAACATAATTTACTAAATATCATAGACCAATAAAAGAAGGGGTAACAGGGATAATTCGAAGATAAATTTCCTTACTTCTCAAGGGAAACATATGTTGTGACCCCTCATTAGAACCGTCTCGGCAAGACAGTTCTAATGAGGTGTCACAAGGTATCTTTTACGGAAAATAAGGAAAATTATCCCTAAATTATCCCTTTTACCCCTTCCTATCTGGAACATTGAAAAATATCTGATGCAGTCTGTCTGTAAGCCTTACTTATGTAAAACGAATACATCCAGGTCACTTGAAAATAATTAGGTGGGTCAATAAACAGTACTCTAGCAAAATATTGAGCACTGTTAACCCTTTAATAGCGTCAAAAATGAAAATAGTTGCAAACAGGATAGAAGAAAAAGCAGCTCATAAAAAGCCGCCTCATCTGGGTCTAAATTGTTTGCCCTCCAGTCTTTTGATGTTCAATATGATAAATTATGGACAAATTTTCTTTCAAAATTTTGCAGATATAAATTTTGTCATATGGCTTTAGGCCCTTTAAGGAATTAAAATGTTGTAACAGTGACCTGTGGGTTTTGTGATTTTTTTTCAAGTTTGGCAATCAACCCATCTTTTGTTTCTATATAACCCATTTTTATGTTTACGTGCCAGTTGCACAATATGCATTGAGACAATTAATCTTATATCTATTTGAAACTATTACAAACTGTAGGTATTACCTATTTCAAAGATAATATTGATCAAAGTCTCTTCTTTTTTTTTCTTTGGCCTGATCGAATGTGCACAAAAAAAACCGTCACAGACACAAGATCTATATTCATTTGTCCTTGAAAGGCTGAATGCCTTGACATCCTGTAGATTAGGTTTCTGGGTCTGCACATGATGTAGTTTAATAACTTAACCCATTGCATTCTGGGTGTTTTTTGTCGTCTGCTTAAATTGTCGTCTGCATCAAAAATCAAGAATATTTTGACAATATTGGTCTAACCAACTCTTGTAGAAATGATGTCTATGCAGCAAACAGTCTGGATCTCAGATCAGGCCCCACATTTGTGGGGCCTGATCTGGATCCAAACTGTTTGCCCAGACACCCCTAAAGGGGTATCCCGAATGAAATGGGTTAAAGCTTTTTGCTCTAGGTAAGATGTAATGGTGATAATAAATCTGGGAAAACTTTGTTGATTTGGCGTAAAACATTATATTTGAATGACCTCTGCTCAAAAAGACGGTTCAAATAGTGCTCAAAATGATGTTTCAAAAGACGTTAAATTAAAATTATCTTTGAAATTATCATCAAATATTAATTTCATCTGGAGCCATGTGAATGACATAATTATGCAATACATGATCCTGTATCACCGACAAAAACTATTAACAGGCATCTATCCAAATATTTGATACATAAGATGTTACAAAAACTCAATTAGGTCAGTGTGTGAGACATTTGCATAGTTTTGGGTTAGCATTTAAGTAATAAAAATAGACATAAGACATAAAAATAAACATGATTTATCGAAAATTGTATTATTTTCCTACCAGAGTAAGTATAAGGAAATTTACTGGATACATTTCTTTCGATTCAATTTATGGTCATTTTTCAATTAAAGAAAATTTGTCGTATCCCACCCACATTTTAATGGAAATGATTTCAGAGCTTTAGATAAAGTGGGATTTTTTAGGACAATTCTGAGACAATTTTCCTTATTTCCCAATCAAAACATATTGAGACCCAATATTAGAACCATCTCAGCAAGATGGTTCTAATGAGGGGTCACAACATGTTTTTTATGCAGAAATCCTAAATTATGTCTGTAATCCCATCTGATCTTAAGCCCTTTGTATGAACTTACAAGTAGTGAAATGAACAATAAAATATAATGATTCCAACTCAATACTGACAAGGCATTTAGTATATATTTAATTAAGGTGAATGGTCACACCTCCAAGAGAGATCACTCTAATCTCCAGGTTTGACTCCCTTCTCATACGAGAGAACTGACCTTACCAATTCATGTACAGAGCTCCAAATAGATGGGTTTTGAGAATAATTCCAAAATAATTTTTCTTATTTCTTGAGGAAAACGTATGTTGTGCCATCTCGGCATGACAGTTCTAATGTGGGCTCACAAGATATGCATTTATGGAGAAATATGGAAAATTATCCCTAAATCAACTCTGTTTCTATGTCCTGGATTTACCTGTACTTTTATTAGTGAAGGAGATTATTTTTACCAGAATAAGTTAACTGACATAATATGGTTAGGCTAATTTGCCTTTAGAGAGGCTGCAGACCCTACAAGAAGGGATACAAACACAGGGAACAGATCTTTTTTGCTGATTAGTCTCCCTTTAGAAAGAAGGAACAAACTTCACAACCTTGAGTGCCCTCTCTCCAAGGTGTATATCTATTAACCTTTTAAATTGAGCAAAATCAAAAATTACATATTTTCTGCCTGTGACAACAAACACCCTGTACATATCACCAGTGGTTGTCAAAATAACCAACCTATATATCAGTATTATACAGAAATACAATATTTAATCCCCTTAGTCGAAACATACTTCAGTCTTTGCTGGTCGAAATGCAGGCATCAGGGCCAAACCCTGTGTTTGGTCTAAGCAACACAGTCATCCTATATTACTCCACTTTTCCCTTTTACCACTGAAAAGAGAAGTGGGAGTCTTCTGACACTGTTTCTGAATTGAGAACAGTTGTTGTTCCCATTCTCATTACGGTGTTCCCCAGGAGGCTCAACAAAACGCAACCATAGTTGCAGTCCTGAAAATTCACAGCCTAATTTGAGACTTTACATTGTATCTTTCAATTGCCAAAAAAATCATGATCTGATACACTGTTAACTTATGTTGTTCATATTGTAGCAACTCTCTGGCAAAATTATCTCTCTGGTTTATTTTATTTTTGTTACTTTCTATTATTATTATAACTAGCACATGAACTATCCATTCTCACAAGCCAACAATGTTTTTAAACCTCTATCCAGTTTTCAGAAAGTTCTCCATGTAAACCAAATAGACATCAAATCTCAGTCAACTGAAGCATGAAAATTATATTGCTTGCGCCAAATTTTACGAAAGGTGAATGGGGAGACCCCCCAACTTTTTTCTGTTGTTTTAAAAGGGGAATAACTTCTGTGAGTTGTCTGCTTCCCTGGATGACAGAGCCTTTCCAAAGTGAGGTATACATCAAGTCTGAAGGGAGCTAATTCTTCCCTTTCACAGTTGACCCAACGATCCCCCCATATCCATATGTTGGAAAGGGAAGCAAAAATAGTAGGTTTTCTTTCCCTGAAATTATCCATTCATCTTACAACCACCAATTAGTCATACATCACCAAGTTGCCAAATGGGTTACAATTAAACAAATTCACACACTACCAGTTCTTGTCTTTAAGTTTTCAACATTATGTATCCAGCACCAGGCAATATAAGTTAACGAGACAAAAAGATACCGCTTGTCGCAAACTGAGGTATTTCTAAAATAGGACGTGTGATAAGCCAGAATATTTGGTGATAATCATGAATAATTTTTGCTCCACCTATGGGAGTGGTTTTGAATTTATTCAGAGATAATTGTTCTTATTTCACAACAAATACATATGCTGTGTCCACGCAACAAAAATGTCTCCCTGAGACAGTTCTAACGTGGGGATTGCAGTATATTTTGTCATGCAGAAGCATGGAAAACTGTCCCCAATTATCTCTGTTACCTTTTATTGTCTGAAGCACTGACCTATGGTATGTTATAACTTCTCATCTGAGGGGTCACATGATATTTTCAGGAGGAATTCCTGATACTATTTTGTGACCCCTCAAATGAGAAGGCATAAATTTTTGTCCAATTATAATCAAATATCCCTTCTTATCTACAGCTCCTATAATTATCCTATGCATCAATCTGTCTTCTTCTTCATTCAACTTTCTTCCGACATTCCTTTTCAATTCCGCCACATCCCACAATACATCAAATGAGGTCGGTCTTGCTTGACTAGTCATGTCACAGTATAATCACAGTGCTTTTTCTGAGATGAACTTCTAGTTAGCACTGTGTGATTTAATCTGATTCTCCAGCACAATTCTGTTACATTTCGAAATACTGGCAACATCTTTGTACTCCACTGGACTCAACTGGGAAAGCCAAATTGCAAATAAATCTGTCTGAATCCAAAAGACTTGAGCAAACAAACCTTGGAGAGCAACCATAAGGATCTTTTTCACTGCAATCCAATGTTCGTGACATTTTTGTTCAGCCATACCTATTTCTAACGCAGCTTTCCCCTCAAAACGTTTCAGGTGTTATCTTTTTTCCATTGTTTAAAGAGGTAAACTACCAGTTCGTAAGTTGCCATCATCAACGAAGTGTTTGGTATCTGCCGCACCATTTGTGTTGGAAGACCGCGATACAATCCACGAGCACCTTCTTCCTTCCCGACCAGTATCAAGGTTTGGAAGAAACCTCGATATTTGCTGCCCTCTTCTCGTACACGTGTTCGAACAACCTCTGAAAGAAAGGAAATACAGAAATGCAGTCAATCCTCTTTGTAACAATCCACACAAGCGAATGTTTTTTAATTATTTCCAAATTATCATCAATTAAGGCATTAACGTTATCCCCATTGAACCCATAGGAAGCGGCGCCTTGTGAAAAATTGTGTTAATTCATGTTGCTAACGTCGAGACATGCCAATTTCATGCCTTTATGATGACAAATGTAAACATTTGCTTCTGTTAACGTCCCCTCAAAAATAGTCCTTTAGACAAGAGGCCCACGGGCCACAAAGCTCACCAGATCTCTAGCTCAAAATTGCTATCAAATTTGTATAGGCTCAAAATTGCTCAAAATTGCTGTCACATTTGTACAGGCTAATACAAAATATACAACTACAAAGTCTCAGTCTTGTTACATCTGTTGAGTTGATAACAAAATATATAACTATTTTCCATATATTGATTGCAGTAAATGCCATTTTTTAATTTTCCCCATTACAAGTCAATGCAACTCTAAGTTGCCATAGCAACCAAAATTAAGAGCCAATTTTATAAATAAAACATAAATTTTCAATCCCCCAGCCTAAGGATACTACAGATGAAATCTGGGCCTTACTTGCCCAATGGCTTCTGAGGAGATTGTTTTTAAGTATTTTTTCCCCATTTTTTTGCATTTTGGTTTCCATGGCAACCAATAAAAGGAGCAGTGGGCAAAAAAAACAACAACATAGCTTATAAGAGACTTCTCAAGGAACAATCTATAAAAGTTTTGTCAATATATCTGCAGTGGCTTGGCAGTAAATGCCATTTTTCAATTTTCCCCATTATAAGTCAATGGGAACTCTAAGTTGCCATAGCAACCAAACTAAAGGTCCGATGATCATAAAAAAAAAAAAACTTTCAATTCCCCAGCCCAAATATGCCACAGAGGAAATCTGGGCCTTATCGACCCAGTGGCTTCAGAAGAGATAATTTTTTAAGTATTTTTTTCCATTTTTTTTTACATTTCGGTTTCCATGGCAACCAATAAAAGGAGCAGTGGGTCAAAAAACATATAGCTGATAGAAGACTTCTCAAGAAACATTTCTATAAAGGTTTTATCAACATATCTGCAATGGATTGGCAGAAAATGCCATTTTTCAATTTTCCCCATTATAAGTCAATGGGAAATCTAAGTTGCCATAGCAACCAAACTAAACAGCAGATGATCATAAAAAAACACAAACTTTCAATCCCCCAGTCCAAAGATGCCACAGATGGAATCTGGGCCTTATCAACCCAGTGGCTTCAGAGGAGATAATTTTTAAAGTATTTTTTCCATTTTTTCTGCATTTCGGTTTCCATGGCAACCAATAAAAGGAGCAGTGGGCCACAAACATATAGCTGATAGAAGACATCTTAAGGAACATTTCTATAAAAGTTTTATCAACATATCTGCAATGGCTTGGCAGAAAATGCCATTTTTCAATTTTCCCCATTATAAGTCAATGGCAACTCTAAGTTGCCATAGCAACCAAACTAAAAGGCCAATTTTCATAAAAAACACAAACTTTCAATCCCCCAGCCCAAGGAAGCTATAGATGAAATTTGGGCCCAATCGGCCCAGTGGCTTCAGAGGAGATGTCGTTTGAAAGTGTTGACGGACGACGACGACATACGACAGACGCCGACATACGACAGACGACGACGACGGACAACTGCCTATCCTATAAGCTCCCCCGGAGCCTTCGGCTCTGGTGAGCTAAAAACATTATAATTTACAAGTTTGTATTTTCATTCTTTTCAGAATCAAAATAATTTTTCCTTACCCGTGAACTATCGCTGATTATCACATGTCGCCATACAGATACTAATATTAATACACTTCGCTTCGTGAATTAATATTTGGTGATCTGCCCTCCAACAACATGTGATAATTCACACTGCCAGATTATCTCACCTTTGCAAGAAAGGACATGAATATTTTACATATTGTTTTTGTTTGCAAAATACCTACTTCCCTAGTCAACAGCAGTCAAGATCTTGTCAAGACTCAAGGCCAGTCAAGAGCTTAACAAGACCAGTCTATACTGTTCAAGACCTTGTCTAGATCGGTCAATCGAGGTCATCCTCTCAGATTTCACATTCAAAAATGCTAAAGATTTTCTTACCATGTGGATATGCAATACACGAAGCTGTTATTTTTGACATAGCACCAGCAGCCATACACCGAAAGAAGTCCATCCACTGTGTTTCTCTTTCATTTTCAGAGCCATAATCCCTTTCCAGAAATCTGGCTTTTAAGTTTTCATAAATCACAAAGTGAATCATTGTTTCCGAAACACCAGCATAAGAGGCTGTAATGCCTTTGTAGAAACCTTTGAGTCCGTGTGTGTTGTAAATGTTCCGAATACACTGAGACGCAGTGAGACTGTGGTTTCTTCTGAAATACAGAAAAAAGAATTCTTGAGCCAGTTAATCAACCATACCTGTTTGGCTTTAAGAGGGGGCTTGCCAGTCTGAAAATTACCACGGCCTTGTGTTATTCAGCTACAAGATGGATTTTTCTTTTCCCCAAAATCCCAAAAATCTAGATCCATCTTGTAAGATGGATCTAGGTTCTTGGGACTGTTTTGGAATGGAAAAACCCAGGTCATATAGCCGAATAAATATGATATGGGTTTTGGTATATGCTAATAGTGAAGACTCTAAGATCCAGCTGTAAATCCAGTCAAATCAGTCTTCCTTGGATGCAGATGGGAGCGAGAGTCAACCCCATTTTATATAGGTAAGTACACTTTAAGGAGAAGCATCTCTGCCGGTATCTATTATCATTGCTGCCTCCCTTCATTGGCCTTCAAATCCAGTAGGAAGCCGACTTCTTTCTTTTAAGACTGAGTATATCCCTTTTTGGTAGGCTGTCATTGCTCACGAAAGTAAACTAGGTCACAAAAGTTGTTTACCTTTGTAAAAATGGTGGAGAAAGATATAAAACATATAGGTACAGTATGTGGACCCAATCTCTAAACAGACATGCCCAACCAAACAATTTAGATAGCATTCCCTGCGAGGGCATACAGAGACAAAATTAAGCAGTGGAACCGAAGATAACTGGTTTTTACTTTAAAAATGCAACACAATTTTTCAGCCATCAGAGTTTGGCATATTGGCCTATGTACCGGTATCTATATTTGCACTAATGCATGTAAAATGCTTTTTTTTTTTCGCAGACTCATGAAATAATGATGACAATGATTAAAGATGCACAGAAAGTTCAGTAATACAAAATATGATATTATCTCTGTTCCTACATGCACGTAAACAGTGATGTAGCCGAAAACAAGCTGATCTGTGTACTTTCCCCAAGACACGTAACAGCAGTGCACAATGTCTTGTGTTACTAAGACATTTTAGGTTTTATTACTAATTGTTATTATAGTTCTTGAAATTAGATACAGATAACAAATTTGCCGAATTCGGACACACCATATTAGTCTGGGTCACTATATTAACAGTAACTCCAATTTTGTATGATGGGGTTGTCATAATTTTTTTTTTTAAATTTCTGCACCAGTGTCTTGTATGTGATAATGCATATTAACTGCATTTTGATTACAACTGTTGGCATGCATGGAAAGCTTATGTTACAATTCACATAATCTTATCAGTGTCTATTTTGTACCATCAGGTCATCGAGAAAAATGTTAAGAATTTCTACCCCAGTGTCATATGTGATACTGCAGACAGTCTGTAGTTTCAATTACCATTTAGGTTGTGCATGGAAAAGATATGTAATAAATGCTATGTCCTATTATTTAAACCCTCACCCCCTAGGCTGAGTCTTGTTTTCATTTGAAGTGATGCATTGTGGTTTTTCTCAATATTCAGACGAATCAACCACTCAGGGACAAGGAGGAAGCCTTTTAGTTTAGGGGCCTAGGCTGCCAAAACTAGAATGTTATATTTAAAAGGCATTATCACATAAAACTCTGGAGTCCAGTTCAAAATTTAAGGGCCATGGGCAACTGGACCTCTGCTAGTCTTTATGCTTTATTTAACGTATAGCATGTAAATTAACAAGACCTGTCTGCATACAGGATAGCTCACCTGACAGAGCCCTGCCCATCACATAAAAAACTTTAATGTAAAACTTTAATATTTTGCTAACGCCGACGACGCCAACGCCAGGGGTAGTGCAACAGCACTTCCTGTACATTTTTACAGGCAAGCTTAGAATTCATGCTTCCACAAATAGTTAACAAATAAATGATATTCATATGGATATGCAAAGAACATCGGTGCACAATTTTTGCTTTGAAGTACAAGAAGTGATCAATGGAGTCATCACAAAACTCCTGAAAGTGACAAAGCCTAAATTTTGGTTTGGCCACTCAGAAGTTTTGTGGTAACGGTTCCACCATTTCTTCTTTCATTAAGCTAAAAATGTGTACCATTTTAGTAGTACTAGTATGTTTTACATGCATATGAGTCTATGGACACTTGACTTTTTAGTTTCAAGGTGGGAATGGAACTGCATATTTACCAGACAAGAAGTTACAATGAACTTTCCCATCTTCCAATCTGGGCACATCCATTTTGCAAATTAGGGGCTGTATATGCACATTACTGTCGTAAGGAGCTGTCTGAACTGAGTCTGCACTGTTTGCTTAGACATGCTGTCCAGACAATCTAGCGTAAATTATACAGGTTCAGCTGCTAATACAATATTAAAGTTTAGAAGTACAACTGCTGCATAAAAATGTGCTTAATGACCCAGGCTTAGAAAAACAATACTGAGTATAAAGTTACTGCTGCAGAAAAAAGTATATTTTGATCAAATAGTCAGATCATATGATGTACCCACTGACTTTAAAGTTGTCAACCGATTTATCTTTCAAAGCTCCAGATAAAGTACAGGGGCCAGTTGTTCAAAACTAACGACATTGTTAGTTAAAGTTTCTTTAAAATTTCAAACATTTATATCTCAAAAATGTCAATATTTTTTGTTGAAAACATGTGAGAAGCTTTTGCATTGCAAAAGCTTCTCATATATTTTCCTCAAAAAAATCAGTGTATGTGGCTATAAAGTTTTAAAACACTTAAAGAGTTTACCTCTTAACGAGCTTGTTAGGCTAACAATGCTTTGAGCAACTAGGCCCAGATGGGCAAATGTCATTTCACTCCAGCTTCGCAGCTGTAAAGTAATATTTCAATATCTTTCATTCAAACTCATGTGAGTGTCAATCACTATTTAAAGGCTTAGATGACAATCAAAAATCAATCTCTTTTTAATACTAATATTTCCTGTTGAGATGCTTCCTCAAGATTCAATATCAAGACCCTTCCTCTGTAGTGTGACTGTAGCTTTTTGTTCAGGACACAAAAATATCTCAGACATGTTAGGTGTTCATGAATTATTTTTTCCCTCTTCGGGCACCCATCATTCAAAGCATTGTCAAAGATTCATAAATTTTTCTGGTGTAAGCTAATATTTTTTTTGCTGAGAAAATGTGAGAAGTTTTTTGCAGTGCAAAAGCTCCTCACAGTTTTTCAGCAAAATGCTGCATTTTGGGAATGCACTTGAAACTGTAATTTCTCATTAACTAATGACACCTTTAGCGTTCCACAATCAGGGCCTGAATTTTTGATGCTATTCTAATGCAGCTCAGGAAGTAAGTTTATAATAAATTTCACCACCCCGCCCCTACGAAAACTTACACAATTGGATAAAGTGAGAGAAATTTATTTAAACTTCGGAGGCATAAAATGTTGAACATTAAAATTCTTTCTTATGAACTGACTGCCTAATTACATTGTACAATTAATTCACTGTATAATTTAGTAATAAGTATGATGGAAAAAAGAGCGTTAAGATGTTTTAAGGAAGTTATTGACCCAGTTGCTTACAACATGACCTGATTTACTTTTGATTCACTTTCCATAGTCTACGTGACCTGAATTATCATACCTGAAAAAACTCAGTAAAAATATGACATATGCAGTTTCATTGTTATTTACGACTTAACAAGCTTGGCTGATTGACGTCACACCGCTGTTTCACTTTCCAAAGGTCACTCATCCGCCGAATTGCGTCAAAACATGTCATATGATATAATTTTATGTTACAAATGCTGTAAAACTCCTAAATGAAGACAGTCTGACATGCTGTTTCCTTTTGCTAAGGCAACCTTAGAGTAAGCTTTCAACTGTAAAATGTTGCCCATAAATTTAATTCTGTAAGCATCCTGTCAGATATAGGGGTTAAAGGTCATCTATAAGATTCAACCATGGGTTCGGAGATTTTGAAGTGTTGCTGCCAAAGACTGATGCTCAAGAACAACAAGAAAACTATGTTTTTTCCTGTATAGCACAGACAAGATCTAACTACGTATATTTCACCCTTAAAGCAGTGCAAATTCTACATGTTTTTTTTTTAAATTTGCAGGTATATAGTCTGGTTATTTGCTGAATTGCTGGATAAAAAGAACAAATTGCAAGAGGAAACAGGGACTCAGTCTTGGTGTAAACACTTCACACTCATTGACTTACTTCTGGTCTAGCTGTAATCTCGTTTTGATCATCCATATTGGATTTGTCAGCGTAGCTGCCGTCAGACCTGAAAAAGACAAAACTTTAATGTGCAAGGATTCACTTCAAAGACACAGGACTCTAATTCTCTTTGAGCTCTAGATAAGAGGGAGTACTTGGTGATAATAAAGGATAATTTTTGTTAAATTCTGCATAAAACCATATGATCAACGAGAAGGTTCAGATGAGGGGTAACAAAATATGGTTTCAATGAGAAATAAGAAAAATTATCGCTCAGTTATCATCAAATACTCCCTCTTATATAGAGCGCTGGAGGCACTATTAAGGTTCTAACAATCTTGCTTCTGGTGGGTCATACAATTAGCTTAGTGGGTCAAGCACTGGTCACTTCAGCCAACATACCAATTCTCCATATATTTTCTTGTAATTGATTACTTGAGTATACCCCTTCAAAGCATAGCATCTGTTTATTTATTTACATGTATATTGTAATTTTTTTATAGCAAGAATATGCCTTATTCAGTGCTTTTAGTTGGTCGTTTAGTTATATTTGAGTAAGAACCAACAGCAGAATCTATAGTACTGTATTATTCGGCTATAAGACGGTGGTTTCTCCTTTCAAAACTGCCTCAAAACCATAAATCAGGCTTGCATATTTCAACTATAAGAAGGGGTTTTCTCTTCAAAAACATCCCACAAAGCTAGATCCATATCACAAGATGGATCTGAATTTTGGGGATTGTTTTGAAAGGGAAAACCCAATTTACAACCGAAGAAATATAAAATGTGACTGAAAGCATAATATTATTGAGGAAATTTCTCCTGTTTTCAATTAAGTTGTCCAGGACAATTTAAATTCAAGGACCAAGATAAATTAATTTAAAATTCCAAAAATTATATTGTGTCTCATAACAAGTGATGGAAAATTTCTTATTATGCAATTACCATAATTATAATATAAATGAAATAAGAAAACAGGACTAGTGCAGTGGAATTTCAAATATTTAGACAGCATGCAAAAATTGGTAATCCAGGACAATGAAAGAAATATTTTTGTTTCTGTTCTGCTGAACAGGTACACTTTCAGGGGGTTCAATACTGCAATGTTAAAAAGATCTTGAAGTAAAATGGTAATTTCTCACAAACTGGACTCTTTTTTTGGGCTTTAGCCGTATAACCTCAGTATTGACCTACATTTTAAGTATTTCATTGGCCAATATAAATACACCCGAGATTTTGATGTAAGAAGCTTACTTTCTCTTTATCTTTCTTCTTTCAGTTTCATTTGACTGTTGGCATATAAACCATGTCGTGATGAATCTAGATACATGTATTTCTGTCCAAATGGCTTTTTGCCAATAGGGGTGGTTGGGTGGTGAGATGGTGCTGTGTGTAACTTCCAGTGCCGGGCGTCTTAGTGATTTGGAACATTGTATGGCAAGGGCCTACTGTTCTCACAGTAGGTGCGGGTGGGGGTTGTTTGGACATTTATTCTTTCGTCTGCCATTTCTCTTCTTTCTCCCTCTCTCTGGGAGATGGCCCGATATAGACTGAAATACTGTCTCAAAGGGCCGTTAAACCCAATCAATCAAACAGCTTTTTGCAAAAGAACATTTCGTCATTTATGTCGCTCATGTAAAATATAAATCCAAAAAAATAACTTGACACAGAAATCGAAGACGACATTAAGTAATTGTTGCTGGCTTAGATGTTGATGTTGTGTTGGAACTGCAAAACTTTGAAGGTTATATGTGGGGCAGTCATCCAACCAATCCTTATCAATATGTGCAACACTGATTGGTCCCAATCAAAGTTCAATAGCATTTCCGAAATCGAAACCCCAACACCAACAACAAATATGCATATCAACATGCGCATCCGTACAATCTGAACAGCACATTCGATATCTTACATGTACCTGCAGGGATACAGACTAGCGGTCGCCCACTCGCCCACTGCGAGTAAAAAATCGGGTGGGCGCCTAAAATTAAAATGATAGTCGCCCAGTTTGCGATCGTCAGCTGTCGGCGTGTGTCTGGCGAGTTTTCGGCTTGGAGTAAAATCCGCCACCTCTAAGGGTATTGCTAACTTCCGCGCCGATATCGGCTATGAATATTTGGTGTTCCGTCATACTTGTGTGTTGGATTTTACTCACTATCGAGAAACAACATGGCCGCCTCCTCGTAATGGAAGATTATTCAAGATAGATAGATAGACCGATTTGACAGCTAAAAATCTTAACCATTTATAAATTTTTCGCGTGTAATATGGCGATACATCGCTGGTGTTTCACACCCGGTTGCTAAAAGGAAACAAAACCATGAAGAAAGGAGGGTTTACTACAAAGCCTACGGAAACGGCGCAATTCTCGCGCAGATTCTGAATAAAAGATTTCCACGTTTTAAATGTGGGCCCCTAAATTTCTGGCTGGGCGACTAAGTTTCAGTTTTTAGGGGCCCAGCTGGCTCCTATGAAAAATGAGTTAGTCTGTATCCCTGACCTGACTCATGCATATTACAATACACACTTCTATTTAATCTAAGCCGATTATCTTTTTTTTTAAGGATATTTCTTGTTGTTTTTTTTCATCATACTTTGGTAGATCCCATTGGCTTAGCAGTTAGCACTACACTTTGGGACCTGCAGACCGTCTGAAAAATCCAAAAAGCAATAACTCAGAAGGTCTTTTGAAACATGTATGCTGACCTAAAACACAAGTCAATGACATTATTAATTGGCATGAAATTGTAATTAACAACAGTTCAACCAACATAAACATCACATGCAGACTGTTGACAACATATTGCCATAGCAGTGTTGTTTGATTGTAGTATTTTTTCCATAAGGCATTCACTTATCAACAATATGTTTACGATATTTTTCCCATGCCGACCTTGAGCCAGTGCGAATAGGTGACTAATAGTAAAATGTGAAAGATGAGTGAGTCCAAATGTAAACAACTACTCCAACACAGTGCCAAGGTAAAGAGGAATTGTCAATAAAATTGATATCACACTGGATAGGCGGCAATCGAAAACGCTCTTAACAATCCATTAACACTGATCAAAAACTGTTTGAAACAGCATTTGCGATTGCAAATTAGCGACAATTTGCAATTGAAAATTCTGTTTCTAATGGTTTTTGATCCGTGTTCGTCGACTGCACGAGCATTTTCGATTGCCGCTATCAGGTGTGAATAAACAACTATAAATTCAAAAGCAGCTAAAAGAAATATGGATACTAGGGGCTGAATGAGGCCTTTGATGGAAAAAGTTTGACTTGGCAAAATATGTGTTCAGAGCTCTACATGGCAAAATACGTATTCAGAGCTCTACATAAGAGTGGATTCTGTTAAGAACTGGGTACACTTTCATGGGAAGCAACTCTGCCATGTTCATTTTTTACTCCCTTCTCACTGTGGGTCCTCATAATGTATATAAATCAGCTACTGTATTGGAAAGAAATCATCTTCAAATTTCATATAATGATTCTGAAACAACCTTTGCATGGACTTAGTACCTTAAAGTTGGATTTAAAATTACCATATAAATGTACTCAAAGCAATGTTTGGTATTAACAGGTTAGTAAGATTAAATGTTCTTTAATCTTTTGCTTAATATTAAACTATTTCAGTAATATAAGTCAATGTACTTGTGGAATTTATGTACCAAATGCTTTGGAATATCTATTTATGTACCAAATGCTTTGGAATATTTATCTTCATAAATTTTGAAAATTCAATGAATGCTTTGTCATATCAAAAGCTTTCCATTCTGTCTAATTACAGGGGTGATCATTAAATAATGGAAACTAACAACTATTTCATAAGCTATGTGTCAAAACAGTATTCCTGATAATATTATGTAATACCTAAGAAGCAGGCATGTGACATATATTAAAGTACTGTTTAGGAATATCGTTGCCATAGCAATGATGCCTTAAACTTAAAAGGGTTTAGTCTCTAAATGTTTGCATATTTCATGTATATAATATTTGCTGCTGATTAGTAGCACAGAATGTATAAAAGTTTGTAGGGGTGGGTATCGCCACTGAAAACCGTATCGCGATATATCACGATACACTGGTCCGTATCGGGATATGTATCACGATATATCACAACTTTTTTTAAGTACGTACTTCCATGTTACATGCTTTCATTGCTTTTACTGTGTTGTTTGCTTCTGTCTTTTATTAAATGATTGTAATTAAAAATGAACATCCCCTTTCTTTACCTGTTTATTTTAACACCAAAACAAATTATAACCAGCTCATGTACTTTATTAAAATGCAACTGTTACAAGTCTGCGAATTCATTTTATTTAACTAATTGACTTACTTACTGACGTGACCCTAGTGACCATGCATCCGGTGCATGACTTCTTTATTTGTTATTCTGCCCTGACCCAGTTTTGCCCCAAGGCGAGAATGAAAAAAGCATGCAGATTTTCAACACCAGTTGTCATCAAAGATCAAAAGAATTGACACGTGTCTGAAGTCTAGGTGAATTATTTTATCGGTGACATGAAAAGGAAATACACTAAATAATCGGACAATAATTGCTGAGCAAATATTGTAGACCCAGATCAGACAGCACATTGGAGCAGTGTGATCAGAATCTGCAGTGTTTGTCAACAAAATAATGAAACTTCCCGTAAGTGAAAATGTGATATACACACACACAATTGGATACTGACAAAAGGATTAAACTGGACACTATTACCTACAATCACGGTAATTTTTGTTTCCATCTTTTTTGTGGGTGATGATTACGGAGATAACAGACAAAAGAGAAAGCGAGCCTCTGGCAAAAGTAAACAATCAAAACCTGTTTTTAAAGATCATCGGCTTTAATTGACTTTCCTACCTAGATCTTTATATGAAAAAAAGAATATTTGGGGCAAAATACTAACAAAATGAAAAGAAAACTGTTAATTACAAGCATATAAAACGTTTTCACGAGAATGTCCGGAAACATCCGAAATTTACCGAGCGTACCGGTATGGCCAAAACGTATCGTGATTCGTATCGTTGGAATTTTGAATCGCGATTTACCGGTATACCGGTAATATCGCGCACCCCTAAAAGTTTGTGATGGTGTCATGGCTGTATGCAAGTCTCATATACTAAAAGAAATATATAGTTAATCATCTGTGAGACTGAGAACAGCACTTGTCCTGAATTATAAAATATGTTAAACATCCTATACATTCCAATATACAAAGATCTGATCAATGCCAGTAATGGTAAAAGTCATGCTTGTCCATTTAAGAACATTTTATACACTTCATGCCAGTTAGAACAAGCAAATTCAACGAATTTATGTCCCCCGCCTTGGAAACTAGGTCTCCACTGTATATACACTTAGGCCCGATTTCACGTCAACGAGTTAATTTAGTCAATGACTAACGCTAGTCACCGCCTAACTAATATGTATACTAACTTAGTACGTGTACTATTTTATTCCGATTTCACATGCTGAATTAGTCAATGATATAGGTAAAACGTATATTAGCAGAAAATAGAAAAAAATAAATGGATTTATTTTGAAAAAAACAAAATGGTTTGGACCCGACCGTCTGTCCATCTGTCTGCCTGTCCGTCCACAATGTTTTGTGGGCAGCTGTGAAATTAACAGCGGCTTATGCTAGGATCTTGATTTTTGAATGGAATTAGAATAAGCAGACCATTGTTTTTGGCCCCGGGTTTGTTATTCAGATTCTGACATAAGCATTTCCTCAGTAAATCAAATATTTGACATACAAATACAAATCAAGATACAGATGATCTGACTTATTTGAGTATTTTAACTATTTGGGTTATTCTCTTTCTTTCAACTTCAGGAATAAGATTGTGAAAAAAATATTTGAAGAAACCGCTCAGGTTTGGATGTTTGGGTACACATTAGCAGTTCAAACTGTAAATGTCCAAATAAGTTTTTGAGTTATGTCTTACTGGGTTGAGTTATGCCCCCTTTCCGATCTGGGAAATCTTGTAAACAAAATATCTGTAAAACCGCTTAAAGGATTTTTGAAAGGGTTTTATAAGCACGTTTTCTAGACAAATAATTTTTGCTGTTAAGGCACTAATGCCCGTCAGGAGGAAACTACCCCATAGCCAAAGAAAAATACAAATGGTACCAACAGTTGCTGGAGCGGGGTTGCATCATGACCTTATGACCTCTGTCAGCTGTGTCTGATTATCTATCGACCGTGAAGGGCGTTATCCTTTTCGTTAAAGAATCAAAATCTGCAGCATCATTGAGGCCCTACCCCCGCACCCCATTTCAAAAAAAGAAATAAATAATAAATAAATAAATAACAGTTCCACTCATCAGTAGCGATACGATCCATGCCAGTTATATTTTAGAGCAATTCTTTATACGCTCAATGCCAGTCCGATCAGAGGACTGGCCTGGGCGTTCAAATGATTGATCTTAAACAGTCTGGTATGGATCATATTGTGTTGCCATACGATCCATGCAAGTTAACTTTAAAAACAATCCGTCATACACGCAATGCTAGTCCGATCAGCGGTTTGGCATGGGCAGTTCAAATGATTGCATTCAAACGGACTGGTATGGATCGTATTATGACTGGTGTTGATATGTTAGGTTTTATTGGAATACATATAGAATTTTTTGTATGGTCATTGTCTTCATATTTTGACTGAATTGTGTTTACAAAAAGTTAGTTCTCCGATAACGGCGTACTAAGTTGGAACACCGTTTAGTATGTATTTTAAATTAGTTGACGCACGTGAAATGCATTTTGTATTTTACCTGTGGGAAAACAGTCAAATAAGGCTTAATATGTGTTTTAAATGCGACGTGAAATCGGGCCTTAGTGTTTGAGCTGGAAAAAATGTGAAAAAAGTAATAAAAAAAAAAATGTGAGGATTATATCCAAACCACATGCATATCTTCAGACCATGATCAAAACACCTGTGAAGTTTCAAAGGAATGGGCATAAAACTGTAGGAGGAGTTGAACACACAAGGTATCCACTATCTATTTACTTTGATAGTAAAACTGTATGAAAAATGGCTTTTGATAGTAAAACTGTATGAAAAATGGCTAAGTTCAATTTGTGAAAAAAGTGATAAAAAATAATCTCAGGATTATATCCAAACCACATGCAAATCTTCAGACCATGACCAAAATACCTGTGAAGTTTCAAAGGAATCGGCATAAAACTGTAGGAGGAGTTGCGCACACAAGGTACCCACTATCTAGTCACTATGATAGTAAAAACGCCTAAAAAAATGACTAAGTTCAACTTGTGGAAAAAGTGACAAAAAATAATGTGAGGATTATATCCAAACCACATGCATATCTTCAGACCATGACCAAAACACCTGTGAAGTTTCGAAGGCATGGGCATAAAACTGTAGGAGGAGTTGCGCACACAAGGTACCCACTATCTATTCACTTTGATAGTAAAAACGCCTAAAAAACAACTAAGTTCAACTTGTGGAAAAAGTGACAAAAAATAATCTCAGGATTACATCCAAACCACATGCGTATGTTCAGACCATGACAAAAACATCTGTAAAGTTTCGAAAGAATCGGCATAAAACTGTAGGAGGAGTTGCGCACACAAGGTACCTACTACTTTAGGGGGACGGAAAGACAGAAGGACGGAAGGACGGAAGGACGGACGGACGGAAGGACGGATGGACGGACGGAAGGACGGAATGCCGAAAACTATGTCCCTCCGCTTTTCTTCGAAAAGGCGGGGGACAATAAGCAACTGAACAGACAGGGTAATGATATATAGTATCATGACTGGTGAGGATATCATGATCTTTTTACTTTTCAATGTTTCTCTGGGAGGAGTCTGATCCAGCTCTACACTGTTTTCTGATAATTTATGTTGGGAAGTTTGAGGTTTGTGGTAACATCTAAATGTAGTCGACTCGAAAAAAACTGACAGGGCGGAAGAGACTGACAACTGCGTCTGTTTAGAATTATTCAAATTCTTGCAGTCACGTTTAAGAATTCAAAATACAGCGTATTTCTGTCAGTGGGCCAAAAAACCACATCTATTTCAACAAAATTTTCTTAAGGGATGATCAAGAGATAGTCAGGGCTAAATGAAACTTTTGTTATTATCAATCTGATATATAAAGGAAAGACACTCTTACCAACTCGGAACACAGTTTCAGATAACTGTGAGATATTTTCAGGTTTATGGGTACACTTTCAGGGGAGGAACTCTGCCAATTTCATTTTTGCCTCCCTTTTCAAATGGGATCAACTCTTAAAGGAAAGAATTGGCTCCCTTAGAGCATTTTTTTCTTCTTTTTTTTTTCTTCTTTTTTTAGTACTTTTTTTTTTTTTATTTTATTTTTTGAAGGTTTCTGTGCCCAAGTTAGCAGACAGGAAAGTGTCAAGAGATTTCCCCCCTATAGACATAAAAATGACAAAAAAACAGTGACATATACTCATTAAATTAGGTAATTAATGTTATTTCTCTCTAAAATTGTATGTTGTGAGCTCCATTCAAAGCAGTGCTAATAAATGGTCACAACTATACATTTTTATGGAGAAATAGTAGGAATGGTCATCCAAACACCACAAAATTAGATGTTCCGTTTATTAATCAAGGTCTGATATACATTTTACAAATATTTTTGATATGGTTTCTTTCAATTTAGACCTAAGTCAGGCACCAACAAGCTTTATTTGAGAATTTTTCAACATGATCTTTAAGGATTATTACTGATAATTAAATTGGCGGGTAAAATTTGGCAGTGGTAGATTTAATCCGCACCTTATTTGTACTACACTATGTTCATGACTCTAAGTCATGATATCGCATTACAAAGAATAGCTATGTTGTTTTCAATCTATGAATCAACCGTAAACCATATAAAACATTATCGACTGTCTAGGGGTGTATACAGAGCAATCTTAAAAGGGCCGGCTGGAGATACTTAGCTTTATTACAATGTGTCTTAGGACAGCTTAGGGGTTAATTACGAATTTTGCAAAATCTATGGATACAAATGCCTTCTGCACAAAGCATATGTCTTGGCATCCAGTGCGGAAGTTACAGAACGTCTACATATTTTGTGGTGTGACACCGCATCACGCCCACCAAAAAGTTTGGTACAACTGGGTCAGCAAGCCTTATCGTCACGACACCGTCAGGACACACTACCAACAAGGTAAATATGTTGCTGTCCTAGTCAAACTTAGAGATAACAGAATATAGGACATATTTCTGGTATTGACCCTAAATATTTCTACAGAATTCCTCAGCAAAAAGTGTAGACCTTAATCAGACTGCTCCTTAGGAGCAGTCTGATTCAGGTCTGCACTATTTGTCCAAAGTTTCATCCAACCTCACCTGAAAGAACAAATGGACTTTTCCAAAATAGAAGGCGGATGTGCTGATTATAAAAAGTTGAGGAATGCAAACATTTACTCTAAACATGGAAAATCTGGGAGAAAAAAAATCACCTGATAAATACTGTTTATTTATGCAGATTAGCTTGGTGAATTAACAGAAATGATTGATTCGTTATGACTTAACATTGCGTCATCAAGTGCATTGTATGGCTTATTAATCTTGCATACAATTACAGCAGCATTTTAAATATCCTGACCTTTGCTGAGAAATTTGTAATTAATTTGTTGCTCCAAATACATATGGGTTTCCAGAGCAAGTGGTAAGCGCTCCCCACTTGGGGGTTCTAGTCCCCCTGGAGTGATTAATCAGTCAGGTTTTGAGATACATGATCTTTTTTTTGTTTTTCCTTCAACATTTCTTGCCCTAGTGAGCTAGGCATCATCATAAAACTGAAATTTCTATCTTTGGCTTAGTTTTCAAGATTTAATCTGTTGCAAATCTTCTGAAGAATTTTGAAAAAAAATCTGCTTCCTCGCTGTGAATGACAAGCTTTCCATTAGCTGAAATGCTTGAATTTTGTAAACACCTCAAATATTTTAAGATTGCTATAGGTATGATACAGATTCGTGCATGCAACATATGGATCAACCTTAGATGCAGGTGGCTGTGTGTACTTTTATGCAAACCCATTTGTGAGAACAGTGACAAGACATATGTACAACACAAACAAAGGCTTATTTGAAGGCTTGCTGACAACATAGACTGAATCCCTTGAAACAGGGAGCTACTAGTGCTCTTAAAATTTTTATAGTATATGGACACATCTACAGACTTTTCTCCCATTCCTATAAAAGGTATCATTTTCTGTGATTTCTGTTTTGTTTCTCTGTGCAAAGAAACCCTTTGAAAAAGGGTTACTCTTAAAGAAAAGAATTTGCTCCTATAAATTCTCTCCTTTAAGAGTTGACCCTAATTGCGAATGTAGGCAAAAATGAAAATGGCAGAGTTGCTTCCCCTGAAAGATTAGCCATTGACTGTATCATGACTGACATTGACTGGATTGGATTGTTTAAGGCTGATGATCAACATACCTGCTGTCACCGACGACGTCGCATGTACAGCGCGAGTATCTGGCGTCCATCTTTCATTGAGGTAATTCTTGGTATTGGCGTAAACAAAGAAAACAATACCTCTGAAATAGACAAAGACAGGTATTTGGTTGTATTTTTTTTTTCTGATTAGAACAGTTGTGGATGGTCATATGGATCTCCTTTAAAAGGCAATATTAACCCTTTTTTGGCCATGGACCTGTCCATTCTTATCAGTTGGACGAGTCGATTTCCAGTTTTAGAGGTTAATGTTTCCCTTTCATTGTATTTTGCATAGAAATTCAAATTCCTGTAAGTAAACAGTGTATACCCTGATCGGATGCTGCAGAATGCGGCACCTAACTGGGTTTGCACCGTTTACGTATGTCCCCAAAAAGGGGGTTAATAAAGAAACACAGCTTGCGCCTTTTAAGGCTATGTGCCTATAATGAAAATTGTTAAATCTGCAAAAACGAAGTGAGTTTTAACCCATTCCATTCGAGATACCCGGGATACCCCTTTAAGGGTATCTGGGCAAACAATTTGGATCCAGATCAGGCCACACAAATCCAGATCAGGCCACACAAATGTGTGGCCTGATCTGAGATCCAAACTGTTTATACTGCCTAGACATCATTTCTAAAAGAGTTAGACCAATATTGTCAAAATGTTCTTGATTTTTTATGCAGACAACAATTTCAGCAGATGACAAAAAATACTCAGAATGCTATGGGCTAAAGAGCCACCTATGGGAATCTTCACTGTTTGTTCTGAAACTGTTTGTTCTCTTGTCTTTGAATTCTCAATGGTGTAGCTTGGACAAGAAATTTCTTCAAATTTTACAGAGATTTTCGTGGTCTTCCTTTTCTTGCACTTCAAAGGTTTAAAACATCTATGAGAAACCTGATCAAATACGGTCAGACGCTTATCAGTTTTGCCCTATAACCAAGGCCCTACAAATCATACTGCCAAGTAAGAAGACTTTTCACAATGTTGTCATACACACAGACTGTTATCTTTGCTTACGTCTTATTCCAAATCAAAACATGACCTCAAAAATAGTGTACACACTGTCTTCTGTGATCACGTGTACACCGAATGGTCAATTAATCTTAAATTGTTGTCTGTTGACATACAAAAAATTCGAATACTGTCATAAACATTTAAACATGTCTAAAAGACTTTTTTGGCACAAGGTTTAATATTATTTTCTTTTGTTTCATGGTTTAAAATCCCTATTGTCAATGTCACGTGTCTCGGACATATGTATTCATTCGTTCTACCGAATTCCACTGTAAAGTGTCTAGTGTAAATTTGGTCAGTTTGGGGCAACAATTTAAGTGGAGTTAAACCTAGATCAAGGTGAAATTCTAATCTTGTCAATATTGAACTTCCATTCAGCAACTCTTAATACTGTTACAGAGTAGACCCTGGTCAAGCTGCCTCTCCTGGGCAGTACGATCTTGGCATTCAGCCAGCAAGTTTTGATACATCCCAGATTCAAAATTTATGTGTACATACACTGCCATGATATTCTGCAATTTTTGCAACAGAAAACAACGTTGTGACTTCCTGTATGCTTTATTACAACGTAGCCTTTCCAAAACTGGTTCAGCTCTTAAAGGAAAGAATTTGCTCCTTGGAGAGCAAATTCTTTCCTTTAAGAGTTGATCCCTTAGTTACTTAGGCTAATGGGAATGGGGGCAAAAAATGGAGTTTTTAAGGATGACCTTACAATAAAGGTAGAAACCAACACTCTGCTTATATATAAGGGCATTGTTTTTACTGCAGATTATGGGAGATTTTTCCAGCAATGCCAGGAAGTTTAGAGCTTCGTCCCTACACGGGTCACAAAAGTTGGTTTGTAATCTCCCCTGTTGTAATACACGTTTTTCTTGCAGTAAATTTACACCTGACAAAGAATGACAACTGACCATTGGTTTGACATAGATAAATATAACCTTGAGCAAAAAACAGGTCAGTCAGATCAAATACACTAAGGGTTGTTAAATCAAATGCCAGGACAGTCATAATATGACAAAAGTCTTTCATGTAAGGTTAGAATGTAGAACGTGTACAAATAGGCTTACATAAAGGCAACTCTTTGGACAACAAACAAAACCCAGGTTTATTTTTACAGACAGACAGATTAATGGATTAACAGCATGTGTTACTAAGCTGCCTTTTACATTATGTCTTTCTTAAATAAGAGGCCATACCATATGTTTACATGGAGACCGATCTTTTGTAATTTCCATTTACGGATTCTACATGTGCATGTGCTGTTCATTTATATTACCAGTTTTCAGAACACTGAGGGAAAGCAGCTCTACCATTTTTTGCCTTATTTCTCAATGGGGTCAAAACATGAAGGACAGAAGAGGAGTAAATTCTTTCCTCTATGAGTATATCCATTTTGGAAGTCTCCCTAAGCTGACTGACGTCTCCCTATTTTGAGCGGAGTGAGAAGTCGAAATGTATTTACACGTACATATATAGAATATCCAAAATTTTAGATAAAACTTCTCCCTGAAATTCAGGAAATGTAGCAAAGCTTCTCCCTGGCTATGATCTTTGCAGAAAAAAGAACTTGCAACAATAGTACAGAGCTCTAGATAAGAGGGAGTATTTGATGATACTTAAGGTCAATGATAATTTTCCTTATTTCTCGTCGAAACGATATGTTGCGACCCCTCATCTGAACGGTTCAGATGAGGGGTCAAAACATATCTTTTTATGCAGAATTAACAAAAATTATCCCTAATTATCATCAAATACTACCTCTTATCAAGAGCTCTATAGTACCTATATGTTAGTGACCTATCACACAGCCAGGGCATGAGTAACAATTAACAATAAACAGACATTACTAGTTAACTGTTAATTATCTCTGGCAATCATACAGCTTCCATTGTGTCTAGTGCTAAATTTAGCAGAAATCTTTTATTTAAAGACATGCTATATATCAATAAATAAATAACCAAATCAATGGAATTCTGATAATGTTCATAATCAATAGCTTATTTTGACCCACTGGTCTATTTCGTATGGGTATCATCAGTATGGGAAAATCCAACAATGCGGGGCACCCACCACAAAATATGTGTGCCAGTGCACATCCTTAGTGTACTACTAACTGTAAGTATGATTAGTACAGTACCCTGCAGATCATAGGAGGCTGGGGTAGCTATATCAATTTTATCCTAGAACACAAATGATTAACCTTCATTCTTCTTTCATTTTTTGCTCTCTTCTGTCATTTTTTGCTCTCTATCTACTTACGCCTTAAAAATTCTGTGTCAGGATAATGAGGATATACAAATTTTATATACAACCAAGATAGAGTCTTCGAAGGATGACCCCACAAAAAGTGCACAGCAGATATGCTTAGATTACTAACTAAATCAGAGTGGCACTGCATAGAATGCCAAAATCCAATATCTGCTGCACTAAGAGTTCATACAAGTTATTATGAAGTGACGTAAGATCGTAAATATCTTTCATATTTTTTCCTTACATTCTGTACCGAAGACGACCTTGAGGTTGTATAGTAGACCATTTATCTGCCTCATGTGTGTTGGAAATAGTGTTACTAGTAATAATAATAGTAATACTAAGACGTGATAGCTATTCGATACTAATTGGGTAAATAGGTTACATATTCAACGGTGCAGTGCTTTCATATGCCCCTATTACGAAAGAACGTGATATATCTACTTGATGCAAAGAAATTCCTCACGTTTACCAACTGCAGCTATCTATCTTCCTTTTTGTAAATGAAAAGAAGGTATGAATTGAAATATGGTAAAAATTCTAATTATTGGAAAAAAACAGGTCTTAGCATACAGTGCAGGCCCAGACCAGACTGCTCTTAAGGAGCAGTCTGATCTGGGCCTACACTGAAGAGCAGTCTGATCTGGGCCTGCACTGTTCTCTTAAGTTAAAAGAGCAGTCTGATCAAGGCACATGCTCTTTTCCACTACACCGCAAAATCAAGCTATTTCATTTTAAGACATATATGGTATGGGGTGTCCCAGCCATTGTCTGGTAAAAATTGATTCAGTCTGGTAAAATTATTCAGAGATTTCAAGTACAGTTTAATCATTTTACCAGGTTCGGTCCTGTAAACTCTCGCAGACTCATGTGAACTCTGGTGTCCCAATTTTCAGAAGCTTAATGGTACTTCCACCATGAAGACTTCAAATGATAAAGGTATCTTTGGTCATGTATAACTTTGTATGAGCAAAAAACTTTTTGAGAATTTGCCAAAATTGTGAATACCAATATGCAATACTAGTACTATCTAAAGTTTATTGTTTCCAGATGATGAGGAGCGGCTGTAGTGTAGTGGATAACACTCCAGACTACCAATCCAGGGATCGCAAGATCAATCCCCCGCTTCTCCGGTCTTTCGGATGAGACTTTAAACCGAGGTCCCGTCTCCATATGACCTTGTTGTTGGTGGGACGTTAAACCCGAGTTCACTCACTCACTCACTCCAGATGATGGGACCAGACAAAACTATGAAGTAAGTATTCAGACAATCTATATACCCGACTACTATTAATTATGCGCTCCATGCCTCAGCCATGCAAATGGCATGAGTAAGATTTTCTTTCCTAAGATCCTAAACCATGGCTTTCTAGATCCTGCTCAAAAACGTATCATTTCTAAGACACATATATTTTGATTGAATATTATTTTCACTTTCACCTCAGTTTCAACACATTCAAATACTCTACTATGTATTTATGACTACCAACCACCAACCATTTTTGGATTGTATTATTTTTTTTCTTTCAGAGTTGCTTTGCTGGTTTTATTAGGTCATGCAAATTGTACAGGAAAAGTGACTTTTTCCCACTTCTTAGTTACCAGCCTAGTATTATCTTACTAGAAAGTCAAACAGTACAAAGAGAAACATTTAGGTGTCATATAAAAATACATTTGAGCACCCACCTGTCAGTTCATCAGTCATATCATGTGAATCTTTGATTTCAAACCAGGTAAATACTAAGGTGGGATTATACTTTTTACCTATAGTACAAGTTTAGTACAATCACACAGAAAATGAAGTCAGATATTAAAATACTGATTTATCTCAAACGTTTGTAGTAAACAAATATCATGCGAGGTAAGTTTCAGAAAAGCAAGTTCTTGACATTCTGTTGTGATCATTTATTTGAAATGCCTGACAGTGAGTGAGGAGAACCATCTCGTCTTCAGCAAGCAGAGCATGTGATGCATTACACAGACATATATGTGAGCAAGCAGTTAGACTCATGTGTCAGGATCAGGACTGTTGGTAACTTGGTGCACTGTTTGCTAATCAACCAAAACCACTGACAGAGCTGGGCTTATCTATATATTCCAAGATGGAAAAGTCCCTTACAGTAATTAATATTGTGCCCAAATACCGTAAATCTTCCAAAATTTTTAATATAAAATCTTCTTAAATTTTAAATACAGAACCTTCCAGCATCTGATTCTCTTACTGACATTACTATTCATTTCTATCATGGAAATGCTTGCTGAAATGGCCAATATGTAGACCTGATGTCTGATCTGGGTCTGTGCTGCTGGCCATACCATTTTGTGGTAACTTTAAAATATTTACCATTTACTGTATGCTGAGAAAAAGATCTAACTTGTTTATTCCCAGCTGTTGAGTATATTGTCCTGATATGACCTATTTCTGAGTGCTTTGAAGGTCAAAGGATCCATAAGTGTATAATTACAATAATCAACATTGCTGAAAAGCAATGGTAGTAAACAATATCATGCCTGGAGTTTTAAGCAGTTAATTATTTCTGCAGATCACTGCATAATAAAAGGGCTTCTTTGTTTTGGAATGGGAAAACCACATCTTATAAGCAAAGAAATACTATACCCACCAAACTAAAGAGTTCTATAGGAATGAATTTTATTTTTGTGGATTTTATCGATGTGTAAACGCCGGCAAATCACTCACAAACTTTATGTTAAGTTTGTGACTCACACTTGCCGGCATTTACACATCCATAAAATCCACAAAAAAATAAAATTCATTTCTTATAATTCGATCTCGGCCATCTTTTTCTCAAAATTGTCAGCTATAGTGAGTATCTTAGAAATCACTGCCAAGAAAATTGTTCCAAGTAGTTCCAGATGTTTATCAAAGTATAAATACCGGTTCAGGTTCCCTCTTGACCAATCAAATTGTGCTAAATTAGTATTAGGAAGTTGAGTTGGAATTATTAAGCATTAAAAGTATAAACAGGACTCACCTGGAGGGAGTCACCCCGACTAGACTGGGCCCAAGACCTTTGAACAAAGCACCTTTACCTTCTGTCTGTATCACATATCTGAAACAGAATGAAAACAGTGAAACAGTGACATCAGCCAATATTGATTCGTTTATAAGGCAGAGAATACCCCTTAAAAAATTACCCCCAAACTATGTATGTAAACCAAATGTGTGTAATTCTGCTATGAGAGTTCTATTCCACAACAATCCTAAATATCTACATCTGTCCATGGACAAGTAAATAGGCAAAATCAACTTGTCCAATCAAATATTTATTTGCCCAGAAAAAAAAAGATACACAAATAATATATAACAGGGATTTCGCTAAGGACTGAATGACTGGTGGTCCACAGGACCAACTTATCCACAATTTAAGTGGTCCTCCCGATGTTTCGGCTATTCTTGTAATCATGTGTTTTCATTTAATTTCAAAATCAGTTGGTCTGCAGGACCAGCTACCAAAGACACCAACTGGTCATGCCCAAAAATCACTGGTCCAGGACCAATGGACTTATGGTTAATAAAACCCCTGTATAATGAATAGAGGAAGAAGTGAACTGGTCGACAGTTTTTGGATAACTGTCACAAAGTTTCAAATTAAAACATGTTTTTATAGAAAATATGAAAAATATATCAGAATTATCCAGAAATACTTCCACTACTGACACTTTGAATACTTGTCCCAGAGCAAGTAAACTGAAATTTCTCACTTGTCCTGAGTGAAAAGGGACAAGTAGGACAAGTCGGGCATAGTATTTCCACAGCCCTGGTTAACTTCTGCAAGACAGATCAAGATCTTTTGGACTGTTTATCAGTGTTTTCATCGATCTTGAAAGGGAATAGTCTCATTAGAAATTATAGCCACATAAATGGACCATACAGGTACAAAATGTATATGAGGGCTGGTTATTAGATTCTGCTCTGGCCAGTTTCCCAAAGATGCTACCTGTAACATTTCAGCCAAGTAAACAAATGAATCAATAATCATAATAATATGAGCCGCGACACGAGAAAACCAACAATGTGGTCGAGCGTCCAGTGCAGACTCAGATCAGCCTGGGCATCTGCCCAGTCTGGTCAGACTCATCGCTAAGTGCTTAAAGGGTAGCTATGGGCCTAAGCTACCTCCATGCGGACAGTGAAGACTCTGATCAGACTGGGCCGATGCCATACATGTGATGAACTCTTGAGGACCATGTGGGAGATCTGGATTTCATTTCAGGGAGATTGAGTTCTCCATCAGGGAGACTTTTTGACGGCAACTTTGACGCGTTGTTTCGCGAGTACTTCACTACTTCACTGTTTTTTTTTTGTTTTTTTTTTGGTGGTGGGGGTGGGGGGTTCTAGTTTTAAAATAAAACAACATGAACTAAAGTATAGTTTGTTTAACTTCTTTACTTTTGAGTTACCCAATACTTCAAATATAACCTCAAAAGTATGCCATTTCAGTGCAGTAACACTACCATCCTAAGTTTAATTTACAGTGTAATTCAATAGTACTGTTCATAGTGTTAGTGCTGACCATTCCATTGCTAAATTGCAAAAAAAAAAGAAAAAGAAAAAATAAACAATCTGATTATCTGCAATTCTCAAACCATCACCCCTCCCCACTTTTTCCTAACCCTCAATAGAAACATCCAAAATTGCATCTTGGCCGATGGGTCCGATTTGCTCCAGTTATTTTGATGAAAGCTGATACTTGTTAAAAACTCAAAATCTGTTTATCTCAAAACCGAGTTATATTCTACACTTTAATGAACATACTAGTCATTAGAGCTGTCTATTTTCGTTGAATATTAGATTAAGAACATATATAGCTGCATATTTGGGTCAGTAAACTTGTACAATGGCATATTTCTGTCTCAGTCAAATGCTGAAGATCGCGGATTTCCCATGTTTTATTTATAAATTTACACTGGTTCTCATTTTACATACGATGCGTCTGAATCGGCGGGAACTGGAAAGAAAAACGCGGGAAACTATTCTTAAAGTTCGGCTTAAATAAAACAAACAAAAAAAATGCTGGCACCCGTGATGATTTCATGAAAGTATGATCTGATCAGCCTGCGCAAATTTAGCATGATCGATATTTATAATGACTGTACATTACGTATCTGACATGTTTACTGAAAAAATCGATATGGAATCATTGTCGATTGGCGGCACTTGCATCTATTGCATTCGTGCAAATCAATGACATAAACAATGACCGATGCATAAAGCCGTGACGCAATAAAAGTCATCTGCTCTCGGTAAAAGGTGCCTGCGATTACAGTTAGAACAGGTACCTTTACTGGTGCGCTGCCCAATTTAACACCTCGCTGCGTCTGATCAGCGAATACCCCTCGGAATGACATGTCGTATATTGCACCCTATTAGGTAATTAGGTCACGGACAGTTAATCCTTTTGACAGCCGCCGGGTAAGTAGTTACCGCAAAATGGACGGTTCAGAAAAAATTATGACAGGAAAATTCAGCATCCGGGAGATTCTGAATACTTTCCGGGAGCGCGGGAGATGGGCTCCATTTCCGGGAGACTCCCGGATGATCCAGGAGACATCACATGTATGCGATGCCCAGGCTGATCTGAGTCTGCGCTGGGTGCACAACCACATTGTTGGTTTTCTCGCGTCGTGGCTCATATACAGCATGCTTTTCTGTGCCTATTTTGAGTTTCTATTTGCAATACCTGACTCACTATATGTTCTTTACTGATAAACAAGCCAGTAGGGTTAGCCAGGGTGACTGAAACCAACTTGACCTTTTTGAACAGGGCATTCAACCTTGGTAGTTGGTACTAATAAACAACATAATAATACAGACAATACACTGTCTGTCTGGGCGGGAAAATTCTTTAGACTGTGCCCTAAATACCCACAGCTTCAAACTGAAAGTTTCACCAAAATCATTCCACATTGCAAGCCCTGCAATCTGAAATCTACACTCGTTCCGGCAATACTTAATAATTACTTATTAACATTCATGATTTTCTGCTCTTGTATTTATTTATTTTTTTCTATCTCACAGGATGACAATTTTTGTAACTTTCTAATTGCTTCCCTGGGATATGAAACCAGTCTGAAAGGGTCTACACTATTAATGAAAAGAATCTGCCCCGAAAAGTGCACTCTTTTTTCTTTTGGCATTTGGAGGCAAAATAAAACCAGGGTCACTCCCACTGAAATGAAAAACTTAAAGTGCTTAAACATTGAGACACCTAAAACCATTAATTTTCCATTTGTTCCAAATGGAAAATTAATAGTATTTAGGTGTCACAATATTTAAGCACATTACAGTCTTCACGAAACCCTGTCTGACCGCCTGACATGTCTGGTAAAAATTCATTCGGTCCGGGAATATATTCAGAATTTTCAAGTGCATTTTAAGCATTTTACCAAATTCGGTCCTGTAAATTCTGGCAGACTTTCGTGAACTCTGACATTAGGGTATCCACAAACTGTAAGACTTTCATGACCAGAATGTGCTATGAATAAGGATGAGTAGGCTTTTAATATCAGCCTTTATGCAACTGCCTCTGTGAATTGGATATTTCAATTATGCACACTAAATGAACCTTTAACCTTCATGGTATAATCTCAGTTATAAAACAGGTGAACCTGGGTTATCTCAGGTAGGCCATTAATATCAAATTTAGCACACACCTGATGCAATTAATTTATAAATTTGCACAAAATTTTGAAAATCCTTTTTTGGTTGGTTGATTTGATGCTTAACGTCCACGGTAAACAACTAAGGTCATGTCGGGACAGTCAGTTAACCTAACCACACTATTCCTGGGCAGGCTTAGACCTCCTAAGCAGTTAACCAGTACTAAGTGCACATACTTTCGCCAGTAACTGACGACTGCCCTTCTTGAATCAGCGGAAGGAGAAACGAAAGTATGTGGCCAGACCGGCTGAAAATCCTTATAAAACTCACTGACGCAATTTATTTGAACCTGCGGGGGATTTATCTGTATTCAACAACTAACTGAACAAAGTCACAATTAACTTGTATGGAGGCAAATTCTTTTCAACCATACCAGGTTCCAGCCTAGAGGGAGATGTGGGGAAAAAATGTCTCCCTAAGCTGACTTGACTTCTATTTTGAGCTGAGGGAGAAGTCAAAATGTATAAAACATAAATATATAAATAGAAAATCCAAAATTTGGGATAACACTTCTCAATGTCGCAAAACTTCTCCACGTCTGAGAACTCTAGGCTGACCCCTGAATACATGGGGTTTCAAATTCAATGCATACAGCCTTTAACTTTATCATCCTTTCACCCACTTGATATAACTGACAGTCTAGAAGTATCTCAAGGAGTTTTGTGATGTTTTAGGAAGAAGTCTGGCCCAAATTTATCCTAGATGTAGAATGTTAGATTCTCCCCCTCAGCTCAAAATAGTGGGAGACTACACGTATTTTCCCCATGTTGCCTTCCAGGCTAACACTCCTGAAAAACTGTTGAAACAGAAAGGGAAGTGAAATCCAGTAGTAAAATAAAGAATATACAAGAACAAGACCTGTCAGCGGGACATGATAGCTCGCCTGACAGCACCTTGCCCATCGCTTAAAACATAAAACTTTAACATTTTGCTAACTCCGACACCAATGCTGCCGCCGGGGGTAGTACAATAGCTCTTCCTGAACTTTGTTCAGGCAAGCTAAAAAGTGAAAACAACCTCCATGTCACAGTCAAGCTGCAAGCACAGGACCCTTAAAAGCTTTTACTTAACATCTTAAGGTTATACACTCCAATCCCAAACTTTTCCTAACTCCTTCTGCTTCATCTGCCCTCCCCAAGGTATTTTAGTTGTTTATCCACAAGTCTAGGAATTGTTATACAAAAAGCAAGACTCAACAGCAGGGCAGAAGTCCAAAGAAGCACACTTTTGATATCAACTGCAGGACAATGTCTACAGAGCTCTAGATAAGAGGGAGTATTTGATGATAATTAAGGATAATTTTTCTTATTACTCATCAAAACCATATGTTGTGACCCCTCATCTGAACCGTCTCGTTGAAACGGTTCAGAAAAGGGGTCACACATACGCTTTCATGCAGAATTAACAAAAATTATCCCTAATTATCAACAAATACTCCCTCTTATCTAGAGCTCTGTGTCCGTTTATTTTTCTTAAAACCTTATGTTGTGTGGCCTGATTAGAACTACCCCACTTACTCAGCTCTAACTGGGGAGCCACAACATATGGTTTCAAGGAAAATATCTTTCCTGCATTATCAAAAAGCATACTTGTCAGGAGAACTGCATCAAACATAAGAATTTTAGCTTACTTGAGACGACGATAGAGTAGTCCATAACGATGTCTCCGTGCAGCATTCAAGGCTCGTTCTGCCTGTGCTGTCACGGTAGACTGAGCAACATGGCAAGCACTACACGAAACTGTGTGCACATGCACTTGTCCATTAATGTTTAAATATGAGCTTGGAATCAAGTTCACTTGCACATTAGGTTGTATATATGTAGGTTGGAATGTGGCCACTGATGACTGAAGACGAGTTTTGACGACTTCTAGCGGACATGTTGCCACTGCACCAACTGTACCACCAACCCTGAAATATAAAACATTCTGGTTAGAAATCTGTAAAACAGTAATTACCGGTACAGTTTAAAGTGAATAATCTAAGAAGAGTATACAGGCTATGCCTTTCAACCTGTAGCAGAGGTATCCAGGTAATTACCACTGGGAATCCCCGCCAAGGTATTTTCTGGCTAACCTTGTATTTGCCATTTACGGCTCTGTCCATTTACCCACCCACTCCATGTAATACTCTTCTTGAGCCAGTTGAGGTGTTTCTAGTGCAGAGCTCTAGATAAGAGGGAGTATTTGATGATAAGGATAATTTTTCTTATTTCTTATCGAAACCATATGTTGTGACCCTCATCGGAAACGTCTCGTCGAGATGGTTCAGATGAGGGGTCACAACATATGTTTTTATGCAGAATTAACAAAAAATATCCCTAATTATCACTAAATACTCCCTCTTATCTAAAGCTCTGAAGTATCCGGCAGATTCAAATGATTACGAGGGATCTACCAACAACTGCTTTTATAACCACAGGGCAGATACGGAAATAATAACACTCCAGAGACAACAGGCTAAAAGGTTTTGATACAGAACCCTGAACAACCTTCTAAATGCAATGTTCTTTAGCTGATTATTTGTATGCCCAAATCATTCTGAATTTACTCAATTGACTAAGTTTTGGGGTTATTTGGCCCACCTCAGTAACAAACCAACCCAAACCAAACCACAGGCGCTTGAAGTTCTATGCTAAAAAAACCCTCAAAACCCTTTATACTTGACGCAGTCTATAGGTCATTTCGTAAGAAATGGCCAGGTATGCAAGCAAAAATGCCTCGATTTTTTTGACTGCTAAAACTGCCGGTTAGAAACACCCCAACAAAAGCAAACTTCTTACCTGTAAACATTGTTTCAAAATGTATCTATAAACATGATAAATTTGTTCAGTTATGGTTAATGCGGTGCTGTAATCCTGAATTCAGAATTTGCCAGAAAATCTCGACGCCATTACGGTGTCCAGTTTCCGGTTTACTGTGCTGCGCCAAAGTTGAGCATGTGCTTGTCCGCTTTGAAATTCACACATCAGCGAAATCATTCAATTACTCTCTCAGATATGACCAATGTCGTTGTATTTCACCGTTTCCATGTATTTACAATATTAGGTTTGTTCTAATTTCGATCAAAACGTTTCTAACGAGTGAAAAACTTGAAACAAACATGATAAAGATGACGTCATGACGTTCGCAGTAACGTTGGCGTAAAATTTTCATATGTTGACTGAGGCCTACATGTACTGACTTTCCGAACAACAAAGATGCAGATTAGCTTGCACATCGGTACAGTCTGATCGGCGATTTTGTTGTTTAATGATAGGACAGAGTAGGAAGCTGAACATTTAAGAAGATCGTTATCCGCAGAATCACTTCATTTTTCCCGTAATAGAACCTGTTGACGTTGCTGTGCGACGTTGATACACCGGAAATTGGAGACTGTAATGGAGTCGAACACAAATTTGCACACCTGGCCATTTCTTCAAAATGGCTCATAGCCTAGATGTTTAGCGGCATTGAAATATGTTTCATAACATAGAACTTCAAGCGCCTGTGACCAAACAATGGTTCAACTTTAGAAGTTGTCAGAAATCACTCATATATACTATCATAACGTTGATAATGTTCTTTCACAACACTCAGATGTCATTCAAATGTAAACTGATGCTGTTTCACGATTATTGTGACAATAAACTTTAATAATGTACTCAGTGACTACCCCACCCACTTATCATGAAGGCATGAAATGAATGAAAATCTGGCGTCATGCATTTCGGCGTGTGAATATTGCATGCATGTAAAATATAGTCAGAGTCACTTTGGCATGTATTAAATAAATAAGTTAAGTACTTACGCTCCTGCTATAAAATGAATTGCGTGATCAGAAGACATTGAAATTCACAACTGCACAATCGAAAACTTTTTACAAGTCAACTCAGCATGGAAAATTCTATCATAAGCTGTGTGTACATTGTTGTCCAATGAAAACCTTCGGAAACTCGGTCCCTGTGTTTGATTGGTCAGACAGTATTTGCCTCCTCAACAATCATTCAGTAGTCGCGTGTAAACGTGACCTCTGTCCTTGGGAATGTGTGTCATTTACCGTAAATACTCCAATGGTCGGTATGTTTACATTTTGTGTGTAAACATGTGTCACAGGGTGAAAATATTTCATCCTAAAAATCCTTTACTAAATTATCCTACAGTCCAACTTATCCTATATTTCATGTCATTCCACTCATTTTCCCTATAGCTCTAATCCTCTTAAGCATTATTTTAAAAGTTAGCGCATATCCGTTTCCGGTTTTTGTCCTTATGTAATTTAGCGCGCGCGATTCACTTCACTGACTCACGCTTGCATGCGCACGCACGACCTTTGCGCCCTGTCAGTCTTTCATTGTCTCTGGCAGGGGTAGGACTTACGTCCACCTCTAAGGACAACATAATATAAATGTCTCCTTTTAATTAAGGAGCGCATTTTATATATTTACAGGTATGTGCTTACTATTTCATGTTTTCATTTAGTGATAATTCAGATAATTTTGTAATTTGTGTCCATTTGTAAATATTTGCTAAATTGTGTATTTCCCTTCTTTGGGCCTCTTACTGCCCAAGCTGCCGGTCAGTCTTTCATTGTCTCTGGCAGGGGTAGGACTTACGTCCACCTCTAAGGACAACATAATATAAATGTCTCCTTTTAATTAAGGAGCGCATTTTATATATTTACAGTGTGTGCTGGCCGTGGGAGTCAGGGAAAACCATTAAACTCATCTATCATCATTATGTCGTGGTGATTTCTTCCCCCGAACCCCCTCGAGGCAGAATGGGACACATCGGCATTCCATTCTATTCTGCGACATTGGCGCTACAACAAGTGTGGTGATTCCCGACTGCTGACCAATCACGAAAGGAGCTCCAACTATATTTTATGTCGTGACGTCACAATGGCTGCGCCCTGTGTAAATCATGCCGGAGTTGGAATATAAGTATTTTCTTTCTTGTGCGCTGTACAGCTTGGAATAGTATCATTTCGTGGTAATTTTCAATTATTCATATGGCCATGTAACTGTAACTCTTCGTATACGCGTGAATTCTGCATATTTAAAAAGTTTGAAAACAACAACACGGAAATGTATACATGAAGTGACTTTCTACTTTCGGTTTAGATATCTGCATTTTCTTCTATCTACAGTGTTTATTTACTTTTTCTACCCTAGTGACTGCATTCTTTGCTGCATGATAGTGAATTACTAGTGAACATTTATTAGTTTCCATAGCTCTTTATTTGTTGAATGAGTTTATTTACGTGATTGCTGTTTGCATACATGTACACTTCACCTAGTATACATGTATTCAGTGTTAGATTGGATCCATCTTGTGTGAGCAGCCTCTAATTGGATCCCTATTGTGTGGACAGCCTCAGATCTATGTTGTGTGAACAGCTCAACAATTTAATAGTGGTCATCACATAAATTTGAAGACCATGTGTTGGAAATTAATTTAGTGTGTTGAGAGGCCATAAAATTTCTCTTTACACAGTGCCCTATATTTTTCATTACACACACATTTTAGCTATATAGCTATAGTTTGGTTAAATTGAGTATGTCAGTCATTTATCTTACATTGGTTTATATTTTTGAGATCATTTAGGGTTAGGTTGTGTTGATAGGCCATAATATTTTCAAGGTATTGTATTCCATGGAAAATGGCACAGCATCATTATATTTGTTAAATACATATGTGTTGCTGCTGTGGTTATCTTGGTGAATGGTGATCCAATGTTTTGAGATTATTTTGCCCTGAATGAAATTGTGTGTTAAACATCAGTAATTTTTTTTCAGAAAGTGTTTGTCTAGGATAATTAGTGTATCATATAGATAATATTTAGGTGATATCATGCTCTATTTCTGAAATAATTATATCTTTTCTTCTGCTCTACCGTTACAAATGTGATATTGTGATTTTTTGCCATTTCTGTGATATTGATACTTTTTGTCATATTTTTCAGAAATCCTGTTCACATCCTTGCATGTACAGCACAGTGCACTAACGTTCACACTGCACAAGTAGAACAGTTTAAAGTAAGACCGCAAAGTGGTAAGAATTTAAATTGAATTTCTTACAAATATTTATTGATCTATTTATTTATCATTATTATTTATTTATTTATTTTTCTTATTTTGGCCCATCATTATTATCATCTGTACCATGTCCTGTGAAAGCCAATAGACCCAACCCAAACTTCCCAGTTGAAAAGGAGGTTTCAAAACATGACATGATTTTTTTTGCCTTTACTTAAAAAAATTGTTGTCAGCTGTCTGTCATGTGTCACCTTTTTATTTGGTGATTGAAATTATTCAATGTACTGTTGTATAAGCTGGCACTGTGTTTTGAAAACAAACATTGTTTGATTTTGGTATAGCTTTTGATATCTTCATCAGTCAGTGGTTGTCACCTGTCTGTCACCTGTCACCATTTAATGAAAATGAAACAATATACTAGTTGATCATTGGTTGTCAGCTGTCTGTCACCTGTCACCATTTATTTAACAGACATATATAAATGGTATTGACATGAACATTGTCAACAGTATTTCATTAGTTGGTTGTCACCTGTCACCTTTGATGTCATCTGTCACTATTACATTTATGTAATAGTACATTTGAGCTTCAATTTAAAAAAAAAAATTAAAACAGACTTTTTGAATTTCACCGAACAGTGTATATTTTTTTTTACATACTTTTTGTCATATAAACCGGTCGGTGAAATTTCATAAACAATTTGTCGTATTTTCCAATCGGTGAAAATAATGAAACATATTATATTGTACAAGCCGGCCGATGTTTTTATTGTCATATGACTAAGCGGTGCGTTTTAAATTTGTCGACAAATACTTTGCGTTTCGACAGTTTTGTTTTAGTTTTCGAAGAATTTTCTCTGGTGGAGACCTTAGATGATTCAGGTGAAATTAGTTGTTGATAAATAAGGGACTGGTACTTTGATTATTCATATTACTGTTGAAAAATGACTTCTTGTCTGTGATTGTGAAACAAATTCTTGAATTTCACTTAGAAGTTATGAGATAAAAAGCTAGCAACATAGCTGCATTGTCTTTATTTATGTATATTTGATGATAGTGCTACACTGTGTTAGTGTGAAGTGTTGTGCTTTCACACTTTTGGTTGAATAATGGCTTTTGAGGTCAAGTGATTTAATTTAAGTGAATATTCTTAGTGTGTCTGAATAATTTGTGTGAATTAAAGTGATTTGCACACTAGTGAGAGTTTGTCAACACAGTTTCATTTATTTTTCAAATCAAATGAAAATTGTGTATGATATTGAAGGCACAGTTAAAGTCTAGTAGCACTATTGAAATGTGTTTGTGTGACAGTTTCCAACAAGAACTACTTGTTTGAAAATCAGTTTACAAAGTATTAGTGCATATTAGTGCAGTTTCTAATAACTGATTTTGTGTCATAGTTTAGTCATATTTGACTATTTAGTGTTGAATTATATAGTGAACTTGATTTATTGAAATATATTCAGAGTACCAGCCCATTATTTATACATTTTTGCATAATGGCTGAAGGTGGTGAAGACCCTAAAGTTGATTTGAAAACATTTTGGCCAGACAAAGATGTTGACTTTATGATTGAAATGTTGAGGGCTACAGGCCGTTTCGAAGTAGTCCCTCTTGATATGGAAAATGTGTCTGGTCCTGATAAACATGGTCATCTTCCAGCCACTAGCACCCCACTAAGTGGCAGGGGTGACTCTGTCCCTAGTGAATTTTCTCTTCTTGGGCACACATACCGAAAGGTACCCCCTCCTGTCCCAAAAAGAGAATCTTCAAGATTAGTAGTTCATAGAACTACATCAACAGAACCCCCCAAATCCTCAACATTGAAACCCCCAAGACCCCCACCCCCTACAGACTACCCATTCAATCCCCATGTCCACTTTCAAGATGAAGTAGAGCCAAACCCTCCTCTAAATACCATCAAGAAAGACTCTACTTCTGTGTTCCCCCATACAGTTGTAAAACCAGAACCAGGCAGTGATTCCCCCAAAGTTAGTACAGTCCCTTCTTTTAATATCCATCCTTCTGCATTTGATAGTTCTCTCAACAGTTCTTATTTGGCCAGCATGAGATTACCTCAACTTCCATTCTTTTCTGGTGAAGACCAGAAAGGAGATGTTTCTTTCGAGGTGTGGAAGTTTGAGCTCAGCTGCCTAATAAGAGAAAACTATCCTGACTCTCTAATTTTACAATCCATTAGAAAAAATCTAAGAGGAAAAGCCAGGGAAATTTTACTCACTCTTGGTGAAACAGCCAAACCAGCTGATATCCTCAATAAACTTGAGGGTATCTATGGCAATGTTTCCTCTAATGAGGTATTACTTCAGCAATTTTATATTGAGAGTCAGGGTAAAGATGAGTCAGTTGCTGACTATAGTATAAGAATAGAGAATCTTTTAAGAAAAGCAACAAGAACTAGAACAGTTACTAATGAAATAAGAAATGAAATGCTCTGTTCTAAATTATGGAATGGGTTAAGAGATCCCTTACTAAAAAACTCTAGTAGATACATTTATGAAACTGTTAAGGATTTTAATGACTTAAGAAAGAAAATAAGAGCAATAGAACAAGATCTTTCAGTTTCTTCAGCTACAGCACACTCTTTTTCTTCTCCTGCTTCTGTTTCTTTTTCTTCTTCAGCAACTGACAAGTCAGAAACAAAAGAAGTAAAGCAAATGCAACAGTCCATTTCTGACTCCTCCAATTCTACAAATAAGAAATTGGATGGGCTGTTGCAGCAAATGAAGCTGTTGAGAGTGAGGATGGATGGCCTTGAAAATAAATTCAAGGATTCAACTTTAAAAACAGCCACCTCCAGTCCTACCACGGTACCTTCCTCTGCCACTTCACAGCGAGGTTATACACCTCGAGGCAAAGGTGGGTCATACCGTGGTAGGTATAATTTTCGAAAGGGGCAATATAAACAGAGAGGGGCCTACCAACAACAACAACAGTCAGTCTCTGATAAAAAGACAGAGACTTCTACGTCTTCTTCTGCCTCCGACAATAAGACAGACAGCAGTCCAAATCCTTTAAACTAGGTCGAGTCTTCATTGCGGAGCAGAATGAAGACTCAGCTGTTGACTGTAATAGCTCCAGTACTAAAGAACCTCTCATATCCAGAATGATTGGTTCAATTAATGAATCTTCTATTTTCATTAATGGGCAAAAATGTACAGCCCTCATTGACACTGGTTCAGTGGTCACTACTATTTGTGAAACGTTTTATAATACCATGAACCCTAGGCCTGAGCTGAGAGATATGTCAGATTTTGAATTGAATATAACTGGAGCCAGTGGTTCTTCTATACCTTATTTAGGTTATATTGAAGCACAAGTTAGTATGTCTGACATTGACCATGATCCATTGACTGTGCCAATATTAGTTGTATCAACGACAAGGTTCTCTGGCCAAGTTCCTATAATAGTTGGTACAAATATTATTGCTGCATTCAGGGATCATGTCAATGGAACTGCATCTGTTCCTTCAGCGTGGACTAACGCATTTTCAGTACTTTCATGTCAACCTAAAGTAGTAAAGTCAACCAATAAGAAACCAGTTATAATCAAGTCAAACGAAACTGTTACTTTAACAGGATTAGTTAGAAATACTGCAAATTTTGAAAATGCTGTAACAGAAAATATGTCTGACAATGAATTTAATGTTTGTCCTAGGGTTGTTTCTGTTAAACAAAACATGAAAACTGCACGAATACCTGTTCGCGTTTGTAATATCTCAGCCAGGCCTATCACTATTAAACCCAAAACTCCCCTTTGTGACTTGCATGAAGTCAACGTTATTAAGAATGTTGACCCTTTCGATAGTTCATTTTCGAAAAAGTCTAGTTCTAGTGAACTGTCTTTTGAAGATATTGGCGTTAGTCTTCCAAAAGAAAATTTAACACCAGATCAGAAACAAGAAGCCAATGTCTTACTTGATAAGTGGAAGCATATATTTTCAACGGGTCCTACGGATTTAGGTTTCACAGATCTTGTGGAACATGAGATTAACCTTTCGGATAATACTCCGTTTAAGGACCCATACAGGCGTATTCCTCCTGCAATGTTTGAGGAGGTACGTCAACACCTTAAAGAAATGTTGGACGCTGGTGCTATTAGGGAGTCCCAAAGCCCCTTCTCGTCTAATATTGTCCTCGTCCGTAAAAAAGATAAATCCCTCCGTTTTTGTATAGATTTTCGAAAACTTAATAATAGAACAGTTAAGGATGCTTACTCCTTACCCAGAATTGAAGAAACAATTGATTCTTTATCTGGTTCTAAATATTTTTCGAAACTTGACCTTCGATCGGGCTATTGGCAGGTTGGTGTCAAAGAAGCTGACAAACATAAGACCGCCTTTTCGGTAGGTCCCTTAGGCTTCTTTGAGTGTAACAGAATGGCGTTTGGGTTAACCAACGCTCCAGCTACGTTTCAACGCCTAATGGAGCGTTGTATGGGTGAGTTACACTTGAAGGAATGTCTAATTTACTTAGATGATATAATCATCTTTAGTAAGACATTCGAAGAGCACTTAGAGCGCCTTGAAAATGTATTCAAGCAGCTTGAGCGCCATGGCTTAAAGCTCAAAGGCTCTAAGTGTGAATTCTTCAAGACCCAAGTGCAGTATTTAGGCCACATTGTCAGTGATAAGGGTGTACAAACCGATCCTGACAAAATTTCTGCATTAAAGAAATGGCCTATCCCTTCAAATATAAGGGAACTCCGTAGTTTTCTTGGGTTTGGGGGCTATTACAGACGTTTCGTTTGTAATTATGCCCAGATAGTTAAACCACTTAACAGTCTTCTTGTCGGTCACCCAACGAACAAGAAATGCAAGAAAACTAAAACTGCCACGCCATGGATCTGGGGTCCTGAGCAACAACAAGCTTTCGATTTAATCATCGAAAAGCTGACATCACCACCAGTCCTTGCTTATGCTGATTACAACAAAGACTTCATCTTAAATATAGATGCTAGTGGGGATGGTTTAGGCGCTGTTCTTTACCAGGAAACAGACGGTATTGAACATGTCATTGCATATGCAAGCAGAGGTTTAAGAGCCAATGAGTGCAATTATCCTGCACATAAATTGGAATTTTTGGCATTAAAATGGGCAGTGACAGACAAGTTCCATGATTATCTATATGGAAACAAGTTTCTAGTTAGAACGGATAATAATCCACTAACGTATGTTCTAACTACTGCTAAGCTCGATGCGACGGGACATCGATGGTTAGCGTCACTGTCCAATTACAATTTTAAACTTCTCTACAGGTCTGGAAGGAAAAATCTGGATGCTGATGCATTAAGTAGATTACCTTCCACAGACAAAGAAGTTTTGTTTAATGATGCCATAAAGGCCATCTGTCAATCGGCTTTGGCTTCTTGGGAGAATGCTCCAGTAGTGGAGTGTGTGTTGCTCTCTCAGGTTGCGTCGATCGGCAGTGATGAAATTGGCTCTGACTTTGGTTCAGATATCAGTCAGGTTGACTGGAAAGCTGAACAAACAATGGACAGCACACTGAATCGAGTCAAACAGCTTTTAACCTCTGGACATAAGCCTACCAGGAGGCAGATTGCTCTTGAGTCTAAAGAATGCCAGAAAGTATTGAAAGACTGGGACAATTTGTTTTTCAAAGACGACGTACTTCATCGTCGCCATTCTCTTAATGGCACGTCCATTAACCAGCTAGTCTTACCTGAGATTTACAGGGATATTGCGCTTGCAGGTCTCCACGATGAAGCCGGCCATCAGGGGAGAGATCGAACAATGTCCTTGGTTAAGTCTCGGTTTTACTGGCCAGGGATGGATGGTGACATTGAGAAGAAAGTAAAAAACTGTCCCAGGTGCATAAGGCGCAAGACTCAGAGTAAGAATTCGGCAAACCTCGTCCTTGTGGAATCTACATATCCAATGGACTTGGTCTGTATGGATTTCCTGTCTCTTGAGATGTCAGCGGGTGGATACGAAAACATTCTTGTTATTACAGACCATTTCACCCGCTATGCTCAGGCACTCCCATCCAAGAACCAGACTGCAAAAACAACAGCCAGACTTCTTTTCGATAACTTTATTTGTCATTACGGCTTTCCCGCCCGTCTGCATAGCGACCAAGGACGCAATTTCGAAAGTCAGGTTATTAAAGAGCTGTGTTCCATTGCCAACATTGACAAATCTAGGACCACGCCCTACCACCCTATGGGCAATGGAATGCCAGAGCGTTTTAACCAAACGCTGCTCAATATGTTAGGTACTCTCGAAGACCACCAGAAATCCGACTGGAAGTCGTATGTTCCTTCTTTGGTCCATGCCTACAACTCGACCCGTCACGAGAGCACTGGATATTCGCCCCATTACCTAATGTTTGGGCGGCATCCTCGGCTTGCTGTCGATGCATTTTTAGGCATCAAGCCGGAAAGTGCATGTAAGGATCAGTCTAAGTATGCAGCTGATCTTAGAAAGAGGCTGGATTTTGCATACAAAACTGCATCGAAGGAGGCCCGTCGACAAGGTCGGAGGCATAAGGTCACTTATGACCTTAAGGTTCGAGAGTCCAACCTGATGCCTGGGGATCGCGTGCTGATACGCAACTTGGGGTTAAAGGGCAAAAACAAGCTTGCCGATAAATGGGAGAAGGATGTCTATTTGGTGGTTGAACAGCCAAATAAACAGATTCCTGTTTACGTTGTAAAACGTGAGCATGGCAGAAGCAACACTAAAATGCTCCACAGGAATCTGTTGCTCCCATTTATGGCTCTACCTCCATCGAAACCTGGAGTGGATTCCAAAGTGGCACTGTCAAACAGTTCTCATCCGTCACCGGATGAGACTCAAACTGTAAGTGACAACGTGGAATTCAACCAGGGGTTACATAATGCTGTAGATTCAACAGCTGATGGCGGTATCGAGCAGGCGGGTCATGAGGTGCCCAGGTATGTGATACCACAGAGGAGATCTAACTTAAATCCTCTGGCACCACCCTTTACTCCTGGGTTAACCTCCCCGGGGCTTTTGCGGCCTAGGGTCCTTCCATCTAGAAATAGAAAAAAACCTGTGTGGCAAACTGGAGGTGACTGGGTCTGTTAGCCATTTTGTGGCTCTGTGTTTTCTGTTTTTAATAATTTTAATTATCACTGCCCTGGTTTCTGGATAATTAAGTGTACATATTCTGCATTGTTTCTTTTTTCTCGCAATGCGGAAAATCCTATTTTATTGGTATGATGCAATTACCTGCATCATATCTTTCTTGCAGACAATACTCGGTCTGCTTCCTACATTTTTTTTGTCCCGAGTAAATGTCCGTCATTGGTTGGAGTTGCACGTTACAGATGACACAAGCCATTTCTTATAGATGGTGACTGTTTTCATATTTGTTGTGGACTGATGGCTGCCGGCTACAAGTCGGGAAGGATTGACCTAATCACTTGGATGCCGGTAGATCGTCATTTCTGATGCAATTGATGACAATCGTCACTGTCTGTAATTCAAGTTCCGTGTACCTGTGCCTTGCAGCTGCCATCTTCGACGAGTACATATGTCGGGACGACATTTCTTAAAGAGGAGGTGGGGCATTGCCAAATTATTGGTATCCAGTGTGGAGAGTATCGGTTGTTCATTTATTTGACATAAAAGAATTTTGCTTTACATACTTAGTAGTTTAATGGTGGGTACGGTTTCTTGTGGCATAACGTCTTGTGTAGCAAATGAGCTGAACTTGACGCACTCGAGCCGTAAACGCGGTTGAATATACTTAATTCCATTTTCAGTATACTTGCATGACATGACATTTCCTATGTTATGCTAATTGAGCTCTCTACACTGGTGCTATACGACATCGTGAATTTTAAAATGTTGTGCCCTTCTTTTATTTCTTTTTACATGCAGTAAAAAGAACAGAAGACAGTTCTCTGCCCTTTTAAAATAATTCATCCTGAAGTTTGTGTGAAATATTGTCTTGTTGAAAGACAATGGAGTAGTATTTTTATATTCATGACTTCGCTGCATAATGTTGCCGCGAATAAATGGTACATTACATTCATTGAGTATGCTCTCGAGGTGCTGGACATTGCAAAGTCTCTTTCAATGGATGTCTGGCAGGTTCAATACTTCGCTGTGGGTTGATGGGCACTCGGCTACGAGTCGGTATGGACTGACCAGATCACTTGGATGCCAGTGTTTTGTCCTCCATATGGCGATGTATAGGATCTGCTACTGTCTATTAGGCTTATACCTTGATAACATATTCAGGAGAATGTATTGTAAATAATAGTTTTTTTACATGGATTGACGTTTCCATGGTGTTCTGTCCAAATTTTTGCATTACTTGTTTCTTGTTTTTAACATTTTGTCACTGTCTTGCTGTTTGACAAAATTAGGCACTTAAGTCATGCAAACGTTGTGTATATATACGGGACAGAAAGGCTAAAGAAAGGATAATTCGTTTGGTCCATATATGCTATATAGTTTATTTATAGCATATCTATTGAAATTTGTGTTAAAGTGTTGATGTTTCATAGAACTTCCATGAAATAACATTTTAGTTTGATCCAGTGAACAGCTTGCTTCTTCAGATATCTGCGCCGATGTACAGATATTTATATCTGTACAGTAGTATAGATAAAATTCTGTATATTTATACAGATAATAAAGTTTGTACATGTGTACATGTAAAAGCCTGTATGTTTTGTCATATAAAGGTTTTTTATTAGAGTGCAGAGCTGTTCAAACAAATAATTGTCACTGGATAAGATACCGTCTGAACTATTAAAATGTTGTAAATACACATTTTTGAATAGTGAAATTGCTAATATTGTAAATCTATTAATTAAATGTCGGGACGACATTTCCCGAAGAGGCGGAGAATGTCACAGGGTGAAAATATTTCATCCTAAAAATCCTTTACTAAATTATCCTACAGTCCAACTTATCCTATATTTCATGTCATTCCACTCATTTTCCCTATAGCTCTAATCCTCTTAAGCATTATTTTAAAAGTTAGCGCATATCCGTTTCCGGTTTTTGTCCTTATGTAATTTAGCGCGCGCGATTCACTTCACTGACTCACGCTTGCATGCGCACGCACGACCTTTGCGCCCTGTCAGTCTTTCATTGTCTCTGGCAGGGGTAGGACTTACGTCCACCTCTAAGGACAACATAATATAAATGTCTCCTTTTAATTAAGGAGCGCATTTTATATATTTACAGGTATGTGCTTACTATTTCATGTTTTCATTTAGTGATAATTCAGATAATTTTGTAATTTGTGTCCATTTGTAAATATTTGCTAAATTGTGTATTTCCCTTCTTTGGGCCTCTTACTGCCCAAGCTGCCGGTCAGTCTTTCATTGTCTCTGGCAGGGGTAGGACTTACGTCCACCTCTAAGGACAACATAATATAAATGTCTCCTTTTAATTAAGGAGCGCATTTTATATATTTACAGTGTGTGCTGGCCGTGGGAGTCAGGGAAAACCATTAAACTCATCTATCATCATTATGTCGTGGTGATTTCTTCCCCCGAACCCCCTCGAGGCAGAATGGGACACATCGGCATTCCATTCTATTCTGCGACACATGTATTTTTTAAAGTGACGGATTCAAATGAAATGCAAAAGGACCGAACAGTTTTTTTGGTATGATCTGTGAAATGCTCTGGTATATGGGGTGCCGTTTACAATAAATTCCCTGTTTTGTGACATCACTATTTGATTAGTGATATCACAAAATCGAATTAGTGATATCACAATAGTGTGCTATTTAGTGATATCACAAAAACGAATTAGTGATATTACAAAATAGAATAAGTGACATCACAAAATCGATTCAGTAATATCACTACATCACAGCTATTTTGTGATATCACTAATTCGAATATGTGACATCACAAAATCTGTTTAGTGATATCACTAATTCGATTTTGTGATATCACTAATTCGATTTTGTGATATCACTATATCTTATCGAATTTGTGATATCAAATATTCCAAATAGTGATATCACAATATCGAATTAGTGATGTCACAAAGTAAGCACGAATTAGTGATATCACAAAGTCGATTTTGTGATATCACAAAATATGCGGAAATCGCAAACAGCACTATGGGGAGCTCTATGGAGGCCCGTTTGGGTTTATAACCAATTAATACCGATATCTACATTTAGCTAGATATCTGCATTTTAATACAGATATCTACATTAAAATGCAGATATCTGTATTTCAAATACATATATCTGTATTTGAAATGCAGATATTCATATTTGGCTATTAAATAGGGATATCTGAATTCGAATTAGAGATATTGTATTTTAATTACATATATCTGCATTTTAAATGCAGATACACTTAAATCAGAGATGTCCGTATTTTTTAGAAACTCAGATATCTGTATCTGAAATACAGATATCTCTAACTGAAATGCAGATATCTCTATTTGAAATACAGGATTTTGTAATAAGAGAATGGAATGTGTCCTGGGATTGGACTTGAAACGCTTTCTTTCTTAAGATTATTTGTAACAGATCAGCAGGGAATAAAAAACATTACCCTTTGTTGTCGCTAAGAACACTGTCAGCGTAACAAACCAGCAAACTCTATGTCCATGCCGGGAACTGCCATAACAATCATAGAGGTGTCAGTTATAGAACCGTACGTCAAACTCATACATGGCCAGTAACCTCTGCCTCCACTATTGAAACCCTGTCCATAATAGAACCGGGAGACTAAGCCCACACTGGGAACACTGTCGGTAATAGAACCGTCAAAACCTTTCTCAGCAATCATAAGAGTAGAAAGCTCTTCCTCCTTGCTGGGAACACTGCTATAGAAATAGAACAATCAACATCTCTCCACGCTTGGAACAGTGTCAATAATAGGACCCATTGTGATAGGACCAGTAAACTCTGCTTCCATGCTGAGAAAACTGCCAGTAGAGTAATATGACCGAAAAACCTGCCTCCTTGCTGCAGACAACCTCTTCATGTACGCTGGGATCACTGTCAGTAATAAGCCTCCGCGCTGCTGGCATCGTCAGTATATTGACCAGCAAATACTATACCTCCACCCCCACCCCCACGCGACTCCCCCGCCTCTCCTCCACACGCTGGGAAATTGACTATAATAGAACTAGTAAAATCGGCCATGCTGGAGACATATGAGCCGCGACACGACAAAACCAACAATGTGTTTGTGCGCCCAGCGCAGACTCCGATCAGCCTGGGCATTCGCCCAGTCTGATCAGAGTCTTCGCTGTCCGCATGAAGGTAGCGTAGACCCTTAGCTACCCTTTAGGCGCTTAGCGAAGAGTCTGATCAGCCGATGTACCGGCTGATCTGAGTCTGCGCTGGGTGCATAACCACATTCTTGGTTTTCTCGTGTCGCGGCTCATTTCTAGTTCTCTGCATAAACTCTGAACTCTGCCTTCAGTCTGGAAACACTACAAGAAATAGGCCTAATACCGAGAAACTCAGCCAACTCCGCCTTCACTCTGCGAACCCAGTCAGCAAGAGTACCAGCTAATAACTCCACCTTCACTCCGTGTACCCCGTCAGTAATAGGAACAGAACACTCTGTCTCCATTCTGTGAAACCTGTAAGCAACAGGACCAGCAAAATCTGCCTTCACTCTGTGAACCCTGTCAGCAATGTGACCAGCAGACTCTGCATTAACTCTGTGAGCCCTGTCAGCAATATGACCAATAAGCTCTGCCTTCACTCTGTAAACCCTGTAAGCAACCCTGTCAGCAAAAATGAGTAGTAACAGTAACAGGACCAGTAAACTCTGCCTCCTCACTGGGAACCCAGTCATTAATATGGGAAGTAAACTCTGCCAGCATGCTGGAAAACTTGTTAGTACCAGCAACTTCTACCTTCATGCTAGAAACCTTGTCAGTAATAGGACCAGCAAACTCTGCCTTCACACTGAAATATTGTCAATAATATAGAACCATCTAACTTCTGCCTTCACCTTGTGAACCTTGTCAGTAATAGGAACAGAAAACTCTGACTTCACGCTGGGAACCCTGACCGTTCTAAGACCAGCAAACTCAGCCTTCTCGCTGGAAACCTTGTCAGTCATATGACCAGCTAAATTACCCCCCACCCTGGGAACCACTTCAACCCCAATAGTAATAAGACTAGTTAACTCCGCGTTTACACTTGCAACTTTGTTAGAAATGTGACCAGCAAACTCTGCCTACATGCTGGGAACCATGCCAGTAACAGGACCAGCAAACTCTGTCTTCACCCTGAAGCTTTTAATTGTCAGTAATAGGATCAGCTAACTCTGCCTATATGTTGGGAACGCTGTCAATAATAGGATTAGTAAAAGTTCGTCTACATCACAGGCACCTGGCGCGTTGTTTGGATCGAAAACATTAGAATTTAGGTTAATATTCTAAATATGAGAGAAAAAAAATTATTCAAAAAAAAAAAAAATCTGGTAGATGTAAATATGTCAATATTTACATCTACCAGATTTTTTTTTTTGAATAATTTTTTTTTCTCTCATATTTAGAATATTAACCTAAATTCTAATGTTTTCGATCCAAACAACGCGCCAGGTGCCTGTGGTCTACACGATAAGAACCATGTCAGTTATAGGATTAGCAAACTCTTCCTATATGCAGAAAATACTGCAAGAAACTCTTCACCTACATAGGGAACATTTCCAGTTATAGGACCGGTACACTCAACTTTCGGACTGGGAACGCAGTCAATAATAAGACCTGCAATGGCCGGAAAGGCTCTTTGTATAGGACAGACAAACTCTGCCTCCATACTACACGGGTGGTAAAGTTTCAAATTGACCTCCGCGGAGGTCTGTTGATAAACAATTTGACTATTTTCCGGTAGGCAATTTGAATACATCCTGTTATGAATTTTCGCGGTTTACTGACAGGGTTCAGACAAGATTTTTCTCGCTAGAAAAGGTAATCCAAAAATCGGAGAATGTCATGCTATATATATTTTACAGTTGTATATTGAGACCAAATGACATGGAGCAGTTTGAAGCGGTGTTTTTTAAATTACTTTTGTCCTCCAGGTTCAGTACCGAAAACGAAACTAGGAAGGCGTCCTACACAGTTAAATCGGCTTTTTGAGTGCATGTGCAGGCTTTCTGTGAAATCTTACCGATGCAGTAAGGCACGTAGCTTGTATAGCTTCGTTCTAAACATACTTTCAAGAATATGCATGCTTTTGTTACTACATGCTTACCTAATTTTTCGTCGGCGGTCAATTTGAACACCATGAGAACAATTTGACTAATGGAGATTAACATGGAAAAAATTAATCAGCTAAAAAGAAGACAATGCGTGCTGAATTTTCAGGAGCCAGATATCATATGATTTGAATGCATGATTTTATACGTCTTAAGTACACTATATAATATTGCTCACGCAACATTCTCTTTTTTGTCGTGAAATGGTAGTACAGTAGTGTTTTATCATTTGTTTTTGTTATAAAAGCAGACCTGTGGCTTTCATTTGTTTGTAAAATATAACGAACCCATCCAGACTAATATTTGCAGAGAAGAGAACCGATATTCAAACAATTTAGAGTGAACCCATAAGAAGATATCTAGCAAACATACCCGCATGCTCCCCCCCCCCCCCCCGCCCCGCCGCGAGGTGATTGGTTTAAACAATATTTATTTCACGTAAATTACATGCATAACATGAGGTGATTACACTCCTGAAGTGGCCGTTACATAGACACATGGGTAATCAACAAGAAACAATAACAACATCATTACGGCCGCTTTAGAATGACCTGTGAAGGATGTGATGAAAAAAATCAACGGTAGGCTCAGTTTAATATTCGTTTTTTCTTTACAGAGACATCGTTCATCTGCGGCAAAATCGGTTTGATGACGTACATGTTCTTTCAATATTGCTCTCTACAAGTATTTTTTGATTAGCTATATGTGAATTCACCACAGCAGACCCCAGGGCCAGGGTTATGTGCGCGTTATTATTGTCCCCATTCCTCTTTTGTTTTATCTAGCTGCCGATGTTTTAAAAAAAATGCCGCTTTGTTTTAGTTATGGTTTCCTTGTAGCCCTCTGCTGTGAAAAGCTGTTCTTTTATCGTTTTACTATGTTTTCGATAATGTTCGTTCATAACTTCTACCTTTCTTTCTACTCTGTACTATACAAAGTCGCTGAAACCCAATCGGGAGTTGAGCCTGCTCCCTTTAGTGAGCTGAAGTCGAAAGATCTAACTAATTGGTCACAAACCTTAACCAGTAATACACTAGTGAGTTTCTTCCTACAAAATGGGATTTCCATATAAAAAGCAGTTGGTAAAATTAAATAGTTTTATTCAAATTTTATGTTTTCACATCAGAGTGAAGTTTGCTACAGAGACTTCATTTTGACTTCATCAAACCAAACACTTATTATATATGCATTGAAACAAAAATAACAGACTGGCTTTGCAGAACAAGAATTGTTTTCCCGGGATGAAATGGAATCAAACTGACCTCACGCTTTTCAAATTGACCACAATGTCAAAACTTTTCTAATATAATATAATTATGAATAGTGAATTTGGTTTCAATTGCATATATTAACCTGCATCGATTCGTGCTATGTTTACTACAAATCAGTGTCACAGGTCTGGTTTTACAACAAAAGAAAAAAATATAAAGCACTATTGTGCTACAATTTCACGATAAAAATGAAAATGTTACATGAGCAATATTATCTGATGTCCTTTAGAAGTACGAAAACATGCTTTCAATCCGTTTTTACCTAGCTTCTGAAAAGTAAAGTAAGCATTTTCGTCTTTTTAGCTGATTAATTTTTTCCATGTTAATCTCTATTAGTCAAATTGTTTTCATCGTTTTCAAATTGACCGCCGACGAAAATTGAGTAAGCGTGTAGTGATAAAAGCATGCGTATTCTTGAAAGTATGTTTAGAACGAAGCTATATAAGCTATGTGTCTTACTGCATCGGTAAGATTTCACAGAAAGCCTGCAAATGCACTCAAAAAGCCGATTTAACTGTGCAGGACTCCTTCCTAGTTTCGTTTTCGGTACTGAACCTGGAGGACAAAAGTAATTTAAAAAACACCGCTTCAAACTGCTCCATGTCAATTGGTCTCAATATACAACTGTAAAATATATATAGCATGACATTCTCCGATTTTTGGAATACCTTTTCTAGCGAGAAAAATCTTGTCTGAACCCTGTCAGTAAACCGCGAAAATTCATAACAGGATGTATTCAAATTGCCTACCGGAAAATAGTCAAATTGTTTTTCAACAGACCTCCGCGGAGGTCAATTTGAAACTTTACCACCCGTGTACTAGAAAAACTGTCATTAATAGAATCAGCAAGCTCTGCCTACACGCTGGAAAACAGTCATTAAAAGGACCAGCAAATTCTGGCTTCACACTGGGAATCTTATTTGTAATATGACCAGTAATCTGTTCCTTCACGCTAGGAATCTAATCAGTAAAAGGACCAGTAAACTGTGCCTACATGCTGAGAACTCTTAAAATAATAGGACCAGTAAAGTTTACTTATATGCCTATATGCTGGAAACCATGTCAATAATAGGATCGGTAAACTCTGCCTCCATCCTGGGAACCCTGTCAGTAATAGTACTGTGCCTACATGCTGGGAACCCTGTCAGTAATAAGATCAGCAAACTCTGCCTTCATGCTGGGAATCGCGTAGTGAAAAGGACTAGGTTATACTGCATGTTTGCCTTAACCGCCAATATCGTGAAAATTCAGTAACTTCCAAACATAAGTGTTTTACAGTAAACTCTGTCTTCACGCTGGAAACACTGTCAGTAATAGGACCAGCAGGTTTTGCATACATGATCGGAACCCTTCACGTAATAGGACTAATCAAGTCTGTTAAACTGCTGGGAACCCTGTTAGTTATAGGAACAACAAATAAAAAGACCAGCAGACTCTCTCGGCCTTAACACTTAAAGCATTGTCATTAATATAACCAGAGTGAGTAAAGTAACTGTAATATTTGCCTACAGCCTAGGAAGACTGCCAATAATAGGAGCAGGTAGCTCTGGCCCCATCTTGGGAATCTTGTCTGTATCTTCATACTGGGACCACTAACAGTAGAAGTAACAGAAAACTTTGCTTCTGCACTGTGAATCCTGTCATTGATAGAACCAGTAAACTCTGCCTACACACTAGGAACACTGTCAGTAACAGGACCAGTAAACGCTGCATTCACGCTGGGAACACGGTCAATAATAGGAGCAGGTAGCTCTGCCTTCATACTGGGGACACTGTAAGTAACAGGACCAGTAAACTCTATATCACACTAGAAATACTGTCAGTAACAGGAACAGTAAACTCTGCCTTCGCGTTGGGAGCAGTGTCAGTAACAGGACCAGTAAACATCTGTCTTCACGCAGGGAACACTGTCAGTAGCAAGACTAGTAAACTCTGCCAACACGCTGGGAGCAATGTCAGTAAAAGGACCAGTAAACTCTGCCTTCACGCTGGGAGCAGTGTCAGTAACAGGACCAGTTAATTCTGCCCTCACATTGGGACACTACGCCAGGAACACTGTCAGTAACAGTGCCAGTCAACTCTGTCTTCACGCTGAGAGGAGTGTCAGTAACAGGACTTGTAAACTCTATTTTCACGCTGGGAACATTGTCAGTAACAGGACATGTAAACTCTGCCTTCACGATGGAAGCAGTGTCAGGAACAGGACCAGGAAACCTTGCATTCACGTTGGGAACACTGTAAGTAACAGGAACAGTAAACTCTGCCTTCACGCTGGAAACACTTAAACGACCCAAAGCACTTAACAGTTTTAATCAATTACGAAGTGTCGTTGTTGCTCAAGACAGTTGAATCCCACTGGAAGTAAAATGTATTTCATTAAAAAGACAAAAACGAATGGGCTCGTCCGGGATTTGAACCCGGGACCTCTCGCACCCAAAGCGAGAATCATACCCCTAGACCAACGAGCCGCTTGTGTTCAAATAATGAATTAGTAAAATATAAAGTAATTAATAAACGACACATTGCATTTCTATTTTCGTTAGTAATATAATATTATTTAAGAATGAACGCTTTAACAACAATTGAACAACTAGATAATTCAAATTTACGTGGATAAAATTCAAGGCTTTTCAAATCAAAAAAAAAAAAAAAAATGGATATACGTATTCGGCATATAAACTAGAGTGACTTTACAAGGGCCAGGTCACCAGGTACTGTTTGGCTGACTCGGCAAGTAAAAAAACACACTAACAGAATTTTTTGTTCCATTAGCACACAAAAGGCCGACCATGTTTTTAGATATTTTCCATGCACATAGTAAGATGTTCCCCTACCACTCGCAGCATCGTTGTGAGAATTCCACACCAGCACCTGTGCGTAAAATCACTACTGGAGGCTTTAGTGTTGGCTTTGAGATAAACAAACGTTTTATTCTAGATTTTTATTGTTATAATGGTGCAGTTGATAAGCATCAACTATAAATGGTTGCTAAGGGTACACAGCTGACTCTTTATTTATTTATTTAGCTAGTGCACATATATCAGACCTCCCACTGGGCACACAACGTTGAATCAGTGGTAAATATGCGTTGATTTAACATCACAGCTTTGAATCAACGTTGACTCAATGTTGATTCAGCGTAGTGTGCGTGCACTCCCGTGCAGGGCTTGTCTTAATTTCGCATATCATTTTAATAGCGAGGTTTTTAAACAATGCAGTCGGTTTCCACATTTGAGCAGACTGACATAAATCGTAGCATTACTGTTGGAAAGTGGATCACCAAAATTTATACACGACACGAGCACCACATGGTTCGTTAACTCGCAGTTAGTGTACAAACTTTACGGGTCATTAATTCACTAATAACGTTTACTCAAAACTTTTTAGTACTTTCGCACTGATTGTAAAATATACTGATATCCCAGTTCATTTTTCAATGTAGTACTTAATACGCTCCATGCCAGGCAGACGATTGAATTGGCACTGAAGGTATAGAATATTGCTGTTTGAACAAACTGACATAGCTCGTAGCATTACTGGTGGAAAGTGGATCACTGTTATGCCAACAGAAAAAAAAATATTTTCATTTACGATATGAACTTTCATTTGTACTGCCGAAATAACGCCAAAATTTATACATAGAACTAGCACAACACGGTTCGTTAACTAGCAATTAGTGAACAAACATAACGGGTCATTAATTCACAAATAACGATTGTACAGCTTGAATTTGTTAGTACCTTTTTCCCCGTCAATTAAAGTTTGAGGATTGAAGTATAACCAGCAATTCCGTACAACTGATGACCTGCTAATTTCCAGGGAACAAATGTTAAAGGTTTCTAATCTTCTGATTTTTTAAAATATTTAACATCCCATAACCTTGAGTTGAAATTGATTGTAATATTTATGTTTTCTTTATTCGTTCTAAGAAATGTAACCGAATTCCAACAAGTTGCACTTAAATTAGTAACTGTAAGAGTGTGGGGTAATTCAGTGGTGGACAACTTATTTTCTGTATATATAATCATGAGGTTTCAGAAAATAAAAGAAAATGGTAATTCGTTAAATGTGTAGTAACCACCCCTGCAGTACGGCATCACAGCCTGATAATTGCAGTGTCATGATAAATTTAGCAAATGTGTTAGTAAACTAGCAGAAAGCTTAGTCAAAATCCAGGTAATAGTCTTGAGACTACTTACATGTAGTTTGCAATTATAGTCTCATGTACCGTACGACGGGGGTAACAGCAATTTGCCTACCTGTGCTTTCGACCGAGTCAGTTTATTACCATACATGTAAAAGCGGTTGTCGACCGAGACAATCGACAGCAGTATCAGCTCAGTCGACAACCAATAACAATAGTACCATTTACCGTTATTGGTAATACTTTAAATACTTTAAAATACTATTTTTCAAAATCAGTCTCTACACATTTAGGCTGTTCCATTTCGGAGATACGACAGACAGAGAAGACGCACGTAATTTGATTCATAAATAAGGAGTGTTTAGTTGTGATTGCGCTACCTCTGTAAAGTAGGACCGTCTAACACGCTTTGGTAGCTAAGCTCGCCTTGCACGAGCATTTATTACAGTAGATTGCACACGAGGGCCTGTATAAAATGCAGCTTTTTATGCAGCTATATAAAATATATAGGAAAAACGCAGCCACTATAGAAATGGTAGGGAATGCAGCCAATATAGACATAGTAGGAAAATGTGTTAATAGGCCTTTTGTTGGTTGTAATGACTGCAGATATAGTCAAAAAGTGTAGTTGCTTAAGGGGAAAATGGAGCTGATATTGTTTTAAGCAGTTGATACATTCTGTTTTGTTTTTGTCACATAATATATACACCTCGCCAACAAGTTAGCATATTTCAATTCTGTAGGTCCTTTAATACAAATTCTGCAGAAAATTTGCAAACAAATAAACGATGATTTAATTTATGGATTTGGAAAGATGGAATATTTATATGCATTTTGATATTTATCCCAATTTATCACGTTGAAGAATTCCTACTTTTTCGTGTAAAATACTATTTTCATTTTCTTATTTTCTGCATATAAAAATGTGTAAATTATGATCTATCTCTCTGGATGAAGTGGCCAGATAAGGTTCCGAAAGAACTAGTCGATCTGAGTATTCTCCGCCCGAATTAATCGTTCTGTTGGAAATAGACAGATATGATTAACAGATGGTTTATAATTTTTAAAATAAGAAATGGCAAAAATGTATGCCGTCATAAACATAAGAACAGTTTGCAGTAATTAAATGTTTTATGATCATTTGTTTCTTTTGTATTTCATTTTTATTTCGCAATATAGAAAATGTATTTCTCTTAGGATTAGTTGGCAGTAATTCTAAATTTTATTAGTAATTCTTCTTCAGAACAGATAAGCTTTCATTTTCTTGCAAAATAAATACATGCGGGAGCTCAATAATGATTCTTAATGAATCTGTGTACATAAAGTACATGTTGCTCTTCAAACAATACTTTAAATAGTTTGTTTATACAGGTAATTATCTGACGTGTGCCAGAGATTATCTAGGTGTGAAAACAGAACAGTCAAACATCACTGGGGATCTGTCAATCAAAATGGATACAGTAGCCAATCAGATTAATTGTTGCTACTATATTTGTTGTGTGCTAGTATGATGAAGTATGATGAACATTTAAACATTTGATTATTAAATACTGTTATCAATAATCCATAAACACAGAACATTAAAATACTATTTGTCAAAATTCGTCTGTACACATTTAGGCTGTTTTATTTCGGAGGTACGGCAGACAGAGAAGAAGCACGTGATTTGATTCATAAGTAAAGAGCAGTTGTGATTGCGCTACCTTTGTAAAGTAGGACCGTCTAATACGCTTTGGTAGCTAATCTCGCCTAGCACGAGCATTTGTTACAGTAGATGTCTATTATTTATCAACTCAAGATATACTTTGTATAGATCTAGTGTTGTTTTTTTTATGTTCTGGAAAGTATACTTTGTGTCTTATCATGTTCCCTTAGACTGTAGACGTAAAATTGATATGATTTTTCTTCGGCTTTAATATGTAAGCTAAATTTTAATTGTATTCCCAGCGGGCGCATGGCATTGGCGCTGAATCGACGTTAATCCAACGTTATGACGTTGAATTCACGTTGATTCTGCTTTGCCATGCGCCCGGCTGGCAGTAACGAACAATATGTACTGTACTTGTTTTTTGGCAACAGATGCTCTCTCCGTGAAATCTCAGTCCCCTCTTTTTGCCATCAATTTATTACAGGAATCCACCCCCCCCCTTTTGTGCTTCCGTAACTACGCATTTGAACCAATTTTACAGGTGATTGGAACATAATAAGAACCTAATATATCATTCTCCAGTTTCTGAAATCGTGTTGTATAGCTATAACCACATATTGTGACGTCACTATTTGTAATGGTATCCTTTTGTTAACAGCCCTCATGCCATCTGCGTATGGCCTGGGTTTTGTCTGACTTTAATAAAGGTTTGTTCTGTTCTGTTCATCAAATAAATTGTTATTTAAATTTAAACATTTAATTATTAAATACTGTTATCAAATAAATTGTTATTGCTGTAATACGCCAAATGCTAGGGTATCAACATGACCAAAAGGCTGGAATATATTACCATATTTACTAAATAATTATTATGGTAACATTCTAAATTAATTTAGTAGGAAACTGTTAAAAAACATTACAGCTTTTAGTCTGATATTTCATTTGAAAATTTCTGAACCCATCAATATTAAACCATCCATCCGGCCATCCAAAATTCAAGGTTACAGACTCTGAAATTTCGTGAATGAAAGTGGAGTTAAAGTTCTATGTGCTGTGAGCATAATTCCTTATATTTCTGAAATTGAAAAACCAAACCTTTTGACTAGCTCTGCTATGGAGTTTGATAAAGATTGTCTGACTGTTCATCTGTCTAGCCATTAAGCGATGACACTGGCCGGGAGCATCCGTAAGCCCTTGCTCCCTTGCTCATTTTTTTTTCTATAGATCCAATTTTGGATATATACTTAACACCATTTATTCTGCATGTTGACGGCTATATAGAGGATCTTAAGTGAGTGCTCAGGTATTATTGAATTTGTTAAACGAGTTGGGGGAAGTATATGTTAATGCTCATTCTTTTAGATAGAGCAATTTATATAATGGTGCCCTCCTCTGCGATTTTACTATGGAAGTGACAAGGAAAAATCACATTTTTTCATCAATTTGCTTCCTTGTTTATAAGAATGAGTAACAAGAAGCTTCTAAATCTTTCTCATAAGTTGGAGTTTGTCTGCATGTTTAATCTGAGAGCAAAAGAAAGGCACCTTAATGTGCAAATTTTTTAGCTACAAGGCCTGGAAGCCCGTTTTTGCTAGGAAAATAATAGGGAAATTGGAGTTTTGTAGAGGGTGTTTCAGATATCATGTCATAATTACATTATTTATAGTAAGACTTAAATGAAATTTACCATGTTTGTACATGGTTGCAAATTAAACGTCGCAGATGAGCGATACCCTTCAGGTTAGTGTGCAAATAACAGAAAACCTGAAAACTTTAAGTCTACTCCCTTTTGTGTTTTGCTATTTGTATAAAAATGGTTACAAATTAAACGTACCGCCCATATATATAAGATTTTAAAGGGAAATATAGTTTTCTACATACAGTGGACAAGAGTGTTCGTTAAATAATGACGTTGCCGTTAAGTTTAATGCATTTCTTCTATAAGCACAAAGATAACTGTGAGAAAAGTATGATAACATATTTTCTGGAAAGTTGCGCTAATATCTAGTTAAATTATTGCTGCGATATCAATATTAACTTGTTTGCTTTCCTGATATCTATAGTTACTATTCTGCACTATTTTAATCTCATTAAGGCATTTTCTTGTGGTAAGTTTTGCTAACTGACGCCAGTGGAAACAGGATACTCTGAAAAATTACCCAATATTAAAACAATCACATCTCTGCAAAATACATGTACAAACATATTATGTTTATTGCATACCTCATTTAGCTACCTATTAGGATAATTTCATGATGGTTTATATTATGCTTTTAAGGTAATATTTTTCAGCGTAAGTGGAAATACGCTGTAGTTAACGACAACTTCACGATTTAGCGAACGCTTGTCCACCCTATACAGGGCATAGCTAGAAGGAGAACTGTAAGCATCTCCATCTGTGTTTAATGTATATGAGTACACTTTCAAGAGGACCAACTCTACATTTTGCCTCCCTTCTCAATGCGGGTGAATTCTAAAAGGAAAGAATGTGCTCCTCCAAGAGTAAATTCTTTCCTTTAAGAATTAACCCTATTTAAGAACGGATGTTCTTTTATACTTTTCAATGGATTATAGAGATTTCTCGGTGAAATCGAAACTGATAATCTCACTGTTTCAAACAGTGAAATTATCACTTTCGATTTCACTGTTTCAGAAATAGGATTTTTGTGAAATAGCCTCAAGTATTTTAATTGGCTAAATCTTGTCTGGCTTGACAAAAATTACGTCACGCATGTTTGCACGTCATTACGACGTTAATGACGTCACTTAAAGCGCCAACGTTACATTGTTACTGCACGCGACGTCAGGCCGCCTAAGTCTCCTGTAGGCATTCTTTCTTGGCATTTTTTTAGATCTGTTTATCAAAATGATATTTGAAGCTATTTTTCAGTTGCAAACTTCGTTTACAACCAATATAATAAACACGCTGGAAGCATCAAATTCGACGCAAAACGGCTAGATAAAAAGTTGTGTTTCAGTCGTGATGGCTGACGCTCTTGAATAAACAGAATTATTGCGATTTTCAAGCATAAAAGAAATAGAAAATTTGACTTTTTAAGTGTAAGATGAATTTTTATTTCACTCATGAACACCAAAAACGGTATTTTCACTCGTGGCTCCGCCACTCGTGAAAATACTGCTTTTGGTGTTCATTCGGTGAAATAAAAATCGATCTTACACTGAAAAAGTCAAATATCCTCTATATCTATGCAAGAAAACAAAGAAGTCACAGAAATTGTTCCAACTTTGAAAAAAATGGCGTAAGGGGGCATATTTTTCATATTAGAGTTATCACCCTTGGAGATGCATGCTTTCAGATAGAAATATTTGCTTCTACAAAGTAAACGGTCTGGCTATGTCCCTGTATGTATCATTATGCTATCATGCGCAGAAGTTAACATTCGTTTATTATGTTAGTTGGAAAACTTTTTATGTATAATGAAAAAGGTAATAAAATAATAAAATTATTATGATAAAAGAAAAATCAGTTTCACCTTTTCCTTGATCATAATGCAGGAGTTTGCAATTTTATTCAAACAAAAAATAAAGATTGAAAAGAAGACAAAAATAAGTATATTTTTTCTATTTTTTTATTTTTTTTATTTTTTTATTTTTTTTATTTTTTTATTTTTTTTTATTTTTGCATCATCGTCCTGATAAAATGTCAAGCTCCTGTTTTATGATATTTCGAACCCATATACTCTCAAACATGTGTATCCCATCATTATATTTCTTTAAAGCCATTTAACACTCACTTAACATTGACCAATAGGGCCATTATCACCTTTCCCTACTATGTCTATAGTGGCTGCATTATCGGCTGCGTTTTCCCTATACATTTAGTACAGCTGCATTTTATGGCTGCATTATATACCAGCCCGTAGATTGCCTTAAATTGTTTAGCAACTCAGATATGCTTTGTATAGTGTTTCTTATGTTCTGGAAAGTATATTTTGTGTCTTATATATGATATGATTTTTTTCGGCTTTAATATATATGTAAGCTGAATTTTAATTGCACATCCAGCGGGCATGGCGTTGCCATTGAATCGACTTGTTTACATATCTGGATATACTCGAGTCATGATAACGAACATGGTCCATATTAAATGACAGTCACGTGATTTGTCAATTATATCGCGAAAATGGCGACTGCTATGTATTTAGAGCACTACCTGGACAGTAAGTTAACCACACCAAGCCAGAATATCGTTTGATTACCCTTTTTCATTAAAGAAAATGAAGGAAAATGTTCAGTTCTTGGACAGATACTGTTTATCACTGTGTCTATCTTCTCCATATTGTCAATCCATCCTTTTTTTCAGGTCGGCCAAGAAATGTCAAATTTTGTAAAAATTGGCGCACTAATTTGAACCTGTTCATTAGATACCTTTGATCTTTTGTTTGGGTTAGACAACTCACTTTTGTAGACAGTGGTTTAAAGAAATTTACAGTTAATATAAACTGGGGTTAAACTTCCGATCTGAACTCTAATGGTCCGCCACAAATCTTTTTTTTTCCCCTCTGTACAAGTATTAGCTTTTATAAAAAAAAGTCTCACATAGCCTTAGTGTCTTATATAGATACAAATCCAGGAATCAGATATGCGACCATGAGGCACTTCTCTTCTAAAACATTATAGTTTGGTCTTTGCTTAGCCACCGTATGTTTGTGAATAGGAAGTGTCTACGGGTACGGTACCGTATCCCTAGACTCTGGGTCTCCAGGTACGGAACCGTACCCCGAGACTCTGGGTCTCCAGGTACGGAACTGTACCTGGAGACAGTCCTATGAGGATTCAATACCATGCATTAAGTAGTTTTACCCATTTAATATATAGTCAATCCATCAATAAAATTACTACTTGTAAAACTTTCATTAAGTTGCCATCTTGCTAGGGAAAATAATGATAACGTGGTCAAAACAATTGGTTTATTTTGCATAAAAAATAACATGACGTTTTCGCGCTCACGCCGATAATTGTTGTTTCTCACACCTGTTTTGTCGACATTGATAATAAAATTCAACAATGAGAAACAGGTTTTATTCAATGGACGGATGAACGGCGCCCCGGTACTGCGGCTATGGATACGTTCCGCTGAGGATCAATTAAATCAATTATATGTCTTTCTGTAACATTACTGATTATTTTTTGAAAGTGTGAGGGGTGGCGGGGGCAGCTAAAACCAAATTTACAAAAACGCTCGTAATTACCATTAATCCCTTCAAAATTGTGTGTCAGGGACTGTTATTTTGTCAGTGCATATACATATACATGAAGGCAGACGGTACATTTTCAGTGGCATTTAAAAAAACAAGAGCAAGACACTCATGATAAATCTGGACTGAGTTTTTAAAATTTGATGCGAGCTGACTTTTGGCAAGCTTATGAGACGAGTTGACCTGTGGTATGTTGGAAAAAATGGGGCGGGTTGTCCTGGGCCGAGATTTTTTGTGGGGCGAATTGTCTTTGTTCCAAGTTGTCCTGATTCTGTCAATGCGATATCTGTTGAAGTGATAATACTTTCATAAGCACACAATTAAATACATATGATAATGATACTCAATGTCATTTCGACTGAGATGTGCAACAACACTTCGAGAACTTAACTTGGCGCACATGATTTAATGTGTCTAAACCGTTTGACGAAAGGCATATTCAAGAACGCTGCATGCGTTTTGTAGGCGTCTGTTTTGGGTCTACATTGCTTGTCGCAGAATTATCAAAAGATGGATACTTTTTAATAAATGTAATTGTCTATTTGTACAGATTATAACGAGATGATAGTTGTTAGCACTCTCCAGAAGCCATTTTTGGTAAGCAATTAGCGGGGGATCAAATAGACACCTCGGCCGCGTTTTTCGCACTTTATGTACATGTACATCAGTCAAAATAACGCAAATGACTGACACGAACGTTATAATTTTCCCTAGCAAGATGGCGACTTAATGAAATTTTTACAAGGAGAAATTTTATTAATGGATAAACAAATAAAAAAAAAAACGACAGTGCAACCATGGGAACTTGTCTGAGTTCTCAGTTTTCAGAATGTTCAGGATTTATGGATTGTTCAAACAAACAAACAGGAATGACTCTGATTAGACTGCGCAGATGCTCAGATTTCCCTGCATCCCTTATTTGCACAGAAGGGGGTACTAGGATCAAAAAGTTAAATATGGTAAGAGAGAGAAAGAAAGAGAGAAGAATATTCACGTGTCAAGTCATTCCTCCAAATTTCAGACTTAAAAAAATTGCCTGGCAGCCAAATATAAATGTTTTACAGTACTGATATTTCAGTGACCTTGTTTCAGGCTTAGAGTCCTTACCTACAGAACTACAAAGGAACTTTAACCTTATGCGAGATCTTGATCAGAAAGCACAAGGTAAGCTTGCTCAGCCATAAATTATAGGAAATAATAAGAGTATTTTTGTTGTTTTCACAGCTCATAATGATTTCAAAACAAAAAAATACTCTCTATTTTGCAGTAATTTGGTCCAGGATGGCATGTCTTAGGAAAAAGTCAGGGAAAAATTTATTTTATGTTAAGGTAAGGGAAAAGTGAGTTTTTTCTCATAAAGATGTCAGGGAAATTTTGAATACTAAGAAAGTCAAAGAAAAGTCAGGAAATCTCATAATTTAGGTCAAAAACCATGTAGCAATGAGAATATTTTTATTTTTAATTCTATACTGAGGAGTGAAATCAGTGCATATTGATCACTAATGAAATGATAATTATCATTTCAGTAGTGACTGATAAAATGTATATTTTCTCTGTAGCAAACTGCAGCTGTTTTTGACACTTTTGGGTTAAATCTCTTTCTGAAAAGGTCTGAAATGTATCATTCTTTTCTGGCATTATGCTGCAGACGTTGGCTTGTCAAATTTAAGCAATCGACAATACACTTTGACATCACTTTTTGAGCTTGCATAATGCTCATTTGCATGTGACATTTATCCGATGCCAGCTGCAAGCCGCTTTCTTAAGTTTCAGATTTCTTTTTATTCACCCTGTATCATTATAATGACATTACAACCCATTAGCAAGGTGCAAACTTGGGAAGAGGGTGGTATATATTCAGTTTTTCTCTACCAAAACAGTCCAAAACATCCAGACCCGTTTTATATGATAGATCTAGATTTTTGGGATCGTTTTTGAAGAACCCCCCCCCCCCCCCACCCCCCCCCCCACCCCATCTTACAAATGAAGGAATAAGGAAATGCTGTCAAGTGCTGTGCCATCCATCCATCCTACTTTTAAAACTGTTAAGTACAAATGAGGTCTTATTATAGTCTATCAGAGCTCTAGATAAGAGGGAGTGCTTGGTGACAATTAGGGATAATTATACCCCGGACATACGAAGTATGTCAGGGAGTATATAGTTTTTGTCATTCCATCTGTCCGTCCGTTCGTCAACTTTACGTCAAAGTTTTGCGATAAACCTTTTGTAATTGCTCATATTTCTGTAACCTTGTATCAGATTCTCTTCATATTTAGTTTATTATATCCCTATAGCATTACCTTCGATCAAAACTATCAAGGCACCTGGATCAGGAGTCTAGTGATGCTTGACTAATTAAATTTTATACTAGTTTACTTTACATGGATGCTGCTGCTGACCTAAGGTCAAGGTCACAGACTTTGAATTTGTTCCTTTAACATTTGCATTAAACTTTTGTGCTAAAAGTTTGCTTTTATTAGGCAGTGGCACTGGTCGGGGGTATACGTGAGCCCCTGCTCACTTGCTCTAGTTTTTGTTAATTCTGCATAAAAACATACCGTATTCGACCTAATTATCGCACATGCGCCTATTAGCACACATGATGGTTATTTTTTGGCATATGACTTTAAGCGCACATATTTTTATTAGTTTATATCCCTTTACTAGACCTGAAAAATGCTACAGAATCTTTCATTTTTCATTTGTGGAGCTTCAATATCCTTCTATGACCATAAGCAGCCTTTTCCCAATGCTTAGCCTTTAAATTTTTTTCGTAGAGTATAGAACAAATATGTGAAATGTGCGCTTTAATATAAGAAAGAAAATTTATTACAAGTATTTACCACCATTTTGAAAAAGTTAAGCGCACAGGGCGCTAAAAGGGTCGATTACGGTATTTTGAGACCCCTCATCTGAACGGTCTTGACGAGACGGTTCAGATTAGGGGTCACAACATATATATTAGATGAGAAATAAGAAAAATCATCCTTAATTATCATCAGATACTCCCGGTTATCAAGAGCTCTGGAGTCTATCATGGATTTGTTGGGTTACTGTGCTAAATTGCAGTCTGATCACAGTCTGCATTATATGTGTGGTTCATATATACTTATGACTATTGGGACCTTTGGTTGGTTAACATCAAAACTTGCTTCATTATATATCTGCAATATACTGTCGGAAATCAGACTTCATTAGGAAACATGGCTTGTGATTGGCTGATATTTGGTGTTGCGTTGTTGACAGCTAGTGGTGTAATGATACATCGATGCATTGATTTATCGTGATAGTTCTTGCCTTGATAGTGGTATTGTGGTAGGCTGGTAGTGTTTTCAACTGTCAATAACTATTGCCTATAATGCTTTCAACTGTGGATAGTTATGATAGTTTTTGTTCATGCAATTTTCACCTTGTAAATTGTGTTTTGAAACTTCTCTTCCAAACAAAGATCATTTAGAAACAGGAATGTGGGTGCTTTTCATAAAAGCTTTTGTTAAGAACCTTGGTAAAGCTTACATTCAAAGAGGGCAGCACTGATATAAATTTAGAGATAACAGGCATACTAAAAAGATCTGAATTCTTTAAAGACAAACATTCTTGTTTATTGGGTGTCATAATCCTATTATGCAACAGTCCAGTGACACTGCTATTTCATCAAAGGAAATACTCTTTCTCACATAAGTTATGATATAACAGGGTCATAAAACTAATAAAGACTGCAGTTGAGTTCTATATAGTAGAGAATATTTGTCTTTAAAATTCTGCAAGATTTAAAGACAGTGATAGTGCATTTATCATGATGTATCATTATGTAAGACCTTGGATAGTAATATATTTAGTATCGTGATAGAGGTTTCTCCAACATTGATAATACCCTGATAGTCAAAATTTGAAATGATAGTCAGCCCTACTGAGAGCACTTGCCATGGGTGCAAACTAGTACATTATGAAAGGTGAAAATGTGAAAAAGTGCATTTGAATGGGGATTACTGTATTAAAAAAAGTTTGTCATTTGGGTAGGTAAATCATGGGTTTTATGGTCACAAATTGAGTTTTACGGCTTCGCTGGCGTGTGACCCAAAACGATGAAATCTCTGACTATAAAACAGGTGATTTATCTCTCAAATGACAATTTTGAGTATGTTATCCCCTAAATCTATGAATCTCACCTCACTAGCTCTTGTTGACATTTTCTTTAACCTGTCATATTTATACAGCCATAACAGGTTGTTTCTGTATCTCTAAAATGACCACAAATATCTACATGTAAATCAGTCATGAATATTTGCTTTGAGATGGGGTTTCCATAAAAAACACTCTCAAAAACCTCCCATATTAATCCTATTAAATGCCACAGGGGCGTTGCATTTTGTGAAAGAGGGGCGTTAATTAGAGCCTAGAAAGTAGTTAATCAGCTACTGCCAAAATACCTTTAATAAGCAATAGAAAGGAGGTAGGTCACTTCAAAAGAAGTAAATCTATTATTTTTTGCCTCCCACGTCAGTAGGGGTCTACTCTTAAAGGACAGAATTTGCTCCTCTAGGAGCAAATTCTATCCTGTGAGAGGAGACCCCATTTTAAAGAGCTACCTAATCCAGCCAAGCAAATAAGAATGTATGCAACATAATATAACATTATTTTTGGAAAAGAAGCATGGGGTGGCATTTATTAGGATTAATACGGTAACTCTGTTTTTACAAGCTAGATTTTTAACTCGCCTGTACAAATGTACAGGAAGGGCTATTGCTCTTTCCCGGTTTGCGTAGGCAGCATCGGCGTTAGCAAAATATTGAAGTTTTACGTTTTAGGTGATGGGCAAGGCGCTGTCAGGCGAGCTGTCCTGTCCCACTGACAGGTCTTGTTGGGATTGCTTTGGAAGGGGAAAAACCTGTCTCATAACCAAATACAGTAATCGTTTCACATCCTCATTTTATAGATTTGATGGAAGAAATAGATGAGAAAGCTGAGGGGTATCTTTTGACAGTACGATCTTTGTCACCGGAGAAAAGAACAACTTTATTAGCGGCAATACAGAAACTGTTTGGAAAGAGTCGAGAGTTCGGAGATGACAAGGTTCAGTTAGCCATGCAGACTTACGAGATGGTAAGATAGCTTTCAGATGTGAGAAATAAGTTTATCTGAGGCACCAAGTCTGGAGGGGTGTTATAAAATATATATGTACATGTAATCGCATGGGTGAAAGTTTTGAGGATTATTCCTGACTTCAGGATTTTGAATATTTTTGTCCCTATATGAAGTATAGGCAGAACTCTCTTTTTAGGATTTGGAAATCTGAATTTCAGGATTCTTGAATTCAAGAACTTTCACCCATGAAAATGTGGGATTAGGCCAACCAAAAACATTTCTTTTGCCCCACACTCGACTGTATCAAGTAGAAAATGGTTTGTCAGTTGGTGAAATATTTTTTTTATTTCTAGAAGAGGGAGATGAATTCTGAAATATGAGATTGAAAAAGACATTAAAAATTAAGCTGTTTTTTTTTTCATCTCTAGAATGACTCCAAATATCTAAATCAAAAACAGTTCAAAAAAAATATTTTGGGGATTGTTTTGGAAAGGAAAAAAAAAGCATTTTATACAGAAGAAGTATGGTAACTGAGTTTCTTCAAAGTGTTAGTAAAAAGTTTAAATGAGCAACTTGACATTATAAATACGTAAAAAAGAACACGATGGTAGACAGAAAAAGTCATCTACTGGTAACTACAAAATATGCAGGGGTCAGCCTAGAGCTTTCAGACAGGGAGAAGTTTTGCCACATTTTCAGGACTTTTGGGAGAAGTTTTGGCCCAAATTTGGATTTCCATGTATGTTCTATACATTTTCACTTCTCCCTCAGCTCAAAATAGGGAGAAGGCAGTCAGCTTAGGGAGACTGGTTCTCCCAAATGGGTCTGTAGGCTGAGCCCTGAATATGTTCGAGGGCTGTTAAACTGCAAAATATCATTTTTTATAAAAGAATTAAGGTACAGTTTTCACATTTGCATCAAGAAATTTTCTTTTTTTATTTTATAGGTTGGGTTCATTTAAATGATTATCTATCGGTAATAAGGTTCAACTTTCTATACTGTCTGTAACAGTGTAGCACTGTCTTGAGCACTGTCTCATATTTATGTACTGTTTATTCCAGGTTGACAAACATATACGAAAGTTAGATGCTGATTTAGCGAGGTTTGAAGCAGATTTGAAAGAGAAGAGTATATCACAACCTAAACCAGATGATAAAACAGAAACTGTAGGAAAGAAAGGTAAAAAGGCTGAGAGTTTGTTTTTCTTCCTTTTTATGGCAATAGGCTTTAGTAGTCCAATGCGACATTGTGACCAGATTTCTTGTAAGTTTATTGTTCCATCAACATTTTACATCACTCTTAGGGTTTACTTGTTTGCAAGCGTGAGGATGAAAAAAAAGTTTCTTTTTTTTTTTTTCATTTTACAGAATTCTTGCAAAGATATTTAGAAGGTGCGTAAAAGCATCTTAAAACAGAATAAATATGACTTGTGGCTGTTTTGGAAGGAGAAAATGCCCCTGTCTTATTGTTAAATAAAGCTCGAACACAGGTTTTTGTTAGAAATTCATGGCTCCTCATTAGAACTGCTTCAGAGTATTCTCCATAAAAATACAAGCTGTGGTCTTTCATAGGGCTCTGTCTTATAGAGATGTTTAAAATAAGGGTCTGCAGCGTATATTTTCGACCATTTTTTCACCAGGCAATGATTTTGTGACTTCCTGTTTGCTTCTTTTAGTGACAAAACTCCCCATACAAGGTGTCTACTCTTTAAGGAAAGAATTTGCTCCTAATAGAGTTGACCCATTAAAAGAAGGGAGGCAAAAATGAAAATGGCATAGATCTACTTGATTCCCTTGAGAGATGGATGGATAAATGATTTGAGATGTACATCCTTCTCAACAGTATTTCAGTCATATCAGGATGATGGAAGGGTGATAATGTAAGGCTGTGTGCAATGGAACTCTGTTTACAGTAGGAAAGATTCTCGCCTCAAGCGGGGCTCGAACCCGGATCTGTTAGATCAGTAGGCCAGCGCTTAACCCACTGAGCTACCAGGGCTCTTTCCCCAGAGAGTGCATCCATTGACATAGATAATCTGTGTCGTTATATCTGGGTTACCATCATACTTTTTAGCCCACCTGTATGAATGTACAGGAAGAGCTATTGCACTACCCCAGGCGGCGGCGTTAGCAAAATGTTAAAGTTTTACGTTAAAGTTTTTTTATGTTATGGGCAAGGTGCTGTCAGGCAAGCTATCCTGCACCGTGGACAGATCTAGTTATTTCCAACAGGTTTAAAAGACAAAGATAAAAAGAAGAGAAAATCTATGAAAGAGGAGTTTGAAGATGAAATTCCTAAAAAGAAGAAAAAGAAAGGACAGAAAGAGTAAGAATATAATAATGGTTACCATAGTTTTTCAGATTTACATTTAGTGCCTAAAACAGGCCTCAGTTGCTTAATGGATAAAGAGTGCTGACTCTTAAAAATTGGATCTCATTCCCTGTGTGTTCAGGCCTTGGCTGCACATATGTGAGAAATCCAAGTTCTGCTCAAGAAAGGTCAAGATTTTTTTCTCCGGGAGCACTGGTTTTCACCCACCTCAGCGTATCGATTGTCTTGGTTTAAGTGAAATACATGTATTCTTGAAAGGACTGTACAATCCATATCCAGAAAAAAAAGAATGGTTTAATTTTTTGGAACGTAAATTTTTAAAAGAACTTGTCATACTAACTTCAGTCGAAAATGTTTAGCATTGGGACAGTGGGTGAAAAGTAGAGTCAGTTGGCAAAGTCTGATAGACAATTATTTCTTGGCCAATAATCAGTTGATTAGCCAGCCCTAGCTGCAGCGTATATTTTCCACCATTTTTTCAGCAGGCAATAATTTTGTGACTTCCTGTTTGCTTCCCTGAGTGACGAAACTCTCCTTAAAAGTGGTACACTCTTATAGGAAGGAATTTGCTCCCAGAGGAGCAAATTCTTTCATTTAAGAGTTGACCAATTTTCAGAAAGGGGGTATATTGTATACCACCATGTGTTTCTGGCATTTTTACTGAGGGAAACAACTTATGAGATCTTGGCAATAGTAACCCTTCCAAAATAGTCTACCCTTGAAGGAAAGAATTTGCTCCTACAGAAGCAGATCCTTCTCTTGAAGGGTTATGTCACATTGAGAAGGGAGGCACATGTACCTTTTTCCCTTAAGGACTGCTCTCCCTTGTGCACACCTCAGGAGAAAATTTAACGGAACAGTATTTGCTTCTGTGCTTGACAAATTTCTTCCTCATTGGAGGTTATTGGCAAAGGGAATTCAGGGGAAGCAACTGTACCATTTCCATTTTCGCCTTGTTAATACGAGTCAATTCTTAAAAAAAAGAATTTTCTTTTGGTTCACTCCCCTAAGAGTGGACCTCATTTTGGCAGGGCTTACTCATCCAGGGAAGCAAACAGGAAATCACAAAAGTTGTTCTCCTTTGTAAAAAGGGCAAAATTATATGGAATTGCTCCCATACACCGTAAAAGTAGCCTCAAGTTAGAAGGGAGATAAATTCCTCAAGATAAGAGTTATCTTCTTGGGGACTGTATCCCTCCACCATAAAACTTAATGATTTTCTTTCAGTGAAGATCCTCCATTGCTGCCTCTCTTGTCAGTATTGCCATTGTCGATGACAAATCCGTCGGATGTTCTTGATATGCCGGTAGATCCTAATGAGCCAACTTACTGCCTGTGTCATCAGGTTTCATATGGGGAAATGATTGGCTGTGATAATCCTGATGTAAGTACATGTAATTTAAAGTCCAGGGCCCAGTTGTTCAAAATTAATCGCGTTGTTAGTTAACGAGACGTTAAAATTTCAGACATTAATATCTCAAATATACCAATATTTTTTGTTGAAAAAAAGTGAGAAGCTTTTCAACAAAAATATCAGTCTTTGGCTATTAAGTCATAAAACACTTAACAAGTTGACCTCTTAACAAGCTTGTTAGCTAATGATGCTTTGATTAACTGGGCCCAGATGGGAAGAATGTTAATTGTCAGTTCTGAAATGAAATTTTCGTATTTCTCCAGAAATGTTTTTCTAGAACTGTTGGTAGTATGGCAGGGTTGCCATGGTCAGGGAAAAACATTCTGGAAAATGATTTTTTTTCCAGGTCAGGGATTTTTTTTTTTTTTTGTGGTTTGTCAGGGAAATTCGAAATGGCTTGAAAATTTAGGGAAAAGTCAAGGAATTAGAAAATTAGTGGCTACAGCAGTCTTCAGAAAACTACTTATTATGTTCAAGGGGAAAGGAAATACATTCTAGTGAGATAGTCTAGGCGGGTCTCCCTCCTTATTGTGGGCTTCTCTTTAAGGGTAGAATTTGCTCCCTAGAGGAAGCAAATTCTTCCCTTTAAGAGTAATCCCAATTTTCAAGTGATACAGTTAACACTGTTAAAATAGAGAGAAAGATCAACTTTTGGCCTTGTAAAATGGTATGGAAAACTGTTAAAATGTCAGAGAAAAAAAAATTCAGGGAAAAGTCAGGGAATTTTGAAGTGGAGAATAAGTGACAACCCTGTATGATCTGTGCTTACACTGTTTACTCAGATAGGCTGTTTAAGTTAAATACCTTATTTAAAATAAAGGAACAAAACACAGATGCTTGACAAAGTTCCTAATAGGGATATCAAAAGTAACCACAACATCCAAAGTAACCGCTACACCAGTTGATGTAGACTTAATTTAGACTATGGCAAATCACAAGCTGCGAATGTTTGATATACACTTGTTTTTGTTTTGACTGGCAGCTGTGAGGCTGCTCAATTTAAGATTGACTGACCTAGATGTTTTTCCTTCAGAAGTTGGAAATGTCTAACTTAGGAGATTTTATTTGTATATATCAAATGCAACTGGATATTTTCTTGTTTACAGTGTCCTATTGAGTGGTTTCATTTTGCGTGTGTCGGATTAACAACCAAACCCAAAGGAAAATGGTTCTGCCCCAGATGTTTAGAAGAGAGGAAAAAGAAATAAGGCTGTGAAGAACAGGAGCAATAGCATTTTGGTGCTGAAGACTGTCTTGAGCCTGGTAGTGGTAACAAGTTATGGCACTCACAGTGAATTTATGATGAAGGAAAATATCTGTAGTTCATATGAAATTACTAATTGCTAAAAATAAGGAATCATGTATCAGCTTTTAAAAATTACTATTCATCATGAAAATGTATTTCATCTTTCTTGTAAATCATTTTGAACATGGTTTTATTGTCCACATTTTCACCTCTAATTATCAGAAATTGACATGTGCAAAATTGAATTTGGCAATCACACAAAACAAAAGGCAAATTGTGTAGATCCTGATGAGAGGACTCATACTGAGCAATCTCTTCTGCATATGTTTAATCTCAAAACATTCTTACTTCATCTGTTGAGTTGAGAGGCTTGGCATAACCAACGTCAGAATAATCATGCTTTAATACCACATGGTAGTGCCTATTTCCCTGCCTGTGCTTTCAACTGAGCCAGTCAGTTACCATACATCAAAAGTGGATTTCAGCTAAGAAAATCAACAGCAGTATCAGCTCGGTTGACAGCCATCAACAATAGTTATGACCAAATTTTCAGTTGACAACCACTTTGCATAGTACCGAATCAGTCGACAGCACAGCTTAAGTAAATGGGTAATACCCCAGTGAATGCTGATATTAACACAAATTGGTAGTAGATTTTTTATGAAATCCAATGCCAAATAACCAGTTGTATTTTGACTGATCAAATCAGTTGTGCATGCAGACTTTGAAAAAGGGTTGTGGATAAAATATGCAAGCATTCTGTTTTATTAATAGAAGGAAATGCAAGTTTTAAATCTATTATTTGTACTTGAAATAAGGTACTGTACTTAAAAAGTAGTGTTCATACAGGTTAAAGATGATCAGTTGCATAATAGCCACCATAATTGGCAAAAGTCATAATTGAGCCACGACATTGACGAAACCAACAAAGTGGTCGTGCGCCCAGCACAGACATAGATCAGCCTGGGCATCTGCCCAGTCTCATCAGAGTCTTTACTGTCTGCATGGAGGTAGCTCAGACCCTTAGCTACCCTTTAAGCACTTGTTGAAGAGTCTGATCAGACTGGGTGGATGCCAGGCTGATCTGAGTCTGCGCTGGGCTCACAACCACTTTGTTGGTTTTCTCGTGTCGTGGCTCATATATGATGACATGGTTCTGTGGGTATTTCGGATTATTCTTATTAAAAACTATGTTGTTGCAAAAGTATTTGCAGTCTTGCATAAGGATCAGAAAAGTCATAACTTATACTTAAGCACTAAACATGAAAACAGTTGAATTTGAAAACAGTGTAGATCCAGATGAGGCAGCTCATGATGAGCTGCCTCATCTGGATCTACACTGTTTTCCCTCTAGTCATTGCAATTTCAATACAGTGTAGGAATATGAAAAATTTGTTTGAAAGCTTGCAGACATAAATGTTGACATCTGCTTTTGGGTTTAGTTTTAGAGCAAAATAACCTCTTTGTCGAGAGCTCTAAAAGCAGATATTCAAAGTTTCACATAAATTTAATGTTTCTTGTATGACGTCGCTGTTATTCAGTGGATAATGCCATATCATGATGATAGTGTTATGATTTCTATTCAAATAATTTCAACTTTCAAAGTGATGAAATCATATTTAAAACAGTCATATGTGGTCATTTCAAATGAAATTTATGAAACTTGCAAAGGCTTGTTTCATAGATTTCATATGAAATGATCTGCCATATACATGATCTAAGGTCTTCTTTATAAGGGATGAAATAAGTTACTTTTTCAGAGTCAGCTTTGCCTGTATGAAATAAAATCATGATACATTAATAATACGGCACAGTAGGCAGTCACTTGAATAAGCTTCTACGGTTAATAATAAAAAAAATGTTATGAACACCAAAATAACAAACATTGAAATTGCTTGCAGAATCAAACACAAAACTCTAGTTACTGGTCACTTGTTTATTGTTCTACACAATTACTGTTATCTTGTTGATTAGTTATTGTTGATCTTTTGCTTCCATGTAGTATTTCATTGCCAATTTGCCTGTTTAATATTTTTGATGTTTCGCGTTGGAGGGAAGTCAGATGAGATGCAGAAAATTTGGTATTTGTCTGATTTTTCGATTGAAACATACATTTGGGTGTTATATTATAATCATATTATTGAGAAGATTATGATGCGATTCCACAATACATATATGCTTTAAAAATGACTGAACAGCAACGAAAAGCTGAATTCTGTCCCCAGATTTCGGACAGTCATGAGCTTTTTTGTGAAACAGTGGAAAGGACCATTATCAACCAGCAAAGTTCCATACCAGCCCATGCTTCAGTGCAGTTTGATCATAGCCTCATTGCAGTTTTTAGAAGTGGGACATATAGGTCTGAGCAAACAGTGCAGACCCAGATCAGACTGCTCCTATAGGAGTAGTCTGATCAGGGCCAACACTGTTTGCCATTCCATCTGCATCTTCTGGGCACATTGCCTCATTGTAAACCCAATTTGTTCCATTTTTGGGAAAATTACGGTAAACATTTTAGGTGTCCCAATATTTAGAATTTTTACGGTAATGTATAAGACCAACAGCTAAGGTGTTAATTTACACAGAGGCATAAGCTGGTGTCAGACTGCCATTCATTTATACCATTATGTACTGTTTTTGTATGCATGACAGAATAAAAATAAAGTGTTCATATTAAACTCGGAATTAAGTAACTTGAGAATAATTATTCGTTTGAGAAAATCTGAAGTTTCTGTTGAAAGAGGTCCAGTTTGTGTTGCCATTGAAAAATTGGCGGAGCATGACATACATTGTTTGCCTGATGTTGTTACCTTAGCAAATAAGAGTTCATATTGATGTCAAAGTGACGTCATTGAAACTCATTCTGACAAGGTATTAAGCACAACAATTGGTTATTCCATAGTTGCTATTGTAACAAATTTATGGCATCATCTCATAAGTTAGATGCTACATGAAATTCATAAATGTGAAAAGTGTGATTTTCTCAAACCTTTATTTTTTCTCAAAGAATTTATTTCCATGTTATTATCATTTAGTATTTCACCATAGTTGTTAAATGCAATATAAATTTAAAGTCCCATTTTCATATCCTTTCTTGGACACAAGCTGCAAATTTAGACAGGTGTTGTATACTCAGACAAAAAAGAAACACATCAAAAAGTAAAGTGTTAGTTTCTTAAATATTCACAAAAATCATTTGGAATCACGTCATTGTCAGAATGGAGAATATCTTTACAGATGTAAATAAAAAAAGAGACAAATTTGTAATTGCTAACTTTGTCAATGCATTAGGCAAAACAATCTTCAAGTTCACATAAAGAATGTAGAAGTGTATAATTTCTTTTTTAAGCTGAGTGTATTGTATTGATTTTATATTCCTGTGCCTGCCATTATGCTTTGAATGCCTCAAACATCTGTGGAATGGTTCTAGGCATCTCTGAATTTGGATAAGAATATTTATTAGGGATGTTTATATAACATGGAAGTAAAAAGTATGCAAAGACCAGGAACTGAAACAATCAAAATCCAAATCCAGCCCTCAAACCATAGTTGGAAACAACTAAGATTACAAATAATCAAGATACAGAGAACATATGGCCAACCGAGTGAGCAGCTTGTACCCAAAAGGTGGCCACTCAGCAACCCAAACCGAACCAAAAATAATAAGAACATACATAAGGTAAAACATCACAGAAACTCTGACACCAAAAACAGGCAACAGAGAACCACAACAGAACTACCGCCTTGGAACGGTCAGTAATGAATTACTGGGGGGCTTAAATCGAAAACTGTATAGACCCTGAAAAGACTGCTTGCTCCTAAAGAGCAGTCTGATCAGGGTCTGTTCTGTTTGCTTAGGCATAATTTTCTGATTATTGATGGTAGAATGGTTACAGCTTTCTATTTGATATTGCAGTTGAGTCCATTTGTTAAATTGTGTTGCATGTACAGGCCAACTTCGTTGTGTCAAACTTGCTTATCTCGAAAACCCTACTAGTATCGAAGTGATCTCCCATTCCCGAACATTCCCCCTATATAATATTGCATTTCCACCTCCGTTGTGTCGAACTCGCTTATAACGAAAATACTGCTGTATCGAAGTGATTTTTGATTCCCCTCCGACACTTTCCATGTGTTTTACCACTGTGTCGAAGTCAAAATGTGTATTCAGAAAAAGATCGCCGAAACTACGGAAAGAAAATGACTGCCATTTTGTGTAGACGTTTTGCGGTAATGAAAAACCTGCATATTTTTGTCTTTTAGCAAAATTGGTACAAACATCGAACAATAACAATGAAAAAGAATGATTTACCGAACAGTTGTCTTTAATTGATTGCAGTTCAATCAATTATCCCAAATTATCCAATAATTATCCAATGATTGCGTGAAACGATGCAGACATTGTTTTGTTGATCAGCTGTTTTTGTGTGTAAGTTAGTTGACCTTGAACCGCGTCTATGTCACAGGTCAGGTGCGTTCGATTGGAAAGTTCGGTCAATTAGGCGCCTTTGAAATTTAATTGATTGAACAGTATTGAGCGGCGCTCTTTGATGCGGGCTATTAGTAACAATCCCGTTTTCAGTAGAAACAGTTCTACCAAGTTCGTGCTGCACACGTTTTGTAGAAATACTGACTCTATGAAAGTTAAGATATTGTAATGCAGAGGCTTATGAATTACTCATAAGTAGTTATAAGCCTCTGGTACATGTATAGAACAAAAATTTAGGTGACGTCACAATTTGCCTATCTTGAACTTCGGAAAACTCGAAGTGGGTTCTCCATTCCCTTGGAATTCGAGATATCGAAGTTGGCCTGTATTCACTGCATTTAATTTCTTGTGTAAATCATGTTTTCAAAATTTATCAAGGAACATAAAAGTGCTCTATCATTGTTTTTAAATTGTACATAAATTTGTGCAGTTCATTTCATCTAATCATTGTATATGCAAAAAAGTACAAGTAATCAGATATTCTCTGACGGTGGTTTTAAAGTTGAAAAATTCTTATTTGATTGACATTTTCGAGATATTTTGAAAGTTTCATTAAAAATTGAGGATGAAGCTTGGATAAAAGGAAAACAATGGGAAGGTGGGCTATGGATATAAAGGAAAAGCGGGATTAACTTTGACATGTCAGATTGAATCTCAATTCTGTTAATTGCAAGATAGATATCATATACCAGGTTATTTCTGTAGAATGTAAACTTTCAAGGTTTAACCTAAAACAAATATATGAAAATATTCCAAATAAAGAGAAACTAAATGAATAAGAAAAGGAAATGACTAAAATATGAAAATAGATGCTGCTAATAGACATTGCTAAATTTCTTTGTTTTTTACTTTTCTGTTTTCTATTGTTTTTCTTTTTTTTTTTTTCACTAAAACCAGTCGAAACAGCTCATTAATTATGAGTCACAATTTTGCTGATAACTGATCACCAGCCATAGAACATCATTGCTTGATTAATCATAAGTCATTGTTATATTCATATGGTCTAGTCTGCAAGGCCCAATTGTTCAAAACTAACGACGTTGTTAGTTAACAAGACATTAAATTTTATATTATGCATAAAAAGACTATCATTTTTTGTCGAAAAAAATGTGAGGAGCTTTTGCAAAGCTCCTCACATTTTTTTAGCAAAAGATATTACCGCAATTCATTTTATGAGTACTGTAAGGCTGACCGAATCCTTGACTAATGACTCTGTTAATGCCTTCAAGAACTGGGCCCAGAAGTACACAAGTATTAAGACCTCACGGTCATTACCCAATATTGGGTAGGGAAAATTCTTCTGATAAAAAATGAGGTGGAACTCTATTCAGTACCTCAACTGATGAGTCCATGGATGTTTCATTTTTGCAATCTCACACTGATATTTTGATCAATATATTTGAATCTCTTAGTGAAGTATAGTCCGTTTGCTCCCAAATGCAAACGGCATCCCCAATATTTTCTCCAAATTGCTGAGTAGTAGAAGATTTTCGAGTTGCGCATTCTTAATTTTCATCCTATACATACCAAAATCATAATTTTGTAGAAATGTGAGGCTTTGCATAAAAAAGTTTCTATACAAAAAAGGACCTAAAAGATGTCATTTTCACCTCTTAATTACAAGGGAGTAAAAGTTGGCTGTTGGAATTCCGGTTTAGTTCTACGTATTAGAGCATGTGACCAATGTGTGCTATCCCTAGAACAAAATTTGCATAGTTAATTGAAATTTTATTCGGAATCTAATTTTTCTACATTTTTGTTTCACCCATATATTATCAAATTTTAAAACATTCACTTTTTACTCGCAAAACTATATTATAGTTCAATGTTTATTTACAACATAGTATCATTTGACCAGTGACACCATGCGTTACGTGTGCGGACAGGTGAATACATTTTACTATTTCATTCATATACGCCCACGCCTGTAGTAAACAACAAGTTTATGCTATTGTCTATCAACAATATTTTGGCTGTTCCACCAAGCATACGACGCCCTTCAGTGAAACTGCTCAGTTTCTGCATTACTGTTAATGGGAAATATTTTACAAAAACATCTAAAAATGTTGATGTTTCGTATTCTGTTATGTATAGTTATAGGAATCATTAGGATATTAGAACATTTGATGGAAGTTTCATCATTTTCGAGAAAATAAGCAAAGCCCCGTTTGCACTTGGGAGCAAACGGACTATACATATTCTGTTTTATTAAGAAGAATTTGTGACTTGATTTGTATGACTAGTAGTACATATTCTGTTTTGTTAAGAAGAATTTGTGACTTGCATTGTATGACCAAGGTACAGAGAAAATCCGTTATTACATAAGTTCAGTTGGGTTGGAGGACATGGCTAATCCCAATGGCAGCAATAATGGCACTTACAAATTTTAGACAACAAATAAAGCCTGTCCTGGCTCCGAGGTTATAAAACTTTTTTAGCTCACCAGAGCCGAAGGCTCCGGGGGAGCTTATAGGATAGGCAGTGGTCCGTCGTCGTCGTCTGTCGTCGTCGTATGTCGTCGTCGTCGTATGTCGTCGTCTGTCGTCCGTCAACACTTTTAAACAACATCTCCTCTGAAACCACTAGGCCAATTGGGCCCAAATTTCATCTGTGGCATCCTTGGGATGGGGGATTGAAAGTTTGTGTTTTTTATGAAAATTGGCATTTTAGTTTGGTTTCTATGGCAACTTAGAGTTCCCATTGACTTATAATGGGGGAAATTGAAAAATGTCATTTTCTGCCAAGCCATTGCAGATATGTTCATAAAACTTTTATAGAAATGTTCCTTGAGATGTCTTCTATCAGCTATATGTTTTTTGGCTCACTACTCCTTTTGTTGGTTGCCATGGAAACCGAAATGCAAAAAAATGGAAAAAAATACTTAAAAAATTATCTCCTCTGAAGCTACTGGGCCAATAAGGCCCAGATTTCATCTGTAGCATCCTTGGGCTGGGGGATTGAAAGTTTGTGTTTTTTATGATCATGGGCCCTTTAGTTTGGTTGCTATGGCAACTTAGATTTCCCATTGACTTATAATGGGGAAAATTGAAACATGGTATTTCCTGCCAAACCATTGCATATATGTTGATAAAACCTTTATAGAAATGTTCCTTGAGATGTCTTCAATCAGCTATATGTTTTTTTGGCCCACTGCTTCTTTTATTGCTTGCCATGGAAACTGAAAAAAAAAATACTTAAAAATTATCGTAAGCCACTGGGCCAATATTGGCCCAATAAGGTCCAAATTTCATCTGTGGCATCCTTGGGCTGGGGGATTGAAAGTTTGTGTTTTTTATGATCATCAGCCCTTTATTTTAGTTGCTATAGCAACTTAGAGTTGCATTGACTTATAATGGGGAAAATTGAAAAATGGCATTTACTGCCATTGCATATATGTTGACAAAACTTTTATAGATTGTTCTTTGAGAAGTCTCTTATTAGCTATGTGTTTTTTTTTGCCCACAGCTCCTTTTATTGGGTGCCATGGAAACCAGAATGCAAAAAAATGGGAAAAATACTTATAAAAATTTACACTGGGCCGATAAGGCCAGGATTTCATCTGTAATATCCTTAGGCTGGATGATTGAAAATGTATTTATGTTTTTTTCTATAACATCGGCTCTTTAGTTTGGTTGCTATGGCAACTTAGATTTGCATTGACTTGCAATGGGGAAAACTAAAAAATGGCATTTACTGCAATCAATATATGGAAAATAGTTATATATTTTGTTATCAACCCAACAGACTGTCAGACTGAGACTTTGAAGTTGTATATTTTGTATCAGCCTGTACGAATTGACAGCAATTTTGAGCCTATTCAAAATTTTGAGCTAGAGATCTGGTGAGCTTTGTGGCCCGTGGGCCTCTTGTTTGTGCTCAACTCAGCTGAGCACGAAATTTTCTCTGCTGATAATGTTGGCATTTTCATATTCATAAGCAGAGAAAATTTCATACTCAGCAAAACTGAGCAAGAAACAACTGTACTTACAAGTAATTTGCTATTTATTAGCAGGTAAAATTTCATGCTCAGTTGAGTTGATCATGAAAAAAGTTTTATAACCTCGGGCCTGATCATCTGAGCTTCGTGCATATGTGAACTGCATATACGAGTGTGAAAGGAGTTGGGAGAAGGTTTTAGTGTTCTTGATGAAGTGTGCAATGTTTATGACTAGATATGCACATTTAACACAGAATAAAATTACTTCGAATAATTATTTGTTTGAGAAAAGCTGAAGTTTCTGTTAAAAGAATTCCAGTTTGTAATATTTAAAAATTGGGGGAGCATGGCAAACACTGTCTGCCATGATCCAGTACCAATGACATCATAGATCTGTTACCATAGCAACTATGGAATTACCAACTATTGTGTGTAGTACCTTGGCAGAATGATGTCTTGATGACATCACTTTGACATCATTATGAGCTTTTAGTTGCTGTGGATCTATGACGTTAGTGGTATCAGAGCATTGCAAACAGTGTTTGCCATGCTCCGCTAACTTTCCAGTGGCATTACTAACTAAAATTCTTTCAACAGAAACTTTAGGTTTTCTCAAACAAATGAGCTGCGACATGAGAAAACCAACAAAGTGGTTGTGCGTCTAGTGCAAACTCAGATCAGCCTGGGCATCTGCCCAGTCTGATAAGAGTCTTTGCTGTCCGCACGAGGCTAGCTTAGACTCTTAGCTACCCTTTAAGCGCAAAGTGAAGGCTCTAATCAGACTGGGTGGATGCCCAGGCTGCTTTGAGTTTTTTGCTGGGCATACAACCACTTTGTTGGTTTTCTAGTGTTGCGGCTCAAATAGTTATTCTCAAGTTATTAAATTCCATGTTAATTATGAACCTCAAAATAAGATTTAAATTGAATAAAGAAATAATGCATATAGGTGTGTAAACTGATAACTTTGCATTTACAGTGTTTGGATACACTGCCATGGTTTGGCTCAAAGGAGAGAACTTTAACATAATGATATTTGCTTTAGTTCAATGAGGGCTACGCTTAAAGGAAAGAATTTGCTCTCTGTAGAGAGGCAAGACTAATAGTTCCATTCAGAGTGACTTCCCTTGGAGATGTTTTGCTTATACCCAATTCTCCTATTTCCGTAGTTTCTGCTATTTCCGTAGTTTGCCGGCGTCTATGTCAACAGCTGATCACATGACCTCCCATTGCTAGAACAATATCTCAACCCAGTTCAAACCACCAGATATTGAAATTTTCTGTTTTCACTGCAATTTTACTCTTTTATCCCACAATGAAATTCACTAGATAGATAAATGGAAATATGTGTTAATAAAACTGTAGGGCCTGAGTTCAAAATGATATTTGAAAACTAAAATTTTCACTGAAACAGAAATTTTTACAGGAGTGAATAAAGCAAATCCACTGCTTTGAACTGCACTGTAGTTTACAAAATTTTCCCACCTATTGACCTCATGAACCAAAACTTCCGTTTGACCCACGGACCTCAGGAGAAAGTCCCTTACAGTGGGCAGTGATTTTAAAGAAAGATTTAACTAACATTTCTTTGATGCTGTGACTTCATTTTTGACATGTAAGTCATCAATATCCAGACATTTTATTTCACACTATTAAACTATTACAACGTGCTAGTGAAAACATTATTTCACTGACTTCCATTTAGTGCTACGGAAATAGGAGCATAGGGCATAATGCTTTCCTAAGCATTGGACCTTTTTTCGTGTAGTTTAAAAAGATTTCACAGATATGGAATCACAAATTTTATGTGAACTTATTAAATGAGAGCTACATTTACTCTTAAAGGAAAGAATTTGCTCTATGTAGAGAGCAAATTCTTTCCTTTAAGAGTAAGGCTCATATGAGAGGGGAGGCAAACAGTTCTCTTCAGAGTGCTCTCCTTTGGTAGTGTTTTGATAACAAAAGTTTAAAGATTTTGAAGGCATGCAGTCACAAAATAAATAAATAAAGACATGTTCATTGGAGGAGAGCTCCAGTATTAAGTTACCAATTAAATTTATAAATAAATTGTTCAAATTTGTAGACATTATTATTTTGTGAGTTCTGTTACGTAGGTACACAATGTACCAGTGTGACTTGTTTCATGTTATCATCTTTGAAATTAAATTGTTTATTATTTTCATGTTGCGTTGCTTCTTTATAATGTCCTGTACTTTCCACGAACTCTTGAAGTATTCTGTGAAGTTTGGTCAAATTAAATGAAACTCTCAAAATAGATATAGGCTTTTAACGATTAAATGAGCCTCGACACGAGAAAACCATCAAAGTGGTTGTGCATCCAGCGCAGACTCAGATCAGCCTGGGCATCCGGCCAGTCTGATCAAACTCTTCGCTGAGCGCTTACCGGATAGCTAAAGGTCTAAGCTACCTCCATGCGGACAGCTCTGATCAAACCGGGCAAATGCCCAAGCAGATCTGAGTCTCCGCTGGGCACACAACCACTTTGTTGGTTTTCTCGTGTTGCGGCTCAAATGTTTCATTCAGGATGATTTCCCATTATGGTTTGTGAAGAGCCAATACCACTTGTCAGTCAGATACTTTCTCTTCCAAGATGGGGGTCATTTCTGTTCTCAATTTTGTCAGGTGTTTACAGAGACATAACAGTTACAGAAACCACAAAGCAAAGCAGAGGCATGCCTTTCTTCTTTATCTCTTTGAAATAAGTTGATTTAGAGTTATGTCTAAGAGAAAATATATGGTATATGGTGATGCAAAACCTGTTTTGAGTAGTATATAATAGTATACAATTCTTAAAAAGCTCTTGAAAAGTTAACCCATTCCATGCGGGATACCCCTTTAGGGGTATCTGGGCAAACAGTCTGGATCCAGATCAGGCCCCACAAACGTGGGGCCTGATCTGAGATCCAAACTGTTTGCTGCCAAGACATAATTTCTACAAGAGTTGGTTAAACCAATATTGTCAAAATATTCTTGATTTTGATGCAGACGACAATTTCAGCAGATGACAAAAAATACCCAGAATGCAATGGTTTAAACTGGATGGAGCCCTCTATCCAGTTTTACCTTTTAAGAAATACTGAACAAGAACTACAATGAGATTTGGAAGTCACAGAAATCTGCTCCCAGATTGGCAAAAATGGAGTTTAAGTGACACTTGGTACATATGGTGTGGTTTAAGGTGAGGTGGGAGTAATTCAGCGCCGCTGTGCGGCAGTTTCTGTCGCTACGTTACGTAATGACGTCGAACGTTCCGTTTGATAAAAACAAGATGGCGTCAACGTTAGCCGCTTCTGTGATCACTTCATGGTCTGCTCACAAAATGCAAGGAAGCTGAGCGCTGGGCAAAATTTAAAGAAAGTAGAAAGTGCCGCAGAGGAAAAACTTAAAAAAAGATATAGCTTTCCGGAAGATTCCTTGCGGGATAGCTGACAGTTTCTCAACAGTTTATTAGACGGAGTTCGCAGCTATTGAGTTGCAATAATTTTATTACAAATTTCATACGACAAGAAAAGGAAATAGAAAGTGCCGTAGAGAGAAACTGAAAAAAAAATTAGCTAGTTTTCCATGGAGAGAAAGCTGTTCTCTGACAGTTTCTCAACAGTTTTGTTAGACGGAGTTCGCAGCTGTTGAGTTGCAGTAACAAAGCCTCGTGAAATTGAATCCAGAATCGTACAATGAATAGTCAGATCATTGTCTTCACTTCCACCACGTACATAACAGTTAACATGGTAGCAGCTATAGAAGAGCCGGGCCGCATAGCGCTGTCGGTAGGGCACCTGATAAATAAGTTAGAGGTCCTGGGTTCGATACCTGGTCTGGCCACATGCTTTCGTTTCTCCTTCCGCTGATTCAAGAAGGGCAGTTTTCAGCTACTGGCGAAAGTATGTGCACTCAGTACTGGTTAACCACTTAGGAGGTCTAAGCCTGCCCAGGAATAGTGTGGTTAGGTTAACTGGCCGTCCCGACATGACCATAGCTGTTTAAAGTGAAAGTAAAACAACAAATTAATCAACCAATCAATCAATCAAAAAGCAGACATTGACAGTCGTTATCATACCACCCACACTTAAAATACTAATCAGCAAAAGCTATGCCGAATTTCAGTTATAGCAAAAATTCTAAGACTGTCCCTAGCATTTCAACAATGACAGGCAGCCTTATCAACGTCGACGCAATGTCGTCAGAATCTTTTATCGACGTTGATTCGATAATTCAACGATCTGTTCCGTCAATAAGCTAAAACAATGTGGCGTTTCTTTTTCCTTGTCTTTCTTTCACTTTTCTGTTTTTCATTTCTTATTTCTGTTTCAAGTGTATATCAAAGTATCTCCTGGACGCTAAAGCGAATCAAAGTTACCTATCATTTTTACAGAGAGAGAGACAGTCGCCGAAGTCCAGTCGTTGAAACGCTAGGTAACCGTGCAGAATATTATAGGTTCTTTCTTGGGTCGGGTCAGGACCTGGAAAACTCGCTTACACTGTACAAAATCCAAGTGGACAAGGGAATTGTTCAAATGTCATAACACGTGGAAGCCCGCTCCAACTCGGGTGCCCATCAAATGTATGGGAGGACATAATGGCAATGCTTTCTCTCTCTTTTTTTTTTTTTTTTTAATTAAAAATACTTAGTTAAGTCGGCTTATGCAGAGATTGAAAGAAAGTATTACATCTGCCTTCATCCTGCACTTTCCAGACAATGACAATCATAAGTGATGAGAGTTCCAGACAAATTTTGCCGGTAGCCTACAAAATGCGATAGTTGATATGTGGCGCGAAAAGTTAAGTAACGTTTACGTCACCATGCGCAACGTCAACATTTCAGTCTAAAGAGACGGCAGGTCAGGCATTTAATGCATTTTAACTCGAAAGTTAAGTCGGCGACCTACTACTTTTATTGTTTTAGTGCGAACTTCTATCTTTAGGTCATACTGTGTTAGTTTTTGAAGAAAAAAATGTGTTTTGTTCTCTCAAAATGAAGATTTTTATCCAAGAGTTACGAGCAAAAAAGTGCATTTTCCATAGAACGCCATTATAACGTCGGGTCGAAAACGTGAAATATTGACGTTTTCGAGGTCAGATATCTTGAAAACGACATCTGCGACCCCCCTTTTTTAATACATTTTCTGAAAGAGGGATTGAAAATGTACAATATAAGGACGTATGAATAAAATCATGTGTTTTGTCAATTACTCCCACCTCACCTTAAATCTCCTTTGATGAGTTGTCATGTAGAATTTAATGTGGATTTCTGATATCTGCCAATTATGTACAAAGCATGCAATTAACATCAGAACTATTTTTATACCCCCTCTTTGAAAAAGTGGGGGGTATACTGGTTTACATCTGTCCATCCGTCCTTCCGTCTGTCCCCTTTTCATCAAATTTTTGTCAAAGATTTCTCCACAACCATACAAGCTAGAATGGTCATATTTGGCATACAGGTTGATGACGGTTAGTGTATTGTGAACCAGCCTTCTCCAGCTTATTCTTCCCTTTATTTGTCCAATTTTCTGTATTTCCATATTTTGAATAATGAAATTTTTCGTCAAAGATATTTCTCCACAGCCATTCAAGCTAGAATGGTCATATTTGGCATACATATTGATGATGGTGTGTTGTATCGTGGGATTGCAAACCAGTCTTCACCTGCTTATTCTTCCCTGTATTTGTCCAATTTCTTACTTTCCATATTTTGAATAATGAAAATTTTCGTCAAAGGTTTCTCCACAACCATCCAAGCTAGAGTGGTCATATTTGATATGCAAATTGATGAAGATGTGTTGTATCGTGGAATTGCAAACCAGCCTTCTCCTGCTTTTTCTTCCTTGTATTTGTCCAATTTTCTTTCTTCCATACTTTGAATAATGAAATTTTTCGTCAAAGATTTCTGTGCAACCATGCAAGCTAGAGTAGTCATATTTGGTATGCAGATTAATGACATTTTATTGTATTGTGGGATTGAGAACCAGTCATCTCCTGCTTATTCTTCCCTGTATTTGTCCAATATTCTTTTTAATTTTTTAATAAGAAAATTTTTCGTCAAAGATTTCTGTGCAACCATGCATGCTAGAGTAGTCATATTTGGTATGCAGGTTAATGACATTTTATTGTATTGTGGGATTGAGAACCAGCCGTCTCTTGCTTATTCTTCCCCGCATTCGTCTGATTTTCTTTCTCTCTTTACATTGAATAATGCAATATTTCGTAACAGATTTCACAGCAACCCTTCAAGCTAGAATGTTCTTATTTGGTATACAGATTGTTAATGACTTATTGTATCAATGGATTGCAAATCAGCCGTATTTGGCTTATTCTTCCCTGTATTTGTCCGATTTTCTTTCTCTTCATACTTTGAATAATGACATTTTTTGTTAAAGATTTCAAGTTAAGGTTAAGATATTTTGTTTGCAGGTTGATGATAACTGTTGTATTGTGGGATCAAGAACCAGGCTTCTTATGCTTATTCTTCCCTATATTTTTTCCAATTTTTCTTTCTCTCCTTTCTTTGAATAATGCAGTTTTTTGTAACAAATTTCACAGCATCCCTTCAAGTTTGAATCTTCATATTGATAAACACTTATGTCTACATGTATATATTAATTTATCTATGTGAAATCATTTTATTCCGTATTACATGGAGAGAGATTTATTGATATTTGGTATACATGTTGACAATGAGTTCTCTCTCTTTATACTTTATGTAACAGAAATAACACCACTTGATTAAAGCAGTTAAGTGGGGGTATAGTCAGATTCTCCGACAGTTCTAGTTGGAAGAAGCAATAACCTGAACAAAATGCTTATTACTAAAATCATTAAACAGAATTGCCAAGAAAATTAATGAAGTGTTGAGACATCGACTAGGAAAACTCAGCCATCAGATTTGTCTCATGCTTAGCGAAGCCTTCAGTTAGACTAAATAATCTGAAAACAAGCCCGAGACTGTTTGCCTGGATCTCAACCCACTCACAGGTTCCATTAATCTAGGATATTGAAATAACAAATTACAATCTTTGAATTCTCCATGTTTTAATATCACAATATTTCAAAGTAGTACATAAAATTCAGCAAATTATCACTTAAGTAACTACGTGTTGTATTTAAGTGTGTCCAGTCTTTTGTACGAGCCTTGCCAGAAGAAACTGTCTAAAGGTGAATAGTACCCTTTCATGGGAAGCAACTCTGCCACTTCTATTCTTTGTCTCCCTTTGCAATGAGGGTCAGCTCTCAATGGGAAGAATTTGCTCCTCTAGGGTCAACTCAAAGGAAAAGAATTTGCTCTTCTATGAGCAAATTCTTTCCTTTGAGAGTAGACCTCATTTGGGAAGGTTTAAAGTCAGGGAAGCAAACAGGTAGTAGCGAAAATTGTTCCCCTTTGTGAAAACGACAGAAAAACATGACAGCACACCCATACACCTGAACGGTACATGAGCCGCGACATGAGAAAACCAACAATGTGGTTGTGCGCCCAGCGCAGACTCAGATCAGCCTGGTCATCTGCCCAGTTTGATCAGAGTCTTCGCTTTGCGCTTAAAAGGTAGCTAAGGGCCTAAGCTACCTCCATGCGGACAGCAAAGACTGATCAGACTGGGCAGATGCCCAGGCTGATCTGAATCTTCGCTGTACGCACAACCACATTGTCGGTTCTGTCATGTGGCTCACATATTTTTCGGTGTTGGCTCATATCACCTACTTCACAATTACATTACAGTATTATCAAATGAAAAGGTTCCTGAACTTAGCAGACCATTGTTAGCATAAGTATCAATTCTTTCATCAAAGGTGTTTGATGTTTTGTCCTGAACAATAAAGAAGTGGGCTATAACAAATCATATATAGGGAAAATGCCCTCTCTTTTTTGTTTACAGGGATTTTGTCTTTCCATTTCCCATAAAAAGAAAGAATCCAGAACTCACCTAGGATTTTCCATGTATATTTACATACCTTTATAGCCTGTTTCTTCTGTTATCCTATGACAAAACATCAAATACAACAGACTGGTTTAACTCTAATGTATTGATATAGATGTCCCTTTAGTTTGACACTTTCAACTGCTATCGCCGTCTCATGGCTCCAGATAAGAAGGGCAACAAAGAGGATTTATGGATAATTATCCAGATTTGCTCCATGAAAACCCTATGTTATGACCCCTCATTTGAACAGTCTCGTGGAGACGGTTCTAATGTGGGGTCATTACATAGGTTTTTTGCTGAGAAATCATAATTATCTCAGAATTAACCTCAAAAACCCAACTTATCTGGATCATTGCAGCATCTTAAGCCTTTTGAAATTACGTAGTTATCATTCTAGCACTTTTCACTGAAACCTATCTAATAAAATCTATCCTCCTACATGTATATTTACAAGCATGCCATCATTTATCAACAGACAGTTTAATAGGGTACAACTATCACATGAAAGAAAACAAAGAAAAAATATACTTAAGGACAAAAGTTCAGCACGGATGTTAAATTAACATCCGTGCAGAACTTTTGTCCTTAAGTAAAGTTTAAGGTGAATGGGTGCACTTTCAGGGGAAGCAACTCTGCCGTTTTTATATTTGCCTCCTTTAAGGGGTCAACTTTGAAAGGAAAGAACTTGCTCTTACAAGAGCAAGTTCTTTCTTTTAAAAGTAGACTCCATTTTGGTAGGGCTACTTTGTCCAGGAATGTGAGCAGACAGTCACAAAAGTTGTTTCCCTTTGTTAAAATTGCAGAAAACATGGAGGTGTACCCACCCATCTTAAACTGTTGGTATTCATCAACTGTGTGTGCAAACAGCACCTACAGGTACCCATAATGTACTTACATACATGTACTGGGACATCTAAAATAATTTGCCTTTTGGGACAAATAGAAATTCAACTGTTTTTAAGTGCCCAAATATTTAAACAGCATAGGATAGATGCGAGCTCTCAAAAACAGCAGTTTTAGCATTTTCATTTCTCGTCACCACTACAACTGGCTTGCAGAACCAGTACTGTGGTGATTTAAATACCCTTGAAATTGGTTAGGACTTAAACTTAACTGTATTTACCCTGAATAGTCAATCTATCTTAGCAAACGTTGTAGACCCAGATCAGACTGCCAGTCTGATCAGAGTCTGTACTGTTTTCTAAGTTTTATAAAACTTACTCTAACAGGACTAACAGACTTTATAGCCCCATTCCAGCTTTGTAGCATTAACTATAGTTATGGTTAAAATGTCTGAAATCTAGAGAAAATAACACATAGTATTTGCGTTTGTCTTATTTCCTCTAACAAAAATTAGAATTATTATTATGTTTGTGGTATTAAATATACCACATCAATCCTATTAAATGCTCTGGGGGTGTTGCATTTCATGAAAGGGGATAGAGGAGTTATTTTGAACCTATAGAAAAATAAATCAGCCACTGCCAAAATACTTCAAATAATCAGTATTAAGGTGAATGGATTTACTTTAAGACAAACCAGTTCTACTGTTTTCCTTGTCCTGCCTTCAGTCTCAATAGCGGTTGACTCTTGAAGGAAAAAAATCTGCTCCTCTAGGAACACATGCTTTTCTTGAAGAGTGGACTTCATTTGGAAGATTGGAAGAGTGTCATCCAGAAAAGCAAACAGGAATTCATAATGTTCCCTTTTTTAAATCTGATAGAAAACAAGGAAGAGGTCAAGTCAATAAAACATTATTTCTGAAAAAAGAGGCAGGGTAGCCTTTATTAGAGCAGGGGCATTTATAAGGATCAATATGGCAGATCAGGATTGTCTGCAGCATGATCAGCAGTCAAATCACCTGAATTATTTGTAAAAAGGCAGAAAAAAATTGTGCCTCGTGGGAATGTATGTTATCTGATCAGTCTTCCCTTTCAGCATCTGATCTGTATCCACCAGCACAAATGTCCTCAAGTAACTGTTATTCTTGCACATGAAGCCTGGTTTACCTGAGAATTTCTTATGCAGAATTATAACAATCCATCATGAGTGTCCATGTAGGATAGGGTTATCTCTCCCGAGGGGTCGGAATTTCAACCAGGAACGAGGCTTGCCGGGTCCCTGGTTGTAATTCCGACCCCGAGGGTGAGATTTACCTATCCTACATGGACTGGCTCATGATGGATTATTTTTCTACCAATTTTAGCTGACTTTAAATCTCAAATCGAATAAGGCTTCAAAACATGAAATTTTAAACTTTTTAACCAGAGATTTGAAGTAAATTTTGATCAACCCAGTGTATTTACTGGGTCTTGAAATGGGTGCAAGCACCTTATAAATAGTCGGGAAACATGATTTGGTAACTATTTTATCTTCGAGAGGGCAAAAACAAAATGCAACTTAGCCTCTCACAAGTTTGCTTGCAACATTTCATAACAGGTTTTAGTACCGTCATTAAATTTAGTGACGTCACAAACCTATGATCTGCTATCAAATCTCTCTTGTTTCTGCTATACAGGAGCAACACAGAACAAACAAAAATTCAACATTTCCCTAGAAAATAAAACTGATGATGTGTGAAGTTGAATCTTGCTTTAACATTTGTACCACTGTTCATAACTTTTCACACAAAAATGAGAACATACATCCTTGTGTTGTTAATTTCCCTTCTCCAATCAATATATTTGCTTATAGCAAAGAAATTCCATCTGGTTGTGCCCATTTTATCACAATGTACTTCAGTCCACTCTATCACATTGGAACTCAACAAAGACCTGGGCCCAGTTGTTCAAAGCATCGTTAGTTTTAACGAGCTCGTTAAGAGGTCAACACGTTAAGTGTTTTATGACTTTACAACTAAATACACTGATATTTTTTGTTGAAAAAATGTGAGAAGCTTTTGCTGTGCAAAGGCTGCTCACATTTTTTCAACAAAAAATGTTGGCATATCTGAGATATTAATATTTGAAATTTTAACAAAACGTTAACTAACGATGTCGTTAGTTTTGAACAACGGGCCCTGGAAATATAGGTTGAAGTTTCCAGGAAAAAACTCTTATTTTGTTCCCATTTTCCTGGAGTTGCTTTCCTTGTAGGTGTACCCAATCACCTTAAGCTATTCAGAAAAAAGTGCCCACCCTTCACTGAACTCTCTGATCTGGGTATACAGTACTTGCGCAGTCATTTCTCTCCAATATTTAAATGCAGCACCTTTAACTCCGCCAGAAAAGATACAAATAAATTACTATATGATCAATTATGAGTTTAGATTACAGCCTTTTCAACACACAGTGTATAAGCGGACAGTCACCAAATCGGAAGCGACAATTGACTGTACACCCGAAAATCATTAGTGACACATAAACAACTTGTGAGGTGAAACGGTCAAAAGCAGGTAAGTCCTTATCGAATTTGTTCTTTTAGATGCGGTTTTCGACATCGGGGAGAGAATTGGATGTACTTCACCTGTAGCATTGTCAGTTTGACATATCACCACCCAATCTCTGTGTAAAAATCAAGTTTTCCTGCTTAATCACCAGTTTTGCTTTTTTTTCTGTCGATCGACACAGACAATCGGGGTTAAAAAGACTAGAATTATGGCATCATTTCTGTTAAAACCAACATAAAATCATCGCTACACCTTTATCCTGTGATATCCAATAGCTGAATCCATCGAAACATTACTTAAAGCAAATATATTGCCTCCTTAATCGCACACGTTCATCTCATTTGACTGTCCGACTAGTGACAAAAACAAAAAATGGTGTTGAACGACTAGCGACGATGTTCTTGTAAGTCTTATTGAGCAGAAAATGTGTTAGTAAATATTTTTACTTATGTATTCTTTATCGAAATATAACGACAACGGAGGGTAAGAACTTCCACTGGATTGAGTTTGTTTCAGAAGTCCAGTATGCTATTAATATCTACCATAAATTTGCACAGATTAGCATGGCAGGCTCAATGATTTATTCGTAAGATTCGAAATAACTTGAAAATACTGAGCGTGTTTCTGAATTTTTCTGTATAAAGAAAATGTACTTTGAATGTGTTTTTCAACAGGTGAAACTAATCTCAATGGTCAGATCAGCAGCTTAAAAGTTATGGAAACATATTTTACAAACGGCACATTATTGTCACCTAGATCTACATTGATACCCTATGCTACTCTTGTGAATATCCATTTTCTCTGAGTTGAAAACAATTTTCAATCATATCAATGATTTTTAATCATGAAAAACGTGTTTTATATCGACTGAACAGGTAACCGTAATGATAACCTATCGGATTTTTCCAATCGTGACCTTTGACCTTTCTCCTCCAGTCCAACCGGAAACTCGAAACTCCAAGCTTGCTTATTAATGTAATTTGTGGTATTTGACCAATGACCATCGATTTTCTGAGACATAGCTCACTGAGTTTGTCCTCACAGACACAGAATTTGCTTAGAAAATTGATCGATTAATAATAATTAAGGCCAAAATGTATTTTTACAGGTAAGGGGTGGTTGGGGTTTACATGTAGCTTTTTTTACTTTTTATTGCATGGATGGTTGCTTAAACGGTACCGGAAGACGGAAAATGCGAATTTCTGAAAATCAGAAACACACCACAAAAGCGGTACGCGGCTAGGTCACAATTTTGATTGAAATGTTGACAGAGAAAAATTTAGCCATATGATCATTTCTTTATCAAGAAATGCTTGATAGCCTTCTCCCCAAATGATGATTCCAGTGGAAGCATCCAAAACGATATTTTTATTACCTTTTTCATGCATTTGTTGAATATGATCGTCATGAATGTGAAAATACAATCACTACTAGTCGTACAGTTTTTGTTACTTGGTATGTCGCTAATGATTAGGTACAGTTGTCACTAGTCGGACAGTCGAATGAGAAGAACGTGTGCGATTCAGGCGGCAATATATTTGTTTTAAGTAATGTTTCGATGGATTCAGCTATTGGATATCACAGGATAAAGGTGTAGCGATGATTTTATGTTGGTTTTAACAGAAATGATGCCATAATTCTAGTCTTTTTAACCCCGATTGTCCGTGTCGATCGACAGAAAATAAAGCAAAACTGGTGATTAAGCAGGAAAACTTGATTTTTACACAGAGATCGGGTGATGATATGTCAAACTGACAATGCTACAGGTGAAGTACATCCAATTCTCTCCCCGATGTCGAAAACCGCATCTAAAAGAACAAATTCGATAAGGACTTACCTGCTTTTGACCGTTTCACCTCACAAGTTGTTTATGTGTCACTAATGATTTTCGGGTGTACAGTCAATTGTCGCTTCCGATTTGGTGACTGTCCGCTTATACACTGTGAACAGTACTTCAGTCATAATGGACCAAGTGAAGGTCATAATGAAAGTGTTCAATGGAACCCTGTTTTGCAGTGGGAATGATTTTCTTCCTCAAGGGAAATTTGATCCCAGACTTCGAGCTTAGTGGGTGGGTGCTTGCTCCACTGAGCTAGTGGGCATCTTTTCAATGAAGGGAAGACAGACTACGAACCACAGCTTGAATATTGGTACATCTTCATTGGAACAATAATCATTACAATATTTGTTCACATGTAAGACATGTTTTTCCCTCCAAGGAAACTTCAAATCTAGATCCATCTAAAAGATGAATCTAGATTTTTTGGGATAGTTTTGGAAGGGAAAATCCTCTCTAATAACCAGACAAATATGGTATGCCTCTCTAATAACCAGACAAATATGGTATGGTCAATAGGGTAATATGGACAGGAAAAACAAGTTTTGAACCATTACACAAAGACTAGATTTGAAGAACCCAAATTCCATGCCTGTTGCTTTCAAACCTTTAGAAGATTTCAACAAGGAATGGTCAAATTGTTTGAAAATGAGAAAGAAATCACTTCAAACTTTCTAACAGTCCAAAATGAGGCACCCTGGAGGGATATTCTGGAAAAAAACCCACTGGAAATATGCATTTTATTAGTCATTTCAAGTACATGTAGTGGCACATGATCACAATTCACAACCCCCCCCCCCCCCCCCCCCCAAAATGCAGCTTATGACCTGAACAGGTCACTTTATTAAGGGGCCAGCTATCTCCAGCAATCACCTTACCAAAATACAGTGCAAATGAGCCTGAATTACAAGAGGTCTCCAGTTTCAAGCAGCATGTGTCCCCTTTGACAGTATGTTGGCTTAAGCCCCTTTATGTACTGTCTATTGTACAATGAATTTGTACACACATACATAAAATCCAGCCTTCTCTCTATCAGAGTAAATGAATAAATGCTGATTAATTCTATTGGTCCTACAGTATGGCATTTCTTAATCACCGGTATGCACGCAAATGGCTCAGACGCAAACATACAATGTATTTAATGAAGCGAATAGGCAACCATATAGAGACACAGAGATTTCTGAATCAAACTAAAACAGAGACTTGAAACTATTTCTATTCTTTCTTGAATCTTCATACAAATCTATGCTATTTCTCCTAGTTATTACTGCTGCTTCTGGAGCCTGGTTTAAAGTTGAAGTTTTTGGGCAATCACTTTATTCCATGATATTTATCCAAAATAACCCCTCAAGGTACCTCAACAGGATAGGGTGAAAGTTGAAAGGAACAAAAATAAGAGAAACTCACACTTATCAACACATAACAGCACTCAGAAAGGAAGCTCGCATACACTAACAGCTAAAGCCCAGCTAAGGTCTGACCAGGGCTTTCGTTCTAACCTTTCACGGCTGTCAAAAACACGGCTTGATTAGGTCAAGTGATGGGAACTTATCTGGGACCTAGGCTGCTGGTATAAGCTAATATTTTTTTCTATTGCATGCCCAATCTAATTATATTTAAAACAGAATTCAATTCTGTTTCACTCAATTCAAGCATCTAAGTGTAGCAGCAATCATGGAGGTTGATCACATGAATAAGCACAGATACAATTCAGCTCATATTTAACTCTTTAAGCCCCATTGACGAAATTAGCAAAATTTGCAAACAGCGTAGATCCTGATGAGGCGGCTCATGATGAGCCGCCTCATCTAGATCTACACTGTTTGCCCTCTAGTCTTTGAATTCTCAATATGAAATGTCTTGGACAAGGCATTTTTTGAATTTTTGCAGATGTAAATTTTGTCGTCTGCTTTTTGTTGCTTAAAGAGTTAATGCTGTCTGTTCTTAACAGACAGTTTGGTTTTCCAGTCCTGTTTATGTATATTCAATTCAGACAAAACAGTCCATAAATCAGGGCCCAGTTGTTCAAAACTACATGTAACCTTGACGTTACTTAATGAGACATTGTATTTTCAAATGTATTACAGTCAACTCTCGATATCTCGAATGCTGATATCTCAAATTCCCTCTTATATTAAAGATTATAGATTGGACACATTTCTTGTTTTCATTTAAAGTTCAGCTCTGGATATCTCAAACTACCGATATCTCAAAGAAAATTTTCTGGGACCAGAAAATTTTCTTTTAAAAATCAGTAGTTTGAGATGAATTTGGACTTTGGGATAACGAGAGTTAACTGTATATGCAAAAATACTGCCATTTTTGGTCGAAAAAATGTGAGGCGCTTATGCAGTGCAACAGCTCCTCACATTTGTCCAGCAAAAATACTAGCTCACTTGATTTCATGTTTACTAGAAGACTCAACAAATCCTTGACTACCAACTTCATTAAATCAACGACACTTTAACAACTGGTCCAGATTTGCTGAAGCTCCAACGTAACTTTAAGGCCTATGAAATATATGCAGAAGTGAAAGCCATACTGCCTCTATGCTTTTCAAAAACAAAAATCTCAACCGCGTGTCCAATGCTGCTAATTTGTATATTGTTTCTAATATGCATACATAACTGAAAATGAAAATGAATCATAAATTAAAATGATGATTCATGAAACAAACGATAGACATTTCTATTTAATGATACCTATAAACTTAAAAATCAACAGTATCGCACTTATATACAGAAACAAAAAAAAATCTGGTAAAAATTTTCATATCACTGCTAATACAAAACTGTACTAACGCATACTATGATAATCGTCAGGTGAACGGATACACTTTCAGGAGAAGCAACTCTACCATTTTCCATTTTTGTCTCCCTTCTAAATTGGGTCTACTCTTAAATTAGGAGCAAATTCTTTCCTTTAAGACCCCTTTTTGGAAAGGTTTTGTCACCTATGGAAGCAAACAGGAAGTCCCAAAAGTTGTCTCCCTTTGTACCTATAGCGAAAAACATATGAAGGTGTACCCAAGCACCTTAAACAGAAGTACCTTAGCAAACAGTCCAGATCCAGATCAGACTGCTTCTAAAGAAGCACTATATTCATGATCTGTTTGACACATTGACGTACAGCTGGAAGTAACGTTTATTAGTTGTAAGACAGGGATTTTCTCTCCAGAACAACCCAAAATATTTTATATCAGTCTTCCTCTTCCATACCAACCCCAAAATCTAGATCTGTCTTATAAAATGAATCTAGATTTTTGGGGTTGTTTTGGAGGGTAAACCTGGCCTTATAACCACGGAAATATGGTATCTTAAATAATTTTTGAGTAATTGTGCTTTAAGATTTTTTTTTATTTCTCTTCCCTAAACAACTCCAAAAATTTAAATTCATCTTATGAGATGGATCTAGATTTTGGGAGTTGTTTTGTATGTGAATCTCTTCCCCATCTTATAACCAAATAAATAACACTGGTAACACTGACTTGTTCAAACAGTAATTACTTGATAAATCCTACTATTAACAGTATTAAACAAAGGTATGACATTTGAACAGAATATTGGTTTTCAACAAAACAATTACACATGGCAGAAAAGGTATGTCATAACAATGTGAATAATAGATTTGGAAGAAAAAATCTTCATATAGGTAAGAAGATGAGTTATATCTCAGGTTTACAAGGTTGATTTTAATGTTGTAAAGTGCATGTTATTTGTCTGTAGTAGCAATTTTGTCAAATTAAGCCTATTACCAGGATACTTTGAAAACATAATCTTATAGTCAAAGAAAGGTTGCTTTGTCAAAGATTGCTAGCAGCTGGCTTAATTCCAGAATGTGGTGAAAACAGCTTCATACAAAGGACATAACTATCGGATATGATCAACCTACAAAATTACAATCAGCCTTACAAGACCTGTGAAAGAACTAATTTCTTATCCCTACAGAGATTAGTTTCTTTCTGAACATTATCTGACTTTCTGAAAACACTTCAAATGTTCCCTGACCATGACTGGTTACCTAGGCAACAGTCATCTTTCTCTCAAGTTTTTATAGCAAATAATCTAACTACACTTAAGATCACAATAATCATGAACAGATCAGTCAACATTATGTGGATCTAAAAGGAAATGTCTATGAAGTTTAAAGGAAAAACTGTTGGTGCTTCAGGTTTATGGCTTTCTTCATAATTACAGAGGGTAATAACTTTCATGACTATCTGTTTGCTTCCCTAGGCAAGGATTCTCTTTATACATGGGGTCTACTCTTAAAGGAAAGATTTGCACCCATGAAATTGTTTCTTTTAAGGTTAGCCCATATTGAGAAGGGAGGCAAAAATAAAAAAGAGCTGCTTCCCCTGTAAGTGTACCCTTCCACCTTGAACTACAATTCACAGGAATCTGACTGTCTTATTGAATATGAGAAAAGTAACCAACCAAAATCTGTCAAAAAATTAAAATTAGAATTTTCCACAGAGCTCCAGATAAGGTGAGGTTTTGAGGATAATTTTCAGGTGAGGTCAGTTTTCTTATTTCTCAATGAAAAGATGTGACACCTAATTAGAACTGTTTTGTCTACAAAAGACCATTCAAATGAGGGGTCACAACATGTTTTTAATGAGAAATAGGGTATATTTTCCCTAACCTTTTTCCTGTCAACCCTTCGTATCTGTAGCACTGCTCTCCATACAAAATAATCTGTTGTATGATACATTGTGGTTGGCTTTTCACTTCCATCAGCGGCAAGAACAACATCAAATTCCTGAGATATATGAACTAATTTTACCCTATACTGCTTTACTGATTCACAAACAAATGAGAAAATGTTCTTTTTCGCTATTCTCGTCTGAAGGTTTGGCTACTTTCCATCCACCGCTTACTGCACTTCCATTTTACCTTTCCATCAATCCCATTTATCCTAAGAACTCGGACCAAAATGCCCAAATAACAAGTAAGCTCAGGGTTCGAGGTTATAAAACCTGAGAATAATCTCAGACTCAAAATAATAGTTTGAGAATGTACTCAAGTTTTATAACCTCTGGGCCAGATCTGACTGCTCCTTGATTTGCATGTAATTTACAAACAGTTTTACAAAATATCTTCGAATTCTATAATTCCCCTAGACAAGCCCCCAGAAGTTTAGATATTAGTTACAGTGAAAGTTACTGATAGCTGCACATTTTTTTCTGCAGCGGCTGCGGCGAGCAAAACACAAACACTGAAAACACTAACACTTTATAATTTGCTACAATTTTTTTAACCAGAGCTCAAACTATGCAATATTTTGGGGTAAAAAATTGACATTTTTTTCTTTTCTTCCACATAAAACCATATGTTGTGGCAAAACAATTTTAATGAGTTACCACAATATATTTTATTATCCAGAAATAAGGAAAAATATACTGTAATTATATTTAGATTCACTGGGACAAAAGTTCACAGTTTTGCACTTTCAGACACATTTACGGATGTTTAAGTTTGGGAATTCGTCATGCTTTCCTATTATTCTTTAGTTAAATCATCAAGTTTGTGGGTATTTAAATTCGCATCTATGTTGACTGCATAAATCGAGAACATTAGTACCCGGCGAACAAAATTTTGTACAATTACAGTATCAATTTTCATTCCACATTTATTTTATTCTATATCAGCTCTGAAAATTTACTGTACAGAAACCTGATTCAAACTCACAACAAAACTTGTAACTGAAAAAGGAAAACATGATTGATTGTAGACCTTTTAACAATGGTTTCTATGGTAAATCAGATTCCCAGATAAACATGGGTTTTAATGACGCATTTTAATTTTGAGATTCAGTCAATTTTCGATATCTCTAACTCGAATTTCATCTCAAACTACTGATATCTCAAAGTAAATTTTCTGGTCCCAGAAAATTTACTATGGTATACCAGTAGTTTGAGATATCAAGATAAACTGAAATGCAGAGAGACATAGGAAATGTGTCCGAACTATCTTTGATATTAGAGGGTACTTTGAGATATCTGTGTTCGAGATATTAAGAGTTGACTGTTAGATCTGCCATGCCCATGCTGGGGCCATTCTAATGAAGAGTCCTGAAGCATGATTTTACGGAAAATGAAATGAACCGATCTCAAAATTATCTCATATTTGTCATCAAAACTCATCTTTATCTGAATATCTGTATATGAACCAGGAATACATAATGGCAGTCATACCATATGACCAGCCAGACATCAAGCCTTAAAGCATATGGGTAAACTTCCATATGATTTCAATTTTTACCAACAAGAACAACTTTTGTGACTTCCTGTTTTTCTTTTGAAGGCAATATACCCTTTCCAAAAGGAATCAACTTTTAAAGGAAACAATTTGCTTCTAGGGAACCAAATTCTTTCCTTTAAGAGTTGATTCCAATGTAGAAAGGGAGGCTATACTTAAAACACATGGGTTGCTTCCCCTGAAATGTACTCATTGACCTAAAACAGAGTGAAAAATGGAAGTCCGAGAATTTTCAAAATTCTATGCTTCTACACAAAGCATTTGTAGGAAAACCTCATTAGATTTTCCTCTAATGGGAAACCACAACATAAGTTTTGAGAGTTGTAAGAAAAACACCAGCTCAATACAATCCCCTAAAAAAATTGGCTAAATAGAATTCAGCAGCTAGCAATCTATCAGGCTAGTCTGTGCCATTTCTGAATACATGTGGTCAACCATATATTTTCACATGATACAAACCAAACTGCTAACTCACACAATCTGTTGGCTCACACAATCAGAAACACAGGTTTGGGTTTTAATATTGTAATCTTCTTACTGCGTCAGAATTTACTGTATTTTTTCAAATAAACTCCTCCTCTCTGATAAAAGCCCCAGCCTAAGCACTGGCACAAACTGATCAGAGTCTTCACTTTTCCACTTATAAAATTGGCCATGGTTCATAGATGAGCTGCGACACAAGAAAACCAACAAAGTGGCATGTGGGCCTAGCAAAGACTCAGATCAGCCTGGGCATCCGCCCAGTCTGATCAGAGTGTTCGCTATGCACTTAAAGGGTAGCTAACGTTCTAAGCTACCTCCACGCGGACAGACAAGACTGATCAGACTGGGAAGATGCTTAGGCTGATCTAGTCTTCGCTCGGTGCACATGCCACTTTGTTGGTTTTGTCATGTCATGGCTTAGATATATATGCAAAAAGGTAATACTCTGATCAGACTGCAAAGATGCGTATATGCCACAATGTACCTTTTTACCGGATGCCAATCATATGTTTTAGGATCTCATCAGAATCCCTGACTAAGGTACGTTAATCAAATGAGATCTTTGAACATATCTTTCATTGGAGAAAGAAGGAAAAAAATCAGAAATTTTACCCTTTAGATTCTGACGGCCTTCGTGTGTCACTTTGAGGTAACAAATTGACCCATTTAACGCTTAAAGCGCCAAGCAAACAAAAAATATCCAGATGAGGCGGCTCATAATCAGCAGTCTCATCTTGATCTACACTGTTTGATAATGAGCTGTTTCATCTGGATGTATGCTCTTTGCTCTCTGGTTCATGAATTCTCAACACGATATAGTGAGGTTGAAACATTCTTGAAAATTCTGTAGATGTAAATTTTGGCATCTGCTTTTTTGGCGCTTTAAGGGTTAAGAAATATCTCACAACCTATCTTTTGTACAATGATTGTTTAGCACACTTTTTAAACAATAACCTTCAACCACATCGCCTGAGATGGGGAATTTTCTATAATAATTCTGGGACAATTTTGTTTATTCTCCATAAAAATATGAGGATCGCAGTTCTAAATAAGGAGTCACAACATATGTCTGTTATGATATCAGAGCTCTAGATAAGAGGGAGTATTTGGTGATAATTAGGGATAATTTTTGTTAAATCTGCATAAAAACATATCTTGTGACCCCTCATCTGAACCGTCTCGACGAGACGGTTCAGATGAGGGGTCACAACATATGGTTTCGATGAGAAATAAAAAAAATTATCCTTAATTATCATCAAATACGCCCTCTTATCTAGAGCTCTGTGATATGTGCCTAAATATTGGGACATCTAAAAATCATTAATTTTTCATTTGGAACAAATGGAAAATTAATGATTTTAGGTGTTCCAATACTTAAGTATATTAGGGTACTTGAGCCACCAGTTTGAAATGGTTCAAAGGGGTTACGACATATTTTTTTTTGAAGATTTAACCCTAAAAACAACAAACTGAATTTTCAAACAGTGTATATCCAATTGAGGTGCCTCATCTGGGTCTACACTATTTGCCTTTTATTATGAGAATTCTCAATATGATATAGCTTAGGCAAAACATTTTTAGAAATTTTGCTGACATAAGTCCCATCGTCTGCTGTTTTAGTGCTTTAAGAATTAAAAGAAATTATCCAAGAATTATCACAAATAATCCCCTTCTTCCATGCCCTGTGAAAGCAATCTGACTGAAACAGCTCCATACGGTGAATTTTAGCAGTGAGCCCACACCGGTTCGGACCATTCCAAGCCATGGGTTAATGTCAGGTCCATGAGAATTGGCTTTCCTGGTTCCACCATGTCCAACACATATTCCTGGTTCCACTTCTAATGGTTAAGTCTAAATGAACAATAATGAGTGGATGCTATTTGAGACCTCTTTGAAAATGTAGATTTCTACTGAGTACCGACCTGACGTCACCACAAAATCGGAGAGCGTCTAATAGTGGTAATAAACATAAAAGTGATGTGTCTGTGGGGTCACTAAACCATGAGGATATAGGTATGGCATTATCTGAAACAGAGCAGAAAGAAAGATTTCATTGTGCTTTTAACCCTTAAAGCGCCAAAAATGAAAAATTGTTGACTTTGCAAACAGTGTAGATCCAGATGAGGTGGCTCATAATGAGCCACCTCATCTGGATCCACACTGTTTGCCCTATAGTCTTTGAATTCTCAATATGATATAGCTTTGACAAAACATTTTTTTAAATTTCCGCAGATGTAAATTTTGACTTCTGTTTTTTGGCGCATTAAGGGTTAAGCTACCAAAACAGTCAGAAAGGCTCAGTTATATCAGGGATCAAGCTAGAGGAAGACTAGGAATAAGTTGTCTCCAAGCAGGATCAAACTTCTTGTTCTGAGCTGAGGGAGAACATAAGATGTACAGAAAATATAGACAGGATTGCAAGTTGTGCAGAAATTGTTCCCTAAAATCAAGAAAACTTCTCCCTAGTTCAAATCTGTTGCTTGATCCCTGTTATATGAAGAAGAGGAGCTAGTTGTTAAACACACTGTCAGCTTAATTAAAGTATGTAAGTCTTCTCAGTGCTAAAAATTAACTTGATATGCAAGTAGCAAGTACTTGCTACCCAGTGTAAAAGTTGGTAGTTCTAACTTACCTGGTAGCGAAATAAATTGCCATTTAACAGCCCACTTGCCGTCTATACTGCAAGTTGTCAGATTTAAGGCCAAACAAAAGTCCATATGGTCAAAGGCATTGACAATGCCTTTTGACCATATGGAATTGTGTTTAGTTTTACAAACAGAAGTAATCTCTAAGTGAAAATTGGCTTCTATGTACTTCCTAAAATTAAAGTTCACTACAGATTTTCCAGGCAGCAACTTTCTGCTACATGTACCTACTTTTCAAACAGGTGGCAAATGGGATTTTCAGGTGGCAAATTTGCTACTTGCTACTGTTAATTTCCAAACTTCTACTAAACATATTATCATGTCTTCTGAAAAAAAATATGATGAGCTTTTGCACAGCAGCAAACACTCCATATATTTTTTTTTCAGCAAACATGAATTTCACAGAATGCGGTGTCTCACCTATCTCACCTTGTCACAAACTAGAGCTAAACCTGATTCAAAATTTATGCTACCAATGCCAACAACTCCGGAAAAGTAATAGCTATTGTCTTGCTTTTCAAAAGGACCCTGAGTCAGGGTCAGTGACAACAAGAAACCTTCATGTAAATGGGTACACTCTCAGGGGAAGCAACTCTGCCATTTTCTTTTTTCTTCCCATCTCAGTGAGGGTCAAATCTCTCCAGTAATATCAAATTCTTTCCTTTTTTGGGAGGCCTTCCCTTTCACAGAAGGAAACAGTAAGTTAAGTGGCGTTTTTTATGATAATTTAGGGACAATAGTTCTTCCTTCTCCCTAAATACATATGCTGTTATCAGACATTAGGCCTGTTTTACAGACAAGCCCAAACGTAGGTTGAAACAGAAAATGTGTTAGAATCACCATAACAATTACAAATGGAACAGCTGTCAACTGTTTAAAAGTCTAGGTAAACTGCCATGTTTTCAACAATATCTATGTAAGCTGAAAAATTCTGTGACTATCTGCTCACAATCTACATGTATGAAACCCTTCTGAAAGATGTCTACTCAGACAGGAAAAGATGTACTCCTACAGTAGGAAATTCTTCTCTTTAGGTGCTGATTCCCAGATATAAGGGAGGCGGAAAAGAAACTGGCAGAGTTCCTTCCCCTGAAAGTGTATCCGTTTACCTTAATATGCTTATACAGGAATTACATGTACAGTAAGTACTATAAAACATCATGGGTATTTGTGAGTTGAAGAATGTCAAAAAACTAGCTCTAATGAATAGCTTACAGGCTTACATGGACCTATGCTGTTTGCAAATTCAACATAGATTTTGGTTTTTGTCGCTTTAAGTGTTAATTATCAATTCATTCATTTCCTTATGAGCCCAAAATGACCAGACTAGTCACTAGCCTCTCAGTGTTGAAACAGCTTTAAAACTCAAACTTACCCACTCATCCATCCTAAAAACACCATAGAGAGACTCACAGAGTAAACATCTCACAAACAAGAATTCCTCAGACTGTGATGTCACTCTCCTGTCTGGGCATTGCCACAAAACTGAGCAAAACTAGACAACTCAATTTAAGTTTATGCAACTGATGCTGACAACACCAAGGCCCAGTTTTCCGAAACATCATAAGTCTAACAGGTTCGTTAAGAGGTCAACTCGTACTATCTATACTGTTCACAAAAAGTAGGGGATATTAAGTTATTAAAAATCATATAAATTAGAAAAAATACCAAATCCATCTGAAACGGCAAGTATCCATCAGACAAATATTCGATAAGACATTTTGCATTACAATTTGGTTGTTATATCCTGTCACGTGACCTGCGTGTCATTCGTTTTAGACAGGGGGTCGACACCCAAATTTCACACGAATCTGGTGTGGAAACAGATTGTTTGCAGATTACAAAATTTATACAGAAACACTCGTCGTGCTTCATTTAACAAACTGAAAATTGTGTTTACACACTCTTTCAACAAAATAATGAGTGCAAGCCATAAAAGTCTAAATTTTTCGGTAACTTTTCGGTGAGTGCAAGCCATAAAAGTCTAAATTTTTCGGTAACTCGATGCACCTGTACGAATTTTGTTTTCTGGTTTTCTTCCCAAAATGAGAGTTTTGAAGAAGAAAAAAAATCTTTTAGCATACAAAACTTAAAAGTGCATAAAATGGTAGCTTAGTTGAAGAATTTGAATAAATTTTTGTTCGAATTTACCACATTTTAGTCCTGACCCCCTGTATGAAACAAAATGTGTGCAGATCACGTGACAGGATATATTGTCTAAACTTTCATGAAAAGTGTCTTAACAGATATTTATCTTATCAATATTTAGCATTTCATATGGATATCACATTTGTTGTAGATGCTACAATTTTTCATACCTGAATATCCCCTACTTTTTGTGAACCGTATATAATCTATGATCTATCTATATCTATGATCTCTCTATACTGAGCCGATCATTGTCTGATCATTACCTCAGGTGTGGTGGGTGGCTAAATTGAGAATTTAACTCGTCCATGCTAAAACACATGCCTCTGGACCGATAATCTAAATAAGGGCCTTACACTCCTCAGCGGTTTTGGCAGAAACCGCTAAAGAGGGGAGACTATTCCACACAGGAATAGTCCTGGTGAAAAATGAATTTTTCAGGGCATCACTATACGCAAGGTATCTAGTGTATTGTGAGTCATGGGATGCCCTAGTCTTTCTCGCCTTTGGTACTGGGGTCAAGTACTTATCCTTCTCAAGGGAAACTGTACCAGAATGAATCTTGTAAAAGAAGGTTAAGGAGGACTGCTCCCGGCGGGCCTCCAGGGATGACCACTCGAGCTCGTCCAGCATATCGCCGACACTACTTGTGTTCCGCCATCGCCTGCAGGTCCACCTGGCAGCTGTTCTCTGCACCTTTTCAACCAGTTGAATCTGAGTTTTATGATATGGATGCCAAATAGGTGCTGCATACTCTAGTGGAGGGCGAACCAATGTTTTGTATGCAGCTTCCTTAGTTTGCCGAGGTGCCAGTGCCAAATTGCGCCAAAGAAATCCCATTGTCTTAGTTGCCTTACTTGATATTTCTGAACACTCGTTAAGTGTTTTACAACTTTATAGCCAAATACACTGATATTTTTTGTTGAAATATTGGCATATTTGAGATATTTACATTTGAAATTTCAATGTCTCATTAACTAACGACGTTAGTTTTGAACAACAAGGTCCAGAAAAGTAATATTGAGGTCTCACTTCTGCTCATCACATGCAAGACAATGAATCTTGACTCTGCTAAAGAAGACATCTTACCTGGATATGCCCTGTAAGCTACAGGAGAATTATCTAGTATAAATATACTGGACAAATCCCTGTTTATTGCTATAAGATCTTTAGAGTAGCTTCCTGCATCAAAATTACAATGCTGAAATCAGATAATACAAAAGTAATGTACACACAGTTTACTTATGTTGATTTCTATCCATACTGCCACATACTCTCTCTCTCTCTCTCCTCTCTCTCTCTCTAGGATTATAAGCAGGCGTACTTTGTGCAAGGCAGATTTACAGAAATAATACAATTTTGCTTATCTGTGCAATCAACCAATCTGCTATTGCGAAAAGTGGCTGCCAAATGAGAATATAATGGAAAATGACACTATTGTTAATATTGGTTGACCAAGGTGTTACTACCGAAAGTTGTCTTGACTGACAGCAACATTTGCATGTCAGTTAAAAGCACAGAGAAATTAGTATTAATCCCGAGAGGTTTGCAGAATGTAACTACAGCAGGGATCTTTGACCTGCACAGGGATGACTCTCCTCTCATATGGAGCATTATTGTTCTGATCCAAAGAATGGCACACTTTTTAAGGTCATCCCTACAAATGGCATTGATGAAGTATATTTTGCCAGACAAAAAAATTGTCTGTGCAAACTGTTGATTATAACTCTAAATATAGTACTAAGTATGTGAAAACAGAAACTACATCAGTCGTTATCAAATACATGTAGTCCCCAATCTGCACCCTTAAGTATATTAAATATTATACTGACCTGCCTGTAATAACGTTTATGTAAAATCCCTCTATTATTATCTAACTTGTCGGCTACTGCCGCACCATATATTTCCATACTAGCTGTAAAAACTACTAAGTCATACCATTGACTAACCTGTAACAACAAACAACAAAAATTCAAAATTAAAATATAAATTCCAGAAGTCCAGATAAGGTGGGGTTTGCAGATAATTCTCAGATTTTTTTCTTATTTCTTAACAAAAACATATTAGAACCATCATAGTGAGACAGTTCTAATAAAGGTCACACAAATATGAGATGTTTAAAATATTATCCCTGATACCCATCTTATTTGGAGCAATAAACATAATCAGTGAAGAGCAAGCAACTGTAATAAGCAACTGGGTTATGTCTACTCTTTGGCAGAATTCCGCAAAGTCAACTGTTACTTTTGTTTTGTTTTTCACAAGTCCTGTATATAATTGTTACATGGGTCAGTCAGCAAAATACTAATCAACTTTGCTGCATAACTTTCTATAGTTTCCGAACACTCTACCACACTGCTATAAAAGCTGGCCCCAAGGTTATAAAACTTTTTTCATAATCAAATCAGCTGAGCATGAAATTTCACCTGCTAATAAATAGCAAATTTTTAATAAGTACATACTGTAGTTGTTTTCTTGCTCAGTTATGCTGAATATGAAATTTTCTTTGCTTAAGAATATGAAAATGCCAACATTCGTTGGCATTTTCATATTTATCAGCAGAAAAAATTTCATGCTCAGCTGAGTTGAGCATGAAAAAGGTTTTATAACCTCAGGGCCTGGTCTCTACTGCACGGCAGTAGAAATGTTTTACTTACCTGTACCCCACACACTTCTCCCATCTTTGTCTTGAGAGAAAATCCCAGTATGGAGCAAATTCCTACAAGGATACTGGAAGTTTCCCCAACACTGGCCACCAAATGAAACATGGGTCACCTATCCAAGTACTAACCAAGTACTTCATTGCTTAACTTCCTATGCTTTCCACATACTCTACCACATCTTCATAAAAGCCGACGGCAGTAGAAGTGTTTTATCTACATGTACCTCTCATATCAGCCGCAACATGAAAAAATCAACAAAGTGACGTGGGCCCAGTGAAGACTCAGATAAGCCTAGGCATCCACCCAGTCTGATCAGAGTCTTTGTTGCTGGCATGGAGGTACATGTAGCTTAGACCCTTAGCTACCCTTAAAGCACAAAGCGAAGACTCTGATCAGACTGGATGGATGCCCAGGCTGATCTGAGTCTTCACTGGGCACACATGCCACTTTGTTGGTTTTGTTGTGTTGCAGTTCAAATTTTTGTAAACATGCGAAATGGAACACCACTGTTCCACATATTTCATAGTATATAATAATAATTCGAGGTATTCTAGCCACAAGGCTGCATAGTGCATTTTAATAATTTCACAACCTTGTGGCTCTAATACCTCGAATTATGCAGGAGTGCAAGGCCAGACAAATTAATGATGGACTGAGTGTAGACTACATCCCTGTATCCCACCGTGTTAACTTTTTTCTATGCCTGTTGGGTATGGCATGAACTTTTCAACATTTATCTATGGATTAAAATTTACATGTACTTTATAACTTTCACACTTAAAGGTAATATATACTTACAACTTCAAGAAAATAATCTACATGAGGTCTTTTGTGTACAAAAAATCTAACTGGATGACGGTTTATCATAACCTAGGATAGAAGAACAAGAAATATTACACAAAAATACTAGAACTTCTTTTATCAAAAGATAGATCATATTTTCAGTTAGGCATTATGCACTATATGTCTTGATCTCAGCTTATTGTTAACACTTTTAAAAATGTCAAAAAATGCAAAATATATGAATTTGCTAACAGCGCAGGTTCAGATGAGGCAGCTCATCATGAGCTGCCTCATCTGGATCTACACTGTTTGTTCTCAAGTCTTTGAACTTTCAATATGGTTCGGACAGAACTTTTTTGAACTTTTGCAGACAGAAATTATTTTGTCTGCTTTTTTTGAACTTTAAGGGCTCACCTCACTGAGGAAGTTCTAATGAAGGCCAAGTGTATGGATTTTTTTTTGGTAAGTGAGAATATTTTTCCCAGATGTTTTTCGAAAATTATCAAAACACCCTACTTAACTAGAGCTCTATCTCTTTAGAATTTGTATATATAGTATCCCGCAAATCAACTCAGTTGACTTCAGATATATTGTTGATATACTGGTAGTCAACTCTGGATCTCAAAATTGAAGGTCATCTCAAATGACTGATATCTCATAGTAAATTTTCTTATCCCAGAAAATTACTTTGAGATAGATACTGGTACTAGTAGTTTGAGATAGCAGGAGTTGAAATGTAAAGAAAACAAAGAAATGTATCCAAACTATATTCTTTGATATAAGAGGGTACTTTTAATATCAGTGTTGAAGCTAACAAGAGTCAACTGTACATGTAATTTGCACACGTTCCAAAAGACGTACATTGTGGACATTTCTGTAGAAGCATAAATGGACATAATTTTATAGGTTTACTCCTTTGTTTATTTGTTTACATGAACTGAAAGCTAAAGAATTTTCCAGGTTTCACTTGCTCAGCTTCTCCATTCTTTCCTCGGTTACAGATAATAAGCCCAGAGCCCTAGATAAGAGGGAGTATTTGGTGATAATTGGGGATAATTTTTATAAATTCTGGATAAAAACGTATGTTGTGACCCCTCATCTGAACCATCTCGACGAGACGGTTCAGATGAGGGCTCACAACATATAGTTTCAATGAGAAATAAAGAAAATTATCCCTCAATTATCATCAAACACCCCTCTTATCTAGGACTCTGATTTATTAAGCCAATTTTCTTTGATGCATTAATCATTAAACTCTGTTTACTTTCTTACAAAATCATTCTTTGAAATGTATGCTTATTAGGACTTGGATGACATGGTGATTTTATTTCCTTTTCAGCAGTGTTTCAGTCATATCAGGATGATAGGAGGCGCTTATGAAGGCTTTGTGCAATGAAATATAATTTAATTCTGACAGAATCTCGCCTCCATGGGGCTCAAACCCTGACCTCTGAAATTGGAATATCTAACCACAGGGCCACACAGACACTTTGCCCTTACTTGGAAGGATGTTACTGTAAGAATTTTCTACCATTTGAAGAAGTAATGTACATGGAGCAATAAAAAGGACAAATACCGTATGTCCACAAATATTATTTTCTGTGGAAAAAAAATCATGCATTGAACATGTTTAAATTACCTTTAAAACAAAGTCTGGGGGTGTGCCCGGTTTGACCGTTTCTCGTATAACACCATCATGGTGGGAATGAATTAATGTTTCATCTAAGTCTAATACTAATGTTTTCCTGCGTAGCATGCCTGTGAAAAGAAGAGACATTGAGATAAACCTAAACTTGTGAACATGCAACTACACTTTACTGCTCTTCTTTACCGCATGACCATACTAAATGCAGTCACATGCGATGGACAAGTGAAAAATCTTTGCAGAGCAGGAACTACATTATAATTGAGCCGCGACACAAGAAAACCAACAATGTGGGTGTGCACCCTGCACAGACTGCGATCAGCCTGGGCATCCGACAATTTTGATCAGACTCTTCGGTAAGTGCTTAAAAGGTAGCTAAGGGTCAAAGCTACCTCCATGCGGACAGCGAATACTCTGATTAGACTGGGTGGATGCCCAGGCTGATCTGAGTCTGTGCTGGGCGCACTACCACTTTGTTGGATTTCTCGTGTCGCGGCTCATATGTCCTTTTCATACCAAGGAATTACCACTGTACTGACCAAAAATATTCTGGGCTAGTAAAACTGATCTGGACCTTTCACAAAGCATTTTAAAAATGTCTTTTTTTCTGTCCCTATTTTAGCCTCTAAATCAAAATAAAGATCTTTTTGTGACAGAAAACATGTATATGGCTAAATAATAATCAGGACAGAATTCCTCAAAAACAATTAGCGTTATATATATATACATGTATATGTAAACAATCCTGTTGCTGACCACCCGCTTGACATGGAAGTTCGTAACTTCTTACAGCAGCAATGCTTCCACCATTTTCACATTAGGTATTATTATGTGACCTTGACCTAACACATAATTTCATTGGCTGATTAAAGCAGCATGCAAATGGATGAAAGCGGACCTATTCAACTTGAGAACAATTTTACACTGAGGGAAAATTCTCTTGAAGCAAGGATTGCATCCGAGAAATAACAATTGCAGACTCAGTTTAATTGAGTCTGATGCCCACAAACTCTAAATTTTCACTTATTCAGGCCCAGAGGTTATAAAACTTGAGTACATTCTAAAAACTAAAATAAAGCATACTGACTGGCTGCTTCCGAGCACAACGTGCTCGGAAGCAGCCAATCAGTGTGCTTCATTTTGAGTTTGGGATTATTATCAAGTTTTATAACCTCGAACCCAGGTCTCTGGAAACAATCATTTACCTCTGTGATACTTACTGAGTCTGTGTTTTGATAATGGAGACAGCGGGGTTACCTCATACTTCACAGTCTGGTGCTGGATTACCTGAGAAAAACAGAGTATAACAATCCATTATCAGCGTCCATAGGATAGGGAAATCTACCCAAGGGGTCGGAATTTCAACAAGGGATGAGGATTGCAATATATATTAATAATAATAAACAGTAAAGATGTGATCAGAATGCACTGTATATGTGGCCAGCGCCATTAATTAGGCAGCTTTGGCATTATCACTTTCACCTGTATATTTGTTAAAGAGTCATCTGTCGAAAAGGTGAATGTGACATATCATACCAATGACACTAAACAGCCGGGTAGACATAGGGCCGACCCATTTGTGCATGTACCTAAAAACTGTAATACTTTAGTTTCATTAAAGATTAACTCCCTCAAATTTTGTGGTGTTTGCGTTATAAAAATATCATTAGCTGGGTTCAAGAAGATGTTTTAAAAGACTGTTACTGTTATACATAATCATTTAAAGAAAGTAATGACATACTATAACAAACAATCCCAGCCCCGGATCCAGGGGGTGGGCTTTGGGGCTGCAGCCCCGCCAGTTGGTCTCTGTGTTAAGTATAATATGTAGTCCTCAAGATAATAAGAAGCATCTGATGACAGTTTGAGAAAAAATATCCAATGTGGTTAGATCAAAATATTCAAAATATATGTTGTGAAATCTCATTAGAATCGCCTCGGGGAGGCGATTCTAATGAGATATCACAACATATATTTCAAGGTAAGAATATATAAAAAAAAAAAATCTCTTGAAATTGAACCATTGTTATGTCATATTTTCAAGCCCTCTCCCCACACAACTACATTTCGGCACCTCCCAGCCCCACCAGTTATCCAGAGCCCCACCAGTACGTGATGGTCTGGATCCGGGCCTGAATCCATAGTATTCACAAGGTGCATTTCAACTTTAACTTTTGCCTTTACAATGTATGGTCAGGTTTGAAGTCAGACCCCCTGCAGATACAGATCAATAAGATACTCACAATCCAATTTTCTATTGACAAGATTACAACTGGGCAAGTAGTAATTAGGTTGACATCTTTCATCCCAGGTGATTTCGCTTAACCTATCGGGATCAAAGCTCAGATATGGTGATTGGACGGGATGGATTTTTCCTGACTTTTATGGGAAGACAAGGGCATGTCATTTTATTTTTATCTCTGGCCCCAAAACAGGTGGCAACATGACAGTAGCTTTTTCAGGAATTTCAAACAGAAAAGCTAAGATGCAAAGCGAGTCTTTAAGATACCGCTCAACTGCACCCATAAGTCATCTCTGGTCTGCAGTTTTTCAGGTTCTCTCTGGTTTATAGACTGTACATGTATGCAAGCAGCAGACTGCATGGATGTGCAGGCTTTCCTGGGCTTTTTTATTTGAACATGGAATAAAGTATCTTTTAATGTGCACAGTGTACTATACAAAGGTAATGGAGGTTTTGCCACTCTGCATGTTCGGCACAAGAGGCTTCACCACTTCGACCAGAGGGTTCGCCAAATTTCCCATTTTTGCTTTTGGAGGGTGCCCCACCTGTTTAGATTTTTCATATGCCATGGTATAGATAATATGAAATATATAAAATTTGGATGAATAACAGAAAATGAGTAAATCAGACATTATGGTTTTGTTTTCTTCTAAGATTTTCTCATAAAGGAGAATCTAGTTTTGGTTATCTCCGCTCACACAATACAGAACTGTTCCAAAAGTTAGTCAACTTTTCCTAGAAACCCATTGACTTACATTTACTTTTAGTGGAGATTGTTACGTCGATTCTGATTCATCTGCATGGCCGAAATTGGAAAGCTTAATGACCATAGCAAAATGAACATATTTCTGATCAGTTCTTAACATCAGAACTGTGGCATTTTAAATGTGGTTAGTCTGAATTCTGTCACACTTTTGGCAAAATCACCACTAAGGTTAATGGGAAAGTTTCGTATTTGAATTTTAAAAGCAGCTTCAACTTTAAAAATGTATGTGCTAATGGCTAATTTTAAGTATGCTTCATTATCGTGTTTTGGTACACCCAATGGCTTTAATACATAGATACATCTTAAACATTACTGGTACACCTCAGGAGGTTTATGTGCTTGACAGCCAGATGCAAAGTGATATCAAATTCATATTTGTTTTTATAAATATTTGTTAACCTCGGTACATGCATACCTGCCAAGTTTCACGATTTGTGAGTGACCCTCACGAATTTGGACGCCTCCCACGACCTCACGATCGTATTTTGAAAAATAGCCATAACTCACGCTTCCTTCGCTTGCTCACGATTTCACTTTAAACCGGAGAATACTGCAAAAAAATGTTCTTTTTTGCGCTCTCTCAATCGCCAAAAACGTGTTTTCTCTCAACTTCCGCTACATTCGGATAATCTCGGTCACCGAATCTATATTTATCTCCGGGAAAATTCGTAACCTGGTCTAAAAATAGGTAAAGGTAAAGGTTTCTGATAGTCTTAAAATAGAGTGGGTAAAAATAACTCGAGTATTCGATAGCGATTCGAGCCGAAAATGACCAAATGTGAACTTCCGTTTTTATGTACATGAAATATTGACAACGGAGAAAAAAAAGTACCAAAACAGATGGGAGATCGAGTTTACCTGAGTTACGAAGATTGAGAAGGGCAACAGCTTTGCGTTTTGTAAACTTTGCCAAAGGCATTTCAGTATTTCCCACGCCAGAAAAAACGATGTAAAAAAGCAGGGTAACAGATCTTCACTGTCGGTCATTGAAAACGTCAAAACTTTTGCAATCGGTATCTGATTTTGTTGTTACCAAGACAGACCAAGATTGTATCAGAGCTGAAACTCTCTTTAGCAACTTCATTGCAGAACATAACTTGCCATTTTGATAGCAGATCACTTTAACAAACTCAATGTATAAAATTTTAGTAAATAAGAATACTTGGAGTTTATCTTCATTTAAGAACTACCTTAGCTGATCCTACTCCTCTGCACTGCCATCCCCAATCTCTTGTTTCACATTAAGAGAAAAAAAATGACACAAAAAATCTCACTCTTTTCCATTATCAATGGGTTTCTCCGCGAATGAACTAACGCGGACAAGGGGGCTAAATCGAGGATTCGCGCGCAGTCCCACTCTTTTGTTAATTGAAAACTTGGCAGGTATGTACATGTACCTTTCAGTATATGGTTCTTCTTTACAGATAATATTATTCTCTAATCATAGAAATATGCCGGGTTATGTGGTTGGGGTGTTTCTGGACAGACCAAAATTTCTTCACATCAAATTCGTACACCCTTCTAAAACTGATCTCGGAAGTGATGAAACAGTTTGTTGTCACATTCAATGACACAAATTTTTTGTACATGGCATAAATTCATTTTACCATATCCAACAGTATACATCTTAAGGTATGCTGCTCACTGAGAACAACTCAGTAAATTTTCTTCCTAACAAATACATTGTAAAATTAGCTAAAGGTAGAGTACTGTTGATACTTGTTTCGAGGGTGAAACCCCCTAGTGGCAGACTTGTTTAGTAATGAAAGCTCTCAAGGGGCAAAACCTCCCGGTAGCCAACATGTTTAGTGGCAAAACCTCTGATGGCGAACTTGTTTACAGGTGAAACCTCCATAATACCTATACGATATGCTCATTGAGCCAGGTTTCATGAAAGTACAGAAAGACATTGTGTTTATTAAAGCTTGAAGGCAAAGTTAAGGTATCTACTAATTTTTGGAACCCAGGGTATTCCCTGATGGATGTGACAGCTGCAAATATGCCGAGTCATAAGAATCTTCTATTAACTTTTCATGTTTGGTTCATGATTGGCATGTTAGTTTATAAATGCTCTTTTAAAGTTGTAATTCTTTAGAGCAAAATTGACTTCCAATTCCAAACACAATATTTACAAGGCTTAAATTGAATGTGGTTAAAAATAAATATGACAGGCCGCAAAGACATGCTGACATGGCCAAAATTTAGTGTCAACAAACTAATGTTGAGTTTCATGATTCGACACTCGATATTTGACAAGTTTGCTTTTCTTTCCTGCACTGACCCAGATAATATCTGGGTGACAAAGTTTAACCTGACCCGGACTGGAATGTTTATCAACAAACCACAGAGTGACCTATTTTTTCCTATGCAACAATATCAAATTTCAGTACCTTCAAAACATTTCCTTGCACCTTAAGCATGAAAGACACAGTACGAATTAGAATTAACACAAAACATGTAATTAATTAAGACCAGTGTCAAATTAGATGAAAATGCTTACCGATCGAATTTGACGTTTGAAACAGTAGCAAATGAAACTCCAAACTTTGGCAGCCAGCACAAAGAAAGCACGCAATCCCATACCAATGAACTTGACCATGGGTGCATATAAATCATTTGGCAGCCTAATGCGATAAATTTTGAATTCCAGTTTTGCAAATTTCCAGCCAGACTTTGAGTTTTTCCTTGCGAGCTAAATAACCTTCCTACTTGATGTAGGCTGCCATTGATTTCCCATAATGCCTAAATCTCGCGTGAGTTGAGCACGAGACTCTGATTATGGCGTCTTTGGCAACAGGTGCGAGCAAGCAATTTACAGATTTTCAAATAACAATACAGCAACAATGCAGTGAGGAGAAGGCCCATTAATGTGAGAAAACGAATTATGCCGATGAAAATTAATAGCTTGCAATAACAATCCTCTCATATCACTGCAGAAGCCAATGTTTTAAAACTTTAAATGTGCTCTGTTTCCTCTCCCCCCATTAAGTCAAGTGGTGGGGTAATTTAAAATTTGATCACATTCTCAGATTGTCAAAAAAAAAAAAAAAAAAAGGAAATTATGCCGCATGATACATAAGTGTCCCATGTACATCGGTTGCATACCCTCAAACACAGTACCTCCAAATCCGTACTGGAATTTTCTTCTCTCCTGTTGGGAAGGAACCAAAATACTCAAACCGTAGGAATAAATAAATGGAATAAACAACCATCAACGGACGGTTTTCACAGGATGTTTAATAGTCAAAATTTAATAGTCAAAATACTCAAGGTTAGATTAATTGGTGTCATATTAAGACATCATGTATGATAAATATCTGTAATAAAAGTTAAATTTCAGAATGACTTATTTTTGAAGAAAAAAACTTTCAAAATAACAATACCCTTAAATTTACCAAAATGTTGTTTTCTTATTAGTACGGCTTTAGGTACGGAGTTCAGAAGTACGGTTGATGGTTTCATACCCAATCAAATACATCCATCCATCTGTGAGCACTTTGTTTCCAATGGATTTTTTTGCTTTAACACTTGACGTGCACTAGCTGACTAGGGAATATCTTCATCTGTTGTGATTGTTAATGAATAATGTTTAATATGCAAATTTTGAATCCTTCTCACAGAGTTATTGCCCTTGTCAATGTCTTAAAATTTTGGCCTGTAGTTTCTTTACAATTTATCTTGATGGAATTTTACAGAAATGATAGAAATATCATAAGCTTTCTGTTGCAACCAGAATTTAGTCCACTGGGGCCGTCTGTTCAAAACCATGAATATATGCAACCAGAGTTGAAATGGATTTAATTGCAACATGCAACAAATAAGCTTCTAGTCATGTCAAATTGTTTATACCCAGCCACATGTTAGTGGTGGGGTATTAATGTTTTCCCACTGGCTGTCCATGTGTCTGTCCATAGTATGTACATCCAGCCATCCATGAGCACTTCATGTCTGTTTGATAAGTTTCAAGAGAATTTATCATTTTATGGACTGATTTGCTTCAAATATGACAATTGTGCATTGATGGTCTTGGGAACATCTCCGTTGGAGTTATTAATGATGAGCAAATTTTGATATCTTCTGACAGAGTTGTTGCCCTTGTCATTGTCTTCTTAAAGTCTCCATAGTCCTATAAGTGGTAAAATCACCTCAGCACAAATCATTATGAAACTGATACAGCTTTCAGAATTGATGATAATTTGTCGGTTGATGTGCTATTTAGTGTCATATAACTGGCAAAAAAGGAGAACAATGTTTTTAGAAAACAATGATCATAACATTATGGTTTTTGTTTATGGTTTCCTGTTGAGCAATAGAATTAGGCAATAGCGAGACAATGAATGGGACCCTTACCTTACATTGTATTTTTACCATCTATTAAATACCTGTACCTTATATTTTTATCTTCTGTACCTTGTATTTTTATCATGAAAATAAAGTTTGTGAAAGCGAAAGTAGGTCATTTTAGTTGCCAACTAAAATGACCTAGATATTTTTAAAATCTTTTTTATGAGAAACTCAAGGACGTTTTAATTTTTTAAAGCCTGCCAATCACGATCATATACAATGACGAAACTGTAATGATAAGCTTTCAGCAATACCTCGTGATAAAATATTTCCCGCTGATAGAGCAATGGGGCCTTTAGAATGTTTTTTTTAGTCTATAGTTCCTTTACACTTTGAAATATCTTGATGAAATTGCACAGAAGAGTCAAAGTAACATACACTTTCAGTTGCAACCCGAATTTAGTCCACTGGAGTTATCTGGCTAACAGTGTCTTACACATATATAAAATCATGAAAAAAAACAACCTATATAACATCAGAGATGTAAGGGATTTTACTGCAACTTGCAACAAATTATCAAAGTAATATATAGGCTTCTTGTTATGATCCAAATTATTGTCCTTAGGGGTTATCTGTCCCTGACACAGGGCTTTATATACATGTATAAAATACAAAAAAAATCAAAATGAAATAATTTTGAAAGGGATTTTTATGAAATATGCAACAAATGGGCAAAGCAATTTGAAAATTTATCCCATGGATCTATCCCTAGCCTTGGACTAAAAATGTATAAAATCTATAAAAGGTAAAATTGGTTTACAGTGGCGGGATATATTACACAGTTGTTTGAGATGCTTTTATTTAGTACAGTGTTAAGTTTTTAGGCCCAAATTAGATAATGCAGTATATTTTCAATATTCCAGGTTTTTGTGTACATCTATGAAAAGATGTCCAACTGAGATAAGTTTTTCTACGTCATGCATGAGTTCACAGTTGCTTTCTGGCATCAGATGATGGGTTGTAATGGGTAGCTCTGAAGGAACATTTGATACAAAACTGCATGAAGCTGTTCGATATGGTGACTTAGAAGAGGTGAAGGTTGCTTTACAACAGGGATATGATCCTAACTTGATTGGTCTGTATCAGTGGAGTGCTTTACATGAGGCAGCCCACAATGGAGAGACAGAGATACTCAAGCTTCTTTTGGGAAAGAAAGGTTTGCATACGTATTTGATTTTCATTATCCATTCCATAGAAACCCGCATGGCTTTGCTGTGTCATGCTTTCTCAAACAGCCTAAAGTTTCCAGCCAAATGGCAAATGAGGAATTGTTAATTTAAGATTTTCCATTTTCAGTATTTTGGTTGCTTTGGCAACCAAGCAGATTAAGTGGTTTGCACAGTGACCTATATATATAGTGACTCGCATCTCCCGTTAAATGTAGGTATTTTTCCAATAGACGCTTGTCGCGCCGTTGGACAGGTGAGTGGCTGAAAAAAAATCGATAATTCTGTCAACCGCTTATTTCGCATCTAGAAATATTTTTGTATTATCATTGTTTTATTTTATCTGTATAAATAATGTGTTCTTACAAACGTTTGCGTTAAATTGTGTACTTAATTTCCGAAATTTTGATACCAAACTTGCCAAGTTTTTATACGGTAGTTTTACTTGCCGTAGTTAAAAAAAAAAAAACGGGCTGGAGGGGTTTTCAGTATAAATACTGGAAACTTTTTTATTTTGCATTTGGATGAGGATTTTGATCTTGGCTCTCTCTAACTTAGGAGAATATGCATGCACTGAAAATTGAAGTAAGTCAGTGACATAGGTTTTAAAGCTGAGTAGATTGGAATTTCTATCAGAAGTTATCGACGTGAATCGCCTATTTCATTAATGTTTACGTAATCAAAATATTATTCAACGTTAAGGTAAGCATTGAATTTTATGATGATGTATTACAATAGTAAGTTTTGTGATTATTTTGCTTGGTTTTGGGGTTAATTTGTATTGATGTGAAATAAGAAACTTTGGTCGCTGACAAATTCTTCAATGCATAACTAACCAACCCTCTGAACTCATCGCTGTATGGCGAAAACTGTGAAAAACAAGTTTTATTTCAAGATTATTTTGACCCATTAAATCGGCACGAAGTTGCATGAAATAGCACTCAAACAATTTGTAAGGCATTCAACTTTATGAAAAATATCATTGCGAGGCTCAAAAATAGTTATTTTGGGAGCCTTATTTAAAAAGGGGGGAGTGGGGTTTTGAACATCCCGGTTTGCCGGTTTTCGCTACTTTCCTAAATAAGCCTATTTCTATACTGTCACAAGACCATCAAAATAGTAAACAATTGTCATGAAAATGATATTAAACAACATTTTGGTCCTTCCCCTTTCGTTTTCTAATGCTAAAATATTACCACAAACCTTATTAACGACGGAGTACATAGTAAAAGGGATGGTTTTTACAGCGTCATCGCCATTTTGTTTCGAGTGACAAAAGTTTCTCAATTTACATCGTTAAAAATGAACTCCAAAACCAAGCAAAATCATCACAAAACTTATATTCTAATACATCATTATAAAATTCAAAGGTTACCTTATCGTTGCATAATAATTTCACTATGAAAACACTGATAAAATGGGCGATGCACGCCGTTAACTTTTGACAGAAATTCAAGCTTTTTCAGCTTGTATTAAAAATGGCGATCCGGTAGGAGGCGCTGCAGTCGCATGCGCGACACGCCTCTTTGGACCGAAAGGTGAAGACGGGAGTCACTGTATTTATAGGTCACTGGTTTGCACAAGCACTGCATACCTGATGAAGAACTACCTAAAGAACTTTTACTTGAAGAAGCTTATGTACATTCTATGTTGCGACCCCTCATCAGAACTCTCCCTGTCAGAGATGGTTCTGATGAGGGGTCACAACATACATTTTGTGTTGAGAAATAAGAAAAATAATTTCTGAACTATCCTCAGTACCCCACTTTATATGAAGCTCCATAGGCTGATTAACTGGAATCCATTTACGTTGGGGATCGAATTCCTAAAGCTATAATTGCCATGTTTACCATAATGACCCTGAATATTCGGATAGACAGGTCTGAGCAAACATTGTAGACCCAGATCAAACTGCTGAAGGAGCAGTTTGATCAGGGTCTACAGTGTTTGCCATTCACTAAGCATCATTTGGATGCATTAATGTGTGTAAAATCCACTTTCTAAGGATTTTCAAACAATAATTGTCTGAATTTCGGATGTTCCAAATTTTAAGGTCATTACGGTAGGTGACTGATTATATGATTCTTGTTTCAGGTAACCCCAATAAACCTGACTATCTTCAGAGCAGAACGGCAATGCACTATGCTGCAGAAAAAGGCCATATTGAATGCCTCAGGATGCTGGTTGATGCCGGAGGCCGCTATGATATTAAAGATGCTAATGGAAAAGATTGCCTTGACCTTGTGACCCCAGGAGGTCGCAAGATACTGGAGAGATTAAGTAAGTATAGTGCAGAGTTTCCCTTTGGACTGTGTAAATGTGGCCATTACATAGACATAACCAAAGCAGATGGCCCGGCCTAGTGCTTTAGTAGTTATCCCCCGCCAAAGGCGGAGGGATATAGTTTTCTCCATGTCCGTCCGTCTGTCTGTCCTTCTGTCTGTCCGTCCGTCCTTCCGTCCGGAGCCATAACTAAGTAACCACGTGACAGAATTTCATGAAACTTAAAATTAATATATATCACTATAACGCGCTGCGGCACATGAAGTTTCATCAGACTGGCTTCAATAGTGCATGAGTTATTGCCCTTTAATGGATTTTAAATTGATAAAATGAGTCATAACTAAGTAAACAATTATCAAAACTTCATGAAAGTTATACTGAATATGTATCATCTTAACACGGTTATGCACATAAAATTTCGTCAGAAGAGCATCAGTAGTGCATGAGTTATTGCCCTTTAATGGATTTAAAATTAATAAAATGAGTCATAACTAAGTAACCAATTATCAAAACTTCATGAAACTTAAACTGAATATGTATCACCATAATGCAAATATGCACTTAAAATTTCCTCAGAAGGGCATCAGTAGTGCATGAGTTATTGCCCTTGAATCAATTTATGGTTGACAAATTCAGCCACAACTAAGTTATCAATGAATAGAATTCCATGAAACTTATACTAAATATGTATCACTGTATCACATTGATGCCTCTTACGTTTTGTCGGAATTGCTTTAGTAAGCACTGAGTTATTGCCCTTGAATTGGTTTACAATCAACAAATTGAGTAATAACTAAGTTACCAATGGTTAGAATTTCATGAAACTTAAAATAATTATGTATTTTCATGACACAGCAGGGCACATTAAGAGTCATTCTCTGTAAGCACCAAAAAATTGCAATAGTGGGTGAAAATGACATATCTCAGATTTTGATGAAAATTAGTGTCTTTTTTGCTTATGTCAAGTGATTAACAAAAATACAATTTTTTCTCCAATCAAACTGTCCGTTTCCATGGCAACGAGGATTTTCTGTTTTTTGGCCTAATTTGGTGATTTTTCATATAAAAAATCCCAGATTTGACACCAGTTGTATTGATAGTATTTCTCAACAAATGTTATTGACTTTCATGTCTTTTAAGAGACCCATGTAAGTGCTGTGTACGGATAGAAAAAAAATTCTTTATATTGCTATGGTCAAGGAGTTGGTGACCTTGACTTCTATCTAGTAAAGCATCCCTTTAAAAATATCAAAAATTGGCCAATTTTGAAAGCACTTTGTTAGAAAATGCGGCTATAGATTTTTTTCATTCTCTTGGTACAGAGAGTATAACACCTAGCTCCTAATATATAAAAAAAATGGAGATGGTATATTTTTTAAATTGAAAATAATTTTCTTTGAATTAAGTCACCGTCAGAAAAATCAGAAGAAACTGTGATAGCAGAAAATCTGTTATAAGAGATAATATCTGGAGAAGGTTAAGCAAATATGAGCAGAAATACAAATTAATACATTGAATACAGTGGATACAGTGGAGGGAAGTTACATAAATACTTTTCTCATTCAGAAGTATGCTTAAAATTTACAATTTGGGGTGCAGTTACCCCACCCACTTCCACTGAATATGAAATGTATGCAAAAGTTACATGCCATGGATAATACATCTCAAGTTTCCATAATTGTGAGTAAACTGAAACATTTTTAAAAGATCACCACATGTTTGCTGTCATTGTTTTTACATTGTTTATCATTTGGTAACCATGGTAACTGTTATTCTATTATGGGTCAGTGTTCATTTACAAGGATATTTACAGAAAATTGTTTCAATGCTGATGAAATGTATTCCTTTTTATTTACTTTTTTACATATGCATACGCATTCTAAGTGTTGATTTTGTTAAATAATATACGATAAATCAATATTTTTATAGTAGCTATGACAAAAACCACTCATTCCTTCCACAAAGAAATTGTTAATCTGAGTGTATGTAGTACAATGTAGAGAAAGAACAGCAACTGAGCATAAATAGAGACGTGTATTGGAGAAGAAATAAACCACACATACAATGTTTATATTTTTTCATTCCTTAATATGTTTAAGCTGTATATCTAGGGGGTGAGTTACCCCACCCACCTCATTTAGTTATACAACAAATTCATAAGTTACATACTATGAGTTTTGATGATAAAATAGCACCTGGTACACTTGTTTTAAAGTTGCTCATCACATGTCTGGTCTGCATAAGCTTTCTTGTCTATTGTCCTTTGTTTTTGTAAAAGTTCTTGATGAGGCATGCATGCATATATGCATGCACATACACCAAACTGAAGTTTTGTAGACTGCCTCGCTTACGGCAAGCGGGTATGACAAAATACTCCTGTGACCTTGAAAATGGCATCAAGGTCGCCAAGTTCTAAGTCTTTGTCTTGCCTAAAAGGTTGATCTTTGCAAGTTTGGTAAAAATGAATCTACTGGTTCAAGATACATCTTCGTTTTTCAGGACAAATCAACAAATGACCTTAAAAATAGGATTAAAGTCACTAAAACCTAACTAGAAACATGGTAACTAACAGGGCCTCGCCTTTATGAGACTGCTGGTGGAGTTTTGGTCGTATGTCCCCGACCAGAAAATACATTAACAGCTTTCTGTTACCATGTTGTTTGACTTCATGTTGTTTTGAATTAAGCCTCTGGTAGAGTAATTAAGATACGGGCAAAAAACAAAATTATGACTGATTAAAACAAAGGCAACCACTCTGTAAAGCAGGAAACTGGAGTTACCATTCTTGCACTCTGCACACCTTCAGATATTCTGATGATGCCTTATATTTGTATCGAGTTTTGTGAAAATATCTTCAAAGGCTTTAAAGTTATAGATTGGACAAGGTCGCAATACCCAAAATTACAAAGGGATATAATTCTGCCTAACATAAATGAAGTGCAGTTATGGTTCTTTTTCTCTACAAATTGTTTGATGATGCTTTACATTTGTATCAATTTATAAGAAAATATCTTCCACAGTTTTAAAGTTAGAGCGTGGAACGATTTCTATACTGAAAATTACAAAAGGGCATAATTCTGTAGAAAATGTAGATGAAGTTACAGTTTTAATTTTCTTCACATCGTCTGATAATGCTTTATATTTGTACAAAATTCCAAGAAAATACCTTTGACGGTTTAAAAGCTGAATAGCAGACAAAATTTCTATACTTTAAATTACAATGGGAAATAATTCAGTACAAAAGTAGATGGAGTTGTGGTTCTTATTCTCTGTACATCGTCTAACAATGTTTTGTATTTGTACATAGTTTCATGAAAATATCTTTGAGAGTTTTAAAGTTATAGAGCGGACAAGATGTCCGTACTGAAAATAACAAAGGGGCATCATTCAGTAAACAAGAGGGCCAAGTGGCCCTGAATCGCTCACCTGAGCAAAAAGGTTAAAGGTCAAACTAGGGTCATAATTTGAACAAACCTGATAGTTTGCAACCATTTCCAAATGGTTCTGAAGAAGAAGATTTTTTAATGTTTTTCTATGTATTGCTATGGTTCAAACCCTGGAGCCCCTGGGGCAGGGCCATTTTGGACCCTGGGGCCATCATTTGAATAATCTTGGTAAAGGACCACTAGGCAATGCTAAAAGCTAAATTTCAAGCCTCTGTGGTTCTGAAGCAGAAGACTTCTGAATATTTTTCTATGTATATCTATGATTCAAACCCAGGACCCCCTGGGGCGGGGCCATTTTTGACCCTGGCACCATCATTTGAACAAACTTGGTAAGGGACCACTAGGCAATGCATCATACAAAATTTCAAGCATCTGCACTAAGGGGTTCTGGAGAAGAAGGTTTTTAAGTACATTTTAATTTCGAACCCAAGACTGCCTGCCCCAGGGCCATTTTGGATCCCAGGGCCACCATTTACACAAACTTTGTTGGAGTCCACCAGGCAATGCATCATACCAAATTATAAGCATCTGAGCCAAGTGGTTCTGAAGAAGAAGATTTTTTAATAGTTTCCTATGTATTTCAATGTCTCAAACTCAGGATTCCCTGCCGCAGGGCCATTTTGGACCATGGGGCCATCATTTGAACAAACTTGATAAAGGACAACAAGGCAATGCATCATACCAATCTTCAAGCATCTGAGCCAAGTGGTTCTCAAGAAGAAGATTTTTGAATATTTTTCTATGTAGTTCTATGGTTCAAAACCAGGACCCCCTGGGGCGGGGCCATTTTAGACCCTGGGGTCATCATTTGAACAAACTTGGTAAAAGACTACTAGGCAAAGCTACATACCAAATTTCAAGCATCTGAGCCAAGTGGTTCTGAAGAAGATTAGACCTTGGTCGGACCTTGGTATTCAGAATTATCAAAATGAAAAAAATCTGTAGCGGAATTAGGTCACAGTGACCTTACGTCGACCCTAGAATAATTTACGTCGACCCTAGCTTTTAAGTCCATTCAAGTGACTTTTCTCTGAAACCACTGCATCCATGGTTCTCAAATTTCACATGCAGCATGATCAGACTGCAGGGCTTCAGAATGGTAAAATTCACGCGGGTCAAGAATTCAAGATGGTCGCCATTACTAAAAATAGCAAAACCATTAAAATCAAGTTTTTCTCAAGAACCACTTTGTATATTAGGCTGAATTTTTTTTATGAAGCATAAGTGGGACCATGGTATTCTGTATGTTCAAAATGAAAAAAATCTGTAGTGGAATTAGGTCACAGTGACCTTACGTCGACCCTAGAATAATTTACGTCGACCCTAGCATTTAAGTCCATTCAAATGACTTTTTCTCTGAAACCACTGCATCCATGGTTCTCAAATTTCACATGCAGCATGAACAGACAGCAGGGCTTCAGAATGGTAAAAGTCGAGAATGGTCGAGAATCCAAGATGGTCGCCGTTACTAAAAATAGCAAAACCAGTAAAATCAACTTTTTTCTCCAGAACCACTTTGTATATTCATTGAGTTCTTAATGTGAAGGCACACAGCAGGTGCGACATAGCCTTCCGCGGAATTCTTGTGTCCTTTATTTGCTTGCAGCCAGATGCACTCAGATTGTCAATTGCTGTTTTGATGGAACATCTGGTTTTATCTATAGCAACTAATTGTCCAAGGTGAGACTTATTTGGCCAATAGAAAGTGTATACATAGATAGAAAATCACAATCAACACTTTTCAACTAAATTTGAATGTTTTTTAAATATCCAGGAGCCCCGGTAGCTCAGTGGGTTAAGCGCTGGCCAACCTGAGGTAGCGGACTGGGTTCGAAACCCGCTGGAGGCGAGAATTTTTCCTACCGTAAATGGGGTTCCATTGCACACAGCCTTTCATTATCACCGTCCCATTGTCCTGATATGACTGAAATACTGTTGAAAAGGACATAAAATTGCAAGTCATCCATCCATCCATTTTAAACATTCATTTCCAACAAAAACAGACTAGTGATAGAGTATTGGTTGCCACGGTTACTACGTGATAAATAAAATAAACTAGAAATGTTTCTGTCACCAAAACAGATGAACCCCCTCCTATCCTTTCTCAGCTGTATCATTTTCCCTACATATTGCAAAGTTAGGATCTCTTGTAAATCTTGAAATTTGGGTCCAGGTCACCACCATCTAATCAGTACTTTTCCACCTCCTGATTACAAACTTATCTATGTTTGGTCACAATCCATCAATACGGTTAGGAGTTATTATGCAGACAAGCCATATTTCAACACGCTATAACCTCCTGTGACCTAGAAAATGAGGTCAAGGTTACCAATATCTTATCAGTTTCTTTTCCATCTCCCAGTGATATGTTTATGCAAGTTTGGTTAAAATCCATCAATCCATTCAGAAGATATGGTTCAGACAAGCCATTTTTCAACATTTCTGACCTCCTGTGACCTTGAAAGTAGGGTCAAGGTCACCAAAATCTAATCAATTCTTTATCATTTCAGAGTGATATATCTGTGCAGATTTGCTTTAAATCCATCCATTCATTCAGTTCAGAAGATATCGTGCTGACAAGCCATTTTTTCCAGCACTCATTGACCTTCCGTGACCTTGAAAATGTCAAGGTCAGCAAAATCTAGCCAGTTCTTTTCCATTTCACAATGATATATTTGTGCAAGTCTGGTGAAAATCAATTTATCCATTTAGGAGATATGGTGCAGAAAAGCCATTTTTCATCATTCTTTGACCTTCTGTGACCTTGAAAATAGGGTCAAGGTCAGCAAAGTCTAGTCAGTTCTTTACCCCTACCCAATTAGGTATGCATGCAAGTATGGTCATAATCCATTTATTCCTTCAGGACATAGAGTGCAGGCAAGGGCTACACAGACGCTGATGGGATCCGCACCAAAAAACAATATGTCCCCCATCCCGCCCCCCACCCACCATCCACTGTGGGAATATTATGAAAAAAAGAAAGACGACAGAAATAATGAGCTTGTAGAAGCCCCCTAGACCATTCAAAATCAGCAAAGACTGAGATATATTCATCGTAGCATGCAACTTTTAATTTGGTTTTGCATTGAAAGAAAGTGGGTGGGGTAATTTAACCCCAAATTGTAAGGTACTAACATATTTTTTAGGGTGAAAACTCTGTATGTAGTTTTCTTTAGTTGTTAATCATGCATCAACTTGTATTTTGGCTCATATTTTTTGAAAATGTTCAAGGCATTGTATTTTATCTCAGAATTACAATTATGAAAGTTTCTTCTGATTTCTCTGACGGTGACTAAATTCAAAGGAAAATATTTTCAATTTAAAAAATATGCCATCTCCAATTTTTTGATATATCAACAACTAGGCTTTGTACTCTCTGCATCAAGAGAAAGAAAAAAATCTATAGCCGCGTTTTTTAGTAAAATTTGCTGATTTTTGATGTTTTGAAATAGACGCCTTACTAAGTGGAAGTCAAGGTCACTGACTGCTTGACCATAGCAATATGAAGAAAATTTTCTGTATTTAAAAGCAGCACTAACATGGTTCTAGTGTAAAATGTAAGTATCAATACCATTTGTTGTGAATTACTACCAGAACAATTGGAGTCAAATCTTGCATTTTTCATTTGAAAAATCACCAGATTAAGCTGAAAAACACAAAATCCTGGTTGCCATGGCAACGGATAGTTTGATCGAAGAAAAACTTTTATTTTTGTTCATCACTTGACATAAGCAAAAAAGACACTGAGTTTCGCGAAAATCTGAGACATGTCATTTTCACTTGATTTTGGTGCTTACAGAGAATGACTCTTAAAAAGTTTTGTCATAATCACTCCAGTAGAGCATGATTTAATGCCCTTGAAATGATTTAAAATCCACAAATTAGCCATAACTAAGGTATCGGTGAACAAATTTCTTGAAACTGAATTAAAAATGTATCATCATAGTGCAGTGATGCTGAGACAAGTGTTTAAGAACAGCTTCAGCTTATGCCTCACTTATGTCAGAGTTATTGCCCTTGATTTTATTTACAGTCCACAAATTCAGCCGTAACTAAGTAACCAGTGAACAAACTGTATGTAACATAAAATAAACCATAAACAAATCAGGGCCTTTTCGGCGGGGGATATAAATTCACCGAATTTGCTTGTTGTCTTTTTTATGTTGTCTTTTCCCATTGCACCGCACATATTCAGTAAATCTCTTTAGCCTAGCAGACCAAGATACCAACACCTTGTGTGACCTTAGCTGGCAGTTCACTTTTCCAAAGCCATGCCTACTTTAACCCATTGCATTCTGGGTATTTTTTGTTGTCTGCTGAAATTGTGTGGCATGATCTGGATCCAAACTGCTTGCCCAGATACCCCTTTCCAGATACCCCTAAAGGGGTATCCCGAATGGAATGGGTTAAACAGGTGTGCATCTCTTCACTAACTGTAAGTTAATCACGGACTTACTTCACATGCAATTTTGTTTGTGGGACAGTGTACGTGTCACATGCTAATTTGTTGTTGCATTGGTAAGTCATACACTAACAGGTGACTTTTGAGTGACGTTCTGGGTGTGGCTCGGAAAGGTCTGTTGTGGAATCAGGGAGGGATTTGGTGACTACAGTGTCACTGAGCATTGGAGATGGTATCTGCCATATATCATACCAGTAAAACTGTATATATGCATGTTTCATAGCAGCCACCTTTACATTTTAAGAAGTAATATACAGTCAACTCCTGAAATCTCAAAGTCGAAGTAATCTCAAACTACTGATATCACAATGTAAGAAAATTTACTTTGGTTTAAACATATTTTATTTCATCAATTATTTCACATTACAACATATAGACAACATAACTATTACTAAACACAATGAAAGGGATCAGAACGAAAGCTAATAGCTTATAGAGCTAATAGCTTATAAATTTACTTTGAGACACCAACAGTTTGAGATAACAGGAGTTGAAATGTAATGAAAAATAGGAAACATGTCCGAATTATGTTCTTTAGTATAAGAGGGTTTTGAGATATCAGAGTTTTAGATAACGAGAGTCAACTGGATAAGAATTGCATAACATTATGTTTGTTTCTTGCAATAAAACTTTAAAAAATGTAAGAATTTAAAACTATTATGATACGCGTGGAAGAGATTTTTTAGAAGAACCATATTTCTTGGGTTTTAAGACAGAGGTGTTTGCCTTCCAAAACAATCCCAAAAATCAAGATTCATCTTATAAGTTGGATCTAGATTTTGGGGATTGTTTTGGACGGGAAAGAATTATTTTATAGCCAGATTTCATTAGGCTGATTTAGATATTTGGAGTGATTTTAGAGAGGGGAAAAGACTGCTTTTATAACCAAATAAATACAGTACCAAATGTTATTAAATCTGAGTGACAAAGTGTCTCTTAGCCCAGAGGTAATTGCTTGTATGTGAATGCTTTAACCTTTTTTTGAGCCACGACACGAGAAAACTAACAAAGTGGTTGTGCGCCCAGCGCAGACTCAGATCAGGCTGGGCATCAGCCCAGTCCAATCAGATTCTTGGCTGAGTGCTTAAAGGGTAGCTAAGGGTCTAAACAGGCTTACAAGTAGTCCTACTTTTTCCTACTTTTTCCTACTTTTCCTACTTTTTTGCCCTGTTCCTACTTTTTTCCTACTTTTTTCAAAAATATTCCTACTATTCCTACTTTTTGAATGAAAATGAAAATAAAAAATGTATATTTCAAAATATTTTAGTCTGTTGCAGAATGAAACATGCTACATGATATAAGGACTGATGGCATATTCTATGGATGAGTTTCTTACAGTCTTTGAATATGAACTGTTGATCTCTTATGCAGTGGTGCCTTTCTGGAAATGTGTTGAACATTTTGAACATGATGTTGCTTAATGTAAAGGATGAGGCCCTCCCAAGGGTTTTGGGTAGCTGGGGAGAATGGCCATTTATTTTCAGGGAGCTGGGGAGCACTAGCAATTATTTTCAGGGAGCTAGAAAGCAAGTCCTTAATTTTGAGGCGCTGGGGAGCACTGTCAAAATGTGATTTTCTAAATTGCTTTGGGCTTCTGGGGGCTGCGCCCCCAGACCCCCATTTATACTTGACTAGATATCATTTTAGTCATTCTTTTTAAGCCAAAACAACTTCTGATGGCATTCAGACTTGCAAATGCTAGCATTTCGAGGGCTGACTAGAGGTGGATATGACTGCTTTTACTCATCTTGCAGTTGTTGTGCTTGTTACTCAGTTTACAAAGTTGTTTTTAATCGTATACTCATTCTAATGCATGTTCCACAGAAAGACATTGGGACGCTGTCCATTCTACTCTGAAATTGAATTTTTGACTGCTCTCATTCCTTGTGCCCTGACAGATTACACTCAGGTCCTTCTATTTCATTTAAACTACCATTATATCTTGTTCAAAGCAACATTTTCATACAAGCATCTTACCACCTGGTTCTCTTTCTCTCTGGAACAACATTGAACAGTTCTTTCACTATGTTTTATGGTTTGTTTAAATGTTCTGTTATTTGATTAATAAATAAAAAAAAAATTCAGGTTGACAGCAGCATGAACAGTAAGATTTCAGAGCCTCCTGAAATTAAACAGCCCTTATAGCTTGTGACTGGAGTTTTTCTGAACTGTTCTTCAGCGTTTAAGTGAGTTAATATATACGAGATTTATTGGTAAGTTTGTATAAATAATTCCTACTTTTTATCATAAGATTCCTACTTTTTCCTACTTTTTTCCTACTTTTTTCATGATATGATTCCTACTTTTTTCCTACTTTTTCATGAAAAGCCACTTGTAAGCCTGTCTAAACTACCTCCATGCAGACAGCGATGACTCTGATCAGACTGGGCAGATGCCCAGGCTGATCTGAGGTTGTGCTGGGTGCACAACCACTTCGTTGGTTTTCTCGTGTCGCTGCTCATTTGTTATATGTGTCTTCAGAGGTGAGAGCCTTGATGCAGATATCACCTCGAGAAGCTCCTGACACAGTCCTGGAGAGTATGTCTAAGGAGCAGTCTCAGAATTCATCACATGATCAGTCACATGACCAGTCAGTGAGCAGGCGGTCTTCACAAGATTCAGCTATTGGAGAAAAGAAACCGGGTATGTATTTTAGAAATATAAATAGTTGAATTTGCAAATATTGTAGACCCAGCTGAGGTCACTCATAAACAAAGAAAACTTGTGAAGAACTAGATAAGCAAGGATTTTCATACTAGTTTAAACAGTATTTTATTCATCATATATACAATAAGGTTTTACAGCAACCATATGAAAGGATTCAATAACAAGCTAAATAGCTTATAAACATCATCTCCTAATAGAAACGTCGGCTCCTATTTTCATATTCAGCATACTGTTACAGAGCAATGTACAGATGACCTGTTTGGCTTTTGGTTAGATTAAATAAATATTTGGTAGACAAGAATTATGCCCCTTTTCTTACTGTGGCTGTAACAGCCTTATGAACAAAATATCTTGAGAATGCCTGGAACAAAGATAATAATATTTGGTATTCAGTAAAGGCTAAGGTGTAGATGACCTGATTAACTTTTATAAAAGTTCTATAAATATTATGTAGACTCTGACTTAAAGCAATAGTCCTGCTCAAAATGACCCATTCCCATCAATTATTTGAAATGACTGTTAACTTTATGCCTTTTAGAAAGCTTAAACAGGTTTACCTGCTCGTTTAGTGTGTAAAGCGAGTCGAGTAACATATAGAATATACATGCTCCGCGTGTCTATTGATATTTATCGGGTCACAAAAACAGGCTAACAATAAAGCCAAAAGTGTCATTCCTGCTTGAAAATGAGCCCTGAAGTGAATGGAAATCAGAGTTATAGTGGGTTTACTTGCATAAAGAGTATGTGTAAAGATTTTTAGATAATATGAAATTTGAGCAGGAATACTGCTTTAAGCTTTCGGACATGGACAAACTGCTTTGGCTTAAGCTTTCTGACATGGAAAAACTGCTTTGGAGGGAAATTTTTGACTGGGGCCATAGTGTTTCAGAAGCACACTTTCTAGTTTTCAGAGAGTTATGAACAATTCTTCCAAAAGTATTGCAATATGTATTATTATTGTGTACTATTTGGAGCTCTAAAGCATTCATTTCTTTGTTTACTAGTTTTAGGTCACGTGACTATGTCAGTAGAGTACCATTCTAGTAAGGGAACTATGAAGATACGAGTCTGGCAACTCAGTGACCTTCTGCTGCCTCCACGTAAGTGTTATTGAGGCAATTCCATGGGGAAAGGTGCCTAATTTCATGTGCAGACAGTGAAAATGTGCATGTAAGCATGTACAGTCAAACCTGTCTTTATAAATATACCTCTGTCAGAGTGAATGGGTAAACCTCAATGTTTTTTAGAGGTTTTTTTTTCCGCTATTTTCACAAAAGAAAACTACTTTTATGGCTTCCTGTTTGCTGCCCTGAATCACATAGCCATCTCAAAATAGGGTCTACTCTTACTTTAGGGGTCTACTAAGGGAGCAAATTCTTTCCGTCAGGAGTAGACCCTGTTTTTGAAGGGAGGCAAAAATGAAGATGCTAGAGTAGCTTCCCCTGATAGTGTATCCATACATGTCAAGGAAAAATCTGTCTAAAGGGGCCGAAATATCATACCCATTAAGCAAGCACCTGCCTTAAGCAAGCAACTTTTCCCCTAGCGCTTCCATTGGGTGCTTGCTTTAAACAGGCTTGACAATGTAATATATATAGCTCTTGCAGTGAAAGTTCCTCACACACCATAGGTCATTGGTGCAGACAGAACTTGGGTTGGTTCGAACAAATGAATATGCAAATCTTTGGGTTTTGCTGTTTGAACATGTATGCTGTACATTATACTCTGTAAAATGGGATCCTACATGTTTATTCATGCATTAACATCTGCCATGTCCGTTGGAAGTTGTTTGAACATGAAGGGCTAGCTGAGTAACTATTCAGAAGAACATGGCAAATGCTAATGCAGTGATACAATTATTTTATGATAGTTAGTGGTCCTCCTGCATTTAATAAGATGATTCCATTTAAAATATTGTCGATAATGTTTAAAAAATTATAAAGACAATATTCACTGTTCACAACAAGGGACACCAAACAACTTTTCCCCATAACCAGTCTTAATTCTAGATTCTCTTGAGGAGTGTTGCAATTAACAGAAGTGAGACATAGCTGTTTCTTTTCCAGCAGTGTCAAGGATGTAGACTTTCTCCAGTATTTCTGGTTTAGCTTTTGTTTGTGATAACGTGGGGACAGGTCAGACAAATGAGTTATGTGGAATTCTTGTGTTTAATTGTTGATATATTTTCAGCCAACACTTCCATGATACACACAGTCTACATCAAGAGTTATCTCTACCCTGACAAGAAAAAAGAATCAAAACGTAAGACAGAGGAGGTCAAGGTTGAAGGATCAGAAGGTCACTTGCATTTAAAGAAACGAAAGGACAAGTTAAGTGTGCAGCATGTATTTACACCAGTGTCTTTCAAATTTAATAAAGCATTAGAATACTCAGGAATCTCAGCAGATACTATTAAAGAGAAACAATTACAAATTGATGTCTGCATCACACAGCGATACTCTCACAGAAGCTTTCTAATAGGTATGCTACTGTTACCACTGAAAACTGCAGTTAAGAAAGTGGTGAAAGAAAAATATGCCTTAATTCCCTGTATGAATCATACTATACCAACAAACATGAGGGTCTACAGTGCTTCTCAGCTGGAAGTTACAAGTAACACTGGAGTGTTCTACAGTAATCCAAATGTGCGTGTCATGATTCCGGAAGACATAGATGACAGCTCTGAGAAAGCAGTTAGCAACCCTGATCTAAAGAGAGAATTCACTACAAGTATAGAGGTTGATATGTCTGATGATTCTAAGGTTGTTCCTCAGTTAGATTTCTCAAATCTTACACTAGATGAAAGTGGGTACTCAAGTGAGCTCCAAATCACAGTCCCAGGTGAATTAGAAAGTCCTGATTCTGACAAAAGTAAAGATATTGTAGCTGAAACAAAATCTTTCAGACCAATTAACACAGAAGAAAACAGTAGTAGTAAAGTCAATGAACTGTTTAAACCTGTTAAACAGAAAGTTTCACCCAAGGACAGGAACATTCAAAACTTGAATACATGTCAGGTGATTGAAATAGAATTTGGAGATTCCGATTCAGAAACACCAAGGGAGATTAAAATAGATCAGGAAAAAAGAAAAAGTGTTGAAGACTGGAAACATAAGAGAAGTGAACAGGAATCTATGAACAAAGATGGGGACAGTTCTGGCTCGAGGCCGGATACCCCTAGCTGGGACTACTACGATATTCCCATTGACAGTCCTACTGTGGTTGTTGAAAGCCCACCACAAGAAAAAAGGGCAGCTCCTGTGCTTTTTCCTATGGAAACTACTCTACAAATGAAAGCACAATTAAATGAACCAGACCCAATTGGTATGAATAAAAAGGAGAAAGACAAATATAAGAGAAAGTCAAAGAAAAAACAGGAGGCAATTCCAGGAAAGGCTGTTCCACTTGTTCCTGAGATTGTAGTTGTAAGTCCAGAAGAAAAGTTAGAGAAAGGAAAATCTCAAATGACCAAAGTTAATATTCCTGATCAAGTTCAGAAAGTGTCTGAAAGTTCTGATGTAGGTGAAACAAGAGTGACCATGAAAGGTATATCAGACCCACATAAAGTTACCAAAGTAGATGTTCCTGACAAATTTCAGACAGAGCCTAATACTGCTGGTGTAGGTGAAACAAGAGTACTGATTAAAGATATATCAGACTCTACTGCAGTGCAGAAAGAGACTGTAAATCCAATACTCAGGGAAGTTAATGTTGTTAAACCAAAGATTAAAAAACTGAATGTGGCTAAGTTTTTCATTCCGAAGATGAGGGAAACTGATATTGGTGCTGGGAATGACATCAAGCCCCATGTCTCACCAGGCACCAAGGAAACTTCTCCTCATGCCCCACCAAGGAGTAAGAAAACCAGAAAGCCTAAGGAAAAACAGGAAAAGGAGCTATTTTTGACTCAGACCCATAAAGATTTACCTGATAGTCATACAGGGTTAGCTGTTAATTCAGCCCCAGTTCTTCCAACATACTTCAACAATTCTGACTTCCAAAGATCAAACTCAGAAAATTCAGCATTTAGCCGGAGTATAAGTTCAACAAGTAATTCTTCCGTAACTGTTGACATCGACAAACTTTCTTTTGCATCTTCTGACTCACATGTAGTTGAGTTAGAAGAAGACATAAGTATAACAGAGCTTCCAGAAGATTCAGATTTATTTTCAGATGATTCAGAATTATTTTCTACCTCTTCAAAGACAAGTTTATCTACGCAAAAGGATTTAGAAAAAGGTATGGAGGACTTAAATGTCATGCCTGAAAGATTCTCACTAACAAAACAAGTACTTCCGATGCAGGTTTTTATTGAGGAGAGTTTTGACAGTAGTGAAGAAGCATTAAGTCACTCCTATACCAAAAATTTACCTATAACAGAATTGTAATGAAAGTATGCAATAACTTTGTAATAAGGTTTTCACATCTTGTCTGCAGCAACTGTAAACCAGTTGCCATCTGTTGCCATTTTCACTATTAAGTTCCTGTATTTACATGTATTTGGTTACAAGATGGTTCTCCTGTAGAATAACTCCAAATATCTAAACTGATCTTTAATCATTCTGCTATGAGTTGAGCTTTTCCCTTCCAGCTGATCTTTTGAGATATCGGTTTAGAGCTTTGGGGTTGTTTCAAAAGGAGGAAAAATATAATAAATTATATGTAGCTATGGTAATCTTCTTCCTACCATACTAACTTTGGGGTAATCAAAGGTATGCAGTATGTATGTTTACAGAGTTCAAGATAATATGAGATTTTGAGGATAAGTTGGGGATAACTTCTTAGTTACTTTGTGACCCCTCCTAAGGTAGATGGATGGATAGATGGATGACCTGCAATTTTACATCCTTTTCAACAGTATTTCAGTCATATCAGGAAGATGGGAGGGTCATAATGCAAGGCTGTATGTAATGGAACCCCGTTTATGATTGGAAAGGTTTCTGCCTTCAGCGGGGCTTGAACACAGGACTGCTAGATCAGTAGGCCAGCACTTACCCTACTGAGCTACCAGGCTCCCTTCTAAGAACTGCCTCGGTAAAACAGTTTTTTGTTTTGACACTGAACAGAATACACATAGCTGGACCTGGTGTAATGGTTTTTATTGCCTCATTCAACTTGCTTTCATGTTTATAAACTGCTCCATTATACAAAGAATCTCATTTTTAGAGAGTGGCTTTTGTTAAATATATGAACTTTTGCAATTTGAAATTGAATGATCATCTATATATGTGTACATTTTGTAAAGATATGCTCTGTATTTCATCAGATAGGGTAGAAAACACACTATGCTTTCAAAGTAAGGCAGAGCTCTAGATAAGACGGCGTATTCGATGATAATTAAGGATAATTTTTCTTATTTCTCATCGAAACCATATGTTGTGACCCCTCATCTGAACCGTCTCGTCGAGACGGTTCAGATGAGGGGTCACAACATATGTTTTTATGCAGAATTAACAAAAATTATCCCTAATTATCACCAAATACGCCCTCTTATCTAGAGCTAGAATTCTAAATATTGGGACAGATAGGTCGGAGGTTGAGAGCAAACAGTGCATACCAAAGTCAGACTGCTCCGAAAGGAGCAGTCTGATCAGGGTCTACACTTTTTGCCATCCCATCTACATCTTTGAAACCCATAACTGCATTGTAAAACCAAACTGTTCCATTTTAAGGGCAGTTACAGTAATTATATTTAGGTGCCCTAATTTTTAGCTCACCTGAGCACTTCGGTGAGCTATTGTGATCGATATTTGTCCGTCGTCCGTCCGTCTGTCCGTCCGTCCGTCCGTCTGTTTGTCGGTCCGTCAACAATTTCTTCAAACGACATCTCCTCCTAGACCAGTGGGCCAATTCTAAAATAATTTCACACAAATGTTTCTGTTATAGCCCTGAACCAAAATTGCTAAAATGGTTCCGCTCCGCTAAACAAAATGGCCGCCAGAGCTAAAAATAGAAAAACCTTTAAACGACATCTTCTCTGAAGCCAATGGCTCGATTTCAAAATAATTTCACAGAAATGTTTGACTTATGACCCTGAACCAAAATTGCTAAAACGGTTTCACTCCGCTGAACGAAATGGCCGCCAGAGCTAAAAATAGAAATCTAAAAATAGAAAAACCTTTAAAAGACATCTCCTCTGAAGCCAATGGCTCGATTTCAAAATAATTTCACAGAAATGTTTGACTCATGGCTCTGAACCAAAATTGCTAAAACGGTTCCACTCCGATGAACAAAATGGCCGCCAGAGCTAAAAATAGAAATAAATCTTAGAATGACACAGAGGGCACAGTTATGATCCAATCATCATGAAACTTTGTTAGAATGTTTATCTGAGTAAAATCTAGACCAAAATTGAAACTAGGTCATGTGAGGTCAAAAACTAGGTCAGTAGGTCAAATCTTAGAAAAAACTTGTGTACACTATGGAGGACACAGTTATGATCCAATCTTCATGAAACTTTGTCAGTATGTTTATCCTTATACAATCTAGGCCAAGCTTGAAACTGAGTCATGTGGGGTCAAAAACTAGGTCACTAGGTCAGATCTTAGAAAAACCTTGTGTACACTCTAGCGGGCACAGTTATGATCCAATCTTCATGAAACTTTGTCAGAATGCTTATCTCTATGAAATCTAGACCAGGTTTGAAACTGGGCCATGTCAGGTCAAAAACTAGGTCACTAGGTCAGATCTTAGAAAAACCATGTGAATGCTCTAGAGGGCACAGTTATGTTCCAATCTTCATGAACTTTGTCAAAATGTTTATCTCCAACAAATCTAGACCAAGGGTGCAACTGGGTCATGTTGGATCAAAAACTAGGTTACTAGGTCAAACCTTAGAAAAACATTGTTGATACTCTAGAGGGCACAGTTTTGGTTCAACTGTCATGAAACTTTGTCAGAATGATTATCTTAATTAAATCTAGGCCAAGTTTGAAACTGGGTCTTGTCAGGTCAAAAACTAGGTCACTAGGTCAAATCATAGAAAAACCTTTCTGTACACAATTGTGGCTTTATTTTGCATTGAATCTTCATGAAACTTTGTCAGAATGTTTATCTTCATGAAATGTGGGCCAAGTTTGAAACTGAATAATGACTGATCAAAAAACTAGATCGCCAGGTCAGATCTTCGAAAAACATTGTGTACAGTCTAGAGGGCACAGTTTTGATCCAATCTTCATGAAACTTTGTCAGTATATAGATTAGAAAGTGCAAAACTGCTCCAATTGAAACTATCATCAAATCGATGATCTTCCATGTTATTTCATTATAACTCAGGTGAGCGATTTAGGTCCATCATGGACCTCTTGTTAGAATTTCTACAATAGTCTGTTTCAGTTATGGTTGTGATGTCCAGATATTGTGGTAAATATGATAAAGTGATTACTGATGCAGACATTTTATTTTTGTACTTGTAAATATATTTTAATAGATTCTATTTCTACAGTTTTGGTAGACTATGGAGAATTTGCTAAGGTGCTCAAATGAAGAGATCAATCTGCTTATGCTTGATACATTACACATCTATAATTTATTAGGAATTATATCATTTCATTTTCTGGACAGATTTAGTCCATGAATTTAATTTTTCTTTACCTCTTTACCATTACCTCTTTACCTTTACCTCTTTACCATATTCACAGAGCACATAGAGTGTTAATATTTGTTGAAACCACTGCATCAGAAAAGCCTTCTTTTAAAGTTTTCTTAAAGTGCCGACTACAAAATTTACATTTGCAAAATTTAATAACGTATCATCCAAACTGTATAATATCGAGAAGTCAATGACTAGTCAAGGGCAAACATTGTAGATCCAGACAAGACAGCTCATTATTGACATACAACGGCTGAAAAAGGGATATGATAAGAAAATTGGCATAATCTAAAAATGATAAGCAGTTTCTATTAGTTTGTAACTTCTTTAACATAGTAGTTGTGAAGACAAAATTAAGAAAAAAAGTATGTGAGCCTTGTGTGGGCATGAAAAATTAATGCAATTATTAGACCTGTATTTCATGAGCTTTACATCAAGTTCATTTCACTCAAACTTGAATGCATATAATATTCAAACTTGACTAAAAATAATGTACTGGTATTATACTGAAAGAACCAAAGGAAAATTGCTTTGAAAATTTGTTAAGAGTGCAACAGGTGCAACAAAGGGTTTTGCAGAATTCTTGTTATATCTACCATGTAGCATTTTCATTGCATTTATTATTAATATTCATACATGCTTTATTGTATAAATTAGTCTATCATTAAATTTTAGACAATTTTTTCATTTATGGGTAATGTTTGCTCAGTTTCATCTATATATTTCATATTTGTAAATAGGGTAGTCAGGCACTTGCAATTCCTATAATTGTCTCTTCAGTTGTTCCGTGAAATTAGACCTAAGGTAAATGGGTACATTAATGGGGGAAGCAAATTTGCCAGTTTCATTTTCGCCTCCTTTTCCAATATTGGGTCACCTCAAAGGAAAGAATTTGCTCCATTAGGGAGCAAATTCTTTTCTTTGGGAGTAGAACACATATTGAAAAAAAGCAGTAAAGCAAATAGGGTCATACCCAGTTATTCCCCTTCATAGAAAATAGTGGAAAATATGGAGTGCATTTCCTGCGTTTTCAAAGGGAAATGACTTCTGTAATTTCCTAGTTGCTTATCTGAGTGACAAAATGCTTCTAAAAAGGGTTCTACTCTTAAAGAAAAGAATTTGTCCCTATAGGAGCAAATTCTTTCCTTTAAGAATCAACCCCTATTGAGAAGTGGGATAAAAATGAAAATGCCCGATTCCAAAGGAAGTGTGCCCACTCACCTTAAGAAAATTGGTTGTTTTTTAAACATGTTGGTAAAAAATGGAAACTTGGATTAGATTCTGGGTCTACATTGTTTATTCAGGCATTTTTCATCTGGTCGGTAGGGTAAATACTTGTCTTCAGTGATTTTTACATGGAGATATATTCACATTTCTCACCCATTGTGCAAGAAAATCTCTTTCTATAGGTGTCTGAGGTTTTCCTGTTGTCTCAAGCTTAGGCTATGCAGGCTGTCTGTGTCTCTCAGTCATTGGTTAATCTGTGAGCTCTGTTAACCAATCAGATTAATTTCAACAATTCCTCTTGTAATCAGTCATGTAAATTTCATGCTGAATATAAAACTGACAGCATGTGCTGTGCCTTAAATGTCTTAAGATTTCTGGTAAGCTGCCAGCTAGCAGGCATGTAAAATGCAGGCACAAGTTGAAATTACATGGCATGGCCATTATTAGAATATCAGCTTTAAGTACATAGAAATCAAAAGCTGAACAAAAGGTTTAGCTTTCATTGAATACTGTATTCTGTTTTATTAAATACCCTATTGACTTACAATTTTTTACCCTAAAATTTCTGAAAACCGAAAGTCTTAGATATTTTCAAATATTGTTAATGAATTATGAATACATGCAGATTGTCTGTAGACTACTTTTAAGTTGTTAATAGTTGTAGTTTGTACAGTTTATACTTGTTGTTGGTGATCATGCTTTAATATCAAATCAAAATGCAGCTTATTTTCAGTGATTATATTCTAATAATAGTAAATTTATCAAAATGCAGCTTATTTTACAGTGAATGAGGAGATGTCTGTATATTTTATTATGCCCCAGCCATTTTCAGTGGGGGTGCATATAGTTTCACCCGTCCATATGTATGCCTGTCCCATATGTCCCGTATGTATGAAAAATGGTTTCCATTTGATATCTTTTGGAAAGATTGGTATATTGGATTCATATTTTATACACAGGTGTATAATCATAAAAAAACTGGTCAAGTTCGAAATTGGGTAAAATCTGCCAATTGTTATGGGAGTTATAGCCCTTGTTCAACTTCGCTTTGTGCAAAAAATTGGTTTTGGTTCACTATTTTTTTAAAAATTGGTGCATTGGATTCATATTTTATACACAGGTATATAATCATGCTATGACACAGGGGGCCTCTAACCGCCACTGCCCCAACATCTATTTGGCTGTGGGAAACCTTTACCTTTTATATACAGTCGAACCTGCTTATGTGGTCACCTCTGTTAAGGGATCACCTGCCTTTAGCAGGCACCTTTTTCGAGTCCCTTGAACCAAATTACAGTGAAAATGAACCTGTATTAAGGGGTCACCTGTCTTAAGCAGCCAGTTTTCGGGCTTCCCTTGGGTGACCCCTTAAGACAGGTTTGACTGTAATCATAAAATGTAGGTCAAGTTTGATTTTGCATAAAATCCACCAATATTTATGGGAGTTATGGTCCTTTTTCAACTTCATTTTGTGAAAATAAAATGGTTTCCATTCAATATCGTTCGAAAAAAAAAATGGTGTATTCACCCTGGAAGAAAAACCTGTCTTATGTATGCAAATTACACCTGCCCTTGGAAGTCAGGATACATGCAGTTTTGTCAGGGATGCGAATTAGCTTGCCAAGACAATAGTTGGTACATTTTAAAGTGTGCCATATGCATGTAGACAAGATTTTCTGTTTGTTATAGGCGTTCAAGCCACAGCACAACAAAACTAAGTGGCATGTCCGCTCAGTAAAGACTCAGAACAACCTGGGCATCCACAACTAGGACAAGCATAAAAGCCCATAAAATCTCAGTGGATGCCCAGGCTGATCCGAGTCTTTGCTAGGATCAATTCCACATGGTTGGTTTTGTCGTGTCACGGCTCTTTATGTCCCCCCACCATGGGGAGGGGGGGGGGGGTGCATATTGTTTTTTATGTCCCCCCACCATGGGGGGGAACATATTTTTTATTTGGATCCCATTAGCATCTGCATCAGAATAGCTTCTTGTCTGCACTCTATCTCCTAAAGGATGCATGGATTTTGACCAAACTTGCAGAGATACAACACTGGATGGGGGGAAAACTGATTAGATTTTGGTGACCTTGACCGTATTTTCAAGGTCACGAGGTCGAAGAATGATGAAAAATAGCTTGTCTGCACCGTATCTCCTTAGGGAATTGATGGATTTTTACCAAACTGGCATAGATATATCATTGGGAGATGGCAAAGAACTGATTAGATTTTGGTGACCTTGACCCAATTTTCAAGGTCACAGGAGGTCAAAGTATGTTGAAAAATGCCTTGTCTGGGCCATATCTCCTGAATGGATGGATGGATTTGAACCAAACTTGCACAGATATATAATTGGGAAATGCAAAAGAACTGATTATATTTTCGTGACTGTGACCCTATTTTCAAGGTCACAGGAGGTCAAAGTCAATGTTGAAAAATGGCTTGTCTGCACCATATCTCCAGAACGGATGGGTGGATTTGAACCAAACTGTCACAGATACACCACTTGGAGATGGAAAAGAAGTGATTAAATGTTGGTGACCTGGACCCTATTTCAAGGTCACAGGAGGTCTTAACTTGGCATCATTTAGGGAAAATGATATTGCTGGGAAAGGGCAGGTGGGGGGACATCTGTTTTTGTCAAAAAAACATTTGTAGTTTTAGATAATGCTTTGTGCCATATCAGTGTGAGCTGCATTTGTCTAACAACTTTGTTTAGGATCCTTTTTATGATATTCTCTTGTTTGCCAGCATATACTAATCACACGAAGTCTGCAGTACATTTAATTCCTTTTTTCCATAGCAGAGCCTATTTTTTTCATTGAGTAATAGCAGCTGCCCAAACAAGTTTCATGGGAAAATGGGAAAAACTATTTAGAATTCTGGATATTTATGTTCCCTTGCCGAAGCTGAGATGGGATGGGGTTGGGGGGGGGACATTCTGTTTTTAGTGGCCACAAGCTGGGCATGGCAGTTTTTTATGCATGGTACCAGGCTTTCACCAGTGGATCTGCCAGGACATACTGGGGGATGGGGGATGCACTGGTGGGAGGACAGCTGTTTTTCTCTGAAAAACATTTTAATTTACTTTTACTCTCATAAAACATGTTGCAGAACAGTACTAAAAAGATGTAGTAATCTGTTAAAGGAGAAATTAGTAAGATGTAGTAATCTGTAAAAGAAGAAATTAGTAAAAATGTCTCATAATCATAATTAAATATGTCTCTGTCTCTGACAGCTGTAAATAACATGTATAACTGGCAGAGTAACAAAATTTACTAATCTGTTGATCAGAAAGAAACATGTTTGTTAGTCAGATTGATGTTTTGTAGATGTTGTTGTAGAATTTTTGTTGTAACTTGTCTATAATTACCGTAATGTGCGTATATCTTGGGACACCTGAAAAAAAAAAATTTTCCATTTAAATAAATTTTCCATTTGGGACAAAATGGAAAATTTATTATTTTAGGGGTCCCAATACTTAAGCACATTAGTATTTATCTTTTTTTTACAAGCAAGATTTAATAGCAATTCATTTAACTTTATTGTAGTAATTAGTTGTATATTAATGGAGGAATACTGTCTACCCAAATTAAGGTTACTAACCTTAACACATGCTTACTGTCTAGTCCATTTTACATTACATAGGAGCTTCATTAGAAAACCAGGGTATGCAAACCTGTCTTTGGCATATGAGCCGTGACATACACACAAACAAAAAAATTGCTTATAACATGTTCAAACAGCAAAGGACGAGTGTTGCCTATGCATTTGTGCAGTCTGATCAGAGTCTTGGCTGTTAGCACACATGATGTATGTACCCTGAAAGATGTACAGGTACAGAATGACGGCTCCAGCTGAGGACAGCCCATGGACCACTTTGAGTGACCTCTCTTTGCTGATATGTTGAGCAACGTTTTTATGCATATTACCATAATTATTTGGTTTTAAGATGGAGTTAAACCTTAATAATAATAACAAAAAATGATTTGATGAAATATTTCATGCAATACCTCCGACTTGGTCTAACCATACATTTGAAATAGAGTTTAGATAATAATATTTGATAAAAATGACTTTAAACAAAAAATAAGTTAAATTTTTATACGCCCGTTTTGAAAAAACGGACGTATTATGTCGTGGCGCTGTCCGTCCGTCCGTCAACATTCTTGTACACGCCATAACTCAGTAACCATTTGAGATATCTTCATGAAATTTGGTAGACATATGTATCAGGGTGGGGGAACGTGTCACGTACAAGAATGGTTGCTCCCCCTTTCTTACTTTTGAAGTTATGCCCCTTTGATTAATTTTTTCCCTGTAAGTCTTGTACGCGCCATAACTAGATAACCGTTTGGGATATCTTTATAAAACTTCATAGCAATGTGAATGAAGTCCTAACGATGTGTCGCGTACAAAAATGGCTGCTTTCCCTTTCTTCGTTTTAGAGTTAATCCCTTTCATTAGTTCTAAAAGACTATTTTCGTGTTTTCTTGTACAATATATTGTCAAGGGAAAAAACTAGAACTAAAAATGGTGTAACTTATGTATTTAGGTTATCTCCCTTGTCCAACTGACCTTGGAATACTAACAGTATATCATGTGTTAAATATTTAGATGATGTTGCAGTCATTATACCCCCACTTTGAAAAAGTGGGGGGTATACTGGTTTACATCTGTCTGTCCATCCGTCCATCCATCTGTCCGTCCTTCCATCTGTCCTTCCGTCCCCATTTGATCAAATTTTTCATCGAAGATTTCTTCACAACCATACAAGCTAGACTGGTCATATTTGGCATACAGAGTTATGACGACATGTTGTATTGTGGGATTGAGAACCAGCCTTCTCATGCTTATTCTTCCCTGTATTTGTTCGATTTTCTTTCTTTCCATACTTTGAATAATGAAATTTTTCGTCAAAGATTTCTCCACAACCATGCAAGCTAGAGTAGTCATATTTGTTATGCAGGTTGATGACGACATGTTGTATCGTGGGATCGAGAACCAGCCTTCTCCTGCTTATTCTTCCCTGTATTTGTCCGATTTTCTTTCTTTCCCTACGTTGAATAATGAAATTTTTCGTCAAAGATTTCTGCACAACCATGCAAGCTAGAGTAGTCACATTTGGTATGCAGGTTGGTGACGATATGTTGTATCTTTGGATTGAGAACCAGCCTTTATCTGCTTATTCTTCCCTGTATTTGTCCAATATTCGTTCTTTCCATACTTTGAATAATAAAATTTTTCGTCAAAGATTTCTCCACAACCAAGCAAGCTAGAGTACTCTTATTTGGTATGCAGGTTGATGACGATATGTTGTATCGTGGGATTGAGAACCAGCCTTTTTCTGCTTATTCTTCCCTGTATTTGTTCAATATTCTTTCTTTCCATACTTTGAATAATGAACTTTTTCATCAAAGATTTCTCCACAACCATCCAAGCTAGATTAGTCATATTTGGTAATGCAGGTAAATGATGACTTCCTGTATTGTGGGATTGAGAACCAGACTTCTCCTCTTTTTATTCCCTGTATTTGTCCGATTTTCTCTCTCTCTTTACTTTGAATAATGCATTTTTTTGCAAAAGATTTCTATGCATCTGTAAGTCAGGGTAGGGATTTTTGTATGCATGTTGATGATAACTTGTTGTATTGTGGGATTGATAACCAGTCTTCTGCTTATTCTTCCCTATATTTTTCCAATTTTCTTTCCTGACTTTATATAAAGTAATTTTTTGTAACAGATTTCACAGCAACCATTCATTTTTGGTATACATGGTAACAATGATTTCTCTCCCTCTTTATGCTTTTTGTTACGAAAATAACATCATTTGATTTAAGCAATTAAGCGGGGTATAGTCGGATTCGCTGACAGTTCTAGTTAATTATTATAGAGTGGTTGCCCCTGTTTGTCTGCCTGTCTATCCTTTTGCAATCTTGCTCATTCTGTAACTCCTTTAGGAAATAGAAACGGGCGTATTATGCACCGCTTGCGAAGCCCTTGTTTAACTACGGCGGACCGCGGTCGAAATCGCATTATTGGACAAAAATAATTTATTCATACGTCACAAACACGAGCGTGAATAAGAAAAATACCTGTTCATGATCACATGACACACGTGGTCAAAATCGATAAACAGGTAATTTGCATTTTAAATTGAAGGCTATTTTTCATTCCACATTTACCGAAAAAACAAGTATTTTCTCAAAACTTGTACGACTAATTATGACACTATTACATATTGTCTAACGAAATTTTGTAAAAATTTTGTTTCTGAAAACATGAAATAAATGAGGGAGACAATCTTTAATTACAGCAACTGTGTAAATTACTTTAACGCAATTCAGATATATGACAGGTTTTTCACTTCTGAAACAAACCCAAAAATCTAGATCCATCTTATAAGACAGACCTGAAGCTTTGTATTGTTTCGGAAAAGTAAAAATGTCTTATAATCAAAGAAATATGCAGACTGTGGAAACCCATACCAGCCTTTCCTATTTCCAAAAAATCAAGGCCCAGTTATTGTCTTGGCAGATTGCATATGCTTGGTCTTATCTGTACTACGTAATCTTAAAATTTCTGCTAGGCTTCACTTTGCAATATGTTAAGTGTTGTAAAGTGGAACGCAATGCTGTGAGTCTCAGAACTAGCTCAGTCTAAACTATATGCTGAAGCTTGATACAGTAATGACCTTAAATATTTGGACAAACAGGTCTGAGCAAACATTGTAGACCCAGATCATGCTGCTCCTGAAGGAGCAGTTTGGTCAGGGTTTGCAATGTTTGCCATTTACCATGAATCTTCTGGATGCATTAATGTGTGTAAAATTCACTTTCTAAGAATTTTCAAACAATAATTATCCAACTTTCGGGTGTCCGAAATTTTAGGGTTGTTTTGTTAGTACACTTTTAGAGGAAGCAGCTCTTCTGTTTTCATTTTTGCCGCCCTTCTCAATGGAGTCAATTCTTAAAGAAAAGAATTTGCTCCCTAAGAGCAAAGCAAATTCTTTCCATTAAGAGTAGACTCTCTTTTGGAATGGGCATATTGCAGAGATAGGAAGCTGGCCTCCTCAGCCTTTGTTGTTCATGTGTTGAGCACATTTTTGCTTGTTGCTGATTTACTGAATGTTTACTGATTGTTACACTTTGGGGATAACTACTCAAAATTTGTTAAATTTTGAGGATAACTATGCTCAAAATTTGTTACACTTTGGGATAATTGTACTTAAAATATGTTACATTTTGGAGAAAATTGTACTCAAAATTTTCAGAGAGGCAAATCGTCAAGTTTTATGGTCATAAATTTTGTTTTACGACTCTGCTTCATCAGTTTTATGGTAGCAAATTTTGTTGTATAGCTTAGCAAAAGCAAAAAACAAAACTTCCAACCATAAACTCAAAGATTCACATCCCCAAATGACATTTTTCAATACAGATATCCCCATTTTGCACTTTTTCATCTTTCAAAGTGTACTACATTGCACTCAAAGAAAGTACTTTCAGCAACATAAAACCAGACATCAGCCAATGGGAAGCCACTTTTCATAATGATGTTGGGTTTGGAACAGTATACCACAGGCTATTAGTATATCACAGGATATTCTTTTCAAATTTACAAGATATCACAGGATATCAAAGGATATCTTTTTCAAATTTTGATGTTATCCAGTCAAACATTGCATTACATCCATATGTGCAGTAAAATGCATTATTAGAATTGTTGTGTTTATGTTAAGTAATTTTAAGCATTGCTCTTGTACTAAAAGCATATTACTACAGCATTTGTACTTATATACATCCAAATTTTCTGTCACTTGTTTGAAGAAGACAATGTATTTTGAAGTGCCTTATAATTAAGACTTGTAGTATTTTTGAAGTCTTTTATGTTGGCTTGCCAAATTATTTTGAAATGAAAATTGCCATTCTATGAAAGCCATGACTTGGCCCCACGGTTATAAAACTTTTTTTGTGCTCAACTCACCTGAGCATGAACTTTTCTCTGCTGATAAATATGAAAATGCCAACTAATGTTGGCATTTTCATATTTATCAACATAGAAAATTTCATACTCAGCCAAACTGAGCAAGAAAACAACTGTACTTATAATTTCCTATTTGTTAGCAGACAAAATTTCATTGTCAGCTGAGTTGAGCACAAAAAAAAGCTTTATAACCTTGGGGCTTGGTAATTATGTGAACATTCAAGAAGGAGGGTGTTTTGAATCATTTTTGTCTCCATTTTCAGATCATACAATTTTATCTACGAGCAATATTTATCTCTAAACTGCTAAACTGTTACAAAAGCAAGCTTTTTCAAACCTTTTCAGTCACACTTACCAAATTTGAATACTGCACTGTTTGCCATTCTGTATTTGCTTTTTGTTTAAAGGCAGCGAATTAAGATGTTTGGGTTATGACGTTTGGGTTATGACCACCTTTTTCTGCCCACCATTCTAACAAGAGAAACAAATTTTGTGGCTTATTATTTAGGAGTAATTACTGTATTATATCCAGTCTTTAATACTATTTATTGTCTATTTTGTGGTGCCCATAATTTTATTCTTTACTTGAATTATGGCTATCCATATATCAGGCCAACTATTGGATATCCATAACTCTTGATATCCTTATTTGGATTCTACTGATATCAGATTCTGTATATCTGAGTTATGAATATTCCAAATGCTTTTGAACGTTGGATGTCCTGTGTTGACTATACATTGACCTAGTCGTTTGGTAACTATGACTCTTTTTTGTTTTGTAGCAGCTCTTTTTGTTTCGTAACATCCTTGAAACATAGTTAACCAGGTGTGATATACAGATTATCACAAAATAGGGAATAAATAGTAAAAGGGCAGCCCATACAGTAAACATGTATTTAAAATCAAAGTAGTACTAAAATAGAGCTTATAGAAATTGCACAAACTATTAGTTCATAAGGGAGTTTACATTATAAATTAACATTTTTTCCTCAGTTCTATGTAACATACTAATTTGAGCAGTATGATAGGAAACATGCTTGGTGCCATTTGCAAATACAGTAAAGTCTTGTTATCTAAAGTCCAAGTTCATCCTCAAAACTACTGATATCTCAAACTAAATTTTCTGGTCCCAGAATTTTTTTTGAGAAACTGGTAGTTTGAGGTAACAAGAGTTGAAATGTAAAGAAACACAGGAAAAATGTCTAATCTATATTCCTTGATGTAAGAAGGTACTTTGGGATATCAGTGTTTGAGACAACAAGAACCAACTGTATTGACATCACCTTAATGATTTTTACACCACAACTATTAGTCAATCAATTGGACTTATTTGTTTCAAACATAGATATGGCCATGGTGTTAATAAAACAGCAGGTTTAATGGCCAAACAGTTCCTTTAGGATAACTTTAATCTGGGTCTGCTCTGTTTGCACTGAAATTTTTGTTCCTTTAACTACTAGCTATAAGATATATGGACCTGGTAGAATGTAGAGAAGCAAAGAGGTTGACATAAGAATTTATGTGAGGCTGATTAGTCTTTTTTAAGGTGTATGGGTACACCTGTTTTCCTGACATTTTGAAAGGGAAACAACTTTTGAGTTTCCTTGTTTGCTTCCTTGGACGTAAGAGCTTTCCTAAAATGGTGTCTGCTCTTAAAGGAAAGAATTTGCTCTAAAGGAGCAAATTCTTGTACTTAAGAGCTGACCCACATTGAAAATTAGGATGATGGAGTTGCTTCTCCTGAAAGTGTACACATCTGCCTTAGTTAGCGAATGGCAGGAGCATGTTTTCTCATGACAATGCTAATTTAGTTTAAGTCTCCTAGTTTTATGACATCAAATATCTGTGATATTTGCATTCCGGCCATCTATCTTACCACACAAATGATAAATTATATATATATTTAATAAACATATATATTACTAAATGACAGTGTTGTTATGTTTTAATCAAGAGACAAAAGATAGATTTGGAGTTTAACCCATTCCATTCAGGATACCTCTAAAGGGGTATCTGAGCAAACAGTTTAGATCTCAGATCAGGCCCCACAACAAATGTGGGGCCTGATCTGAGATCCAAACTGTTTGCTGCCTAGACATCATTTCTACAAGAGTTAGTTAGACCAATATTGTCAAAACATTCTTGATTTTAATGCAGACGACAATTTCAGCAGACGACAAAAAATACCCAGAATGCAATGGATTAATGGCTCTTTCAGCAGTTATTCAGTTTTCTCAGTTCCTTTCAATTTCAATTCAGGCCACAGAGAAATGTATGAAATGATGAAGGTAAAATTAAATCTGGCTTTAATTTAACATAACTGTAAAAAAAAAGGTAAAGGTTTCCCATAGCCTAATAGCCGTAGGGTCAGTGGGGGTTAGAGACCCACTGTATCTTGGGCACAGCTGATGAAAGGCGGAGCCCATCCCTCTCCTTTCGCTGCCTTAGCCTTCCCTGATTCGAAAAAGGTACCCATTTACTGCTGGGTTGACAGAGAGAGTTTTCCAGTCATCGTATGGCGACAGTGAGCCGCGAACTCACGACCTTACAGTGACTTTCAGCACAATAGCCGAGCCACTCTAACCACTCGACTACGGCGCCTCTCTACAACATAACTGTATATAAAGGTATTTTGGATAGAAGGATATCATGTCGTGGCTCCCTAGTCTAGTCTAGTCTATCCACTATTCTTACAAGCAAGGTTGTCGGGGCACCGCAGATAACTTTGCACCAGATGACTTTACAACAATTTCTTTCCACATAGTTGTGTCTTCAGCTGCCCTAGTTGAACTAGCAAAGTCCATTCCTGTCCACTCCTTAATATTGTCTTCCCAGCTCTTTACCTCTTCCTTTTCCCCTTCACTGTGCCCTTTAGAATGGCTTTGCTAAGCCAGAAGACCTTGAGATATGGCCAAACCACCTTCGTTTTTGTCTCTTGACAAAGGTCAGTTTTTCATGTTCTTCAGTGCCTGCTTGGATCTTTCTGCAAACACCCTCACTGATGAACTGTCCTTGTACCAGATGTTCAGTAACCTTTGGTAGCATCTCATCTCAAAGGCATGCACTCTTTTCTCAAACTCTGTTGTTAAGGTTCATGACACACAGGCATACAGAAATATGGATAAGACAAGGGAGCCCATCAGTTTCACCTTTGATCTAAGAGATATTTTGCTATCTCTCCATATTGGCTTCAGCTTTGTCAGAGCTGCTGTGGCTTGTGCAATCCTTGAGAAACCAGTACACATAAAAGTGCTTTTTTTCTTTGCTGAAAAATTAAAATGAGGTGCTTCTGCAGTGCAAAAGTGTCTCACATTTTTTCAGCCAAAAATGACAGTGTTTTTGTGTACAATTCATTTGAAAATATAACTCTCTTTAACTAACACTGACCATAGTTAGTTTTGAACAACAGGGCCCTGATCTGAATCAGCTTGTGCATTTCTGGGTCAATATCTAGGCTAGATACAGATTAGCAGGAGAAAAAAGCCAAGGAAATAATATATGTAACATTAAACAAAGACACTTAAAAGACTAGTGAATAGAGCAGCTTACTTTATTGCAAAAAATTATATTTTGATATCTAAATAACTCATTAAAAGGAGATTATTAAAACAGTTTCTTTGCCTTCTCTGCATCTAATAAAATGCTGTAGCACTTGTTTACAAGTACCCAATTTTAAATAGGCTGTACTTTCTAACCTGTAAATGTTTGTGCTAAAACATACTTTTTTAATTACCAAATAAAATTACAAAATGTATATGTATTTATCTAAGAACACATAAAGTTAAATAATTTCGTCAATTATGGATAACCAAAGTAGATTCTATAATAAATAAATACAGTCAACTCTCGATATCTCAAAGTCGAAATTCATCTCCAGCTACTGATATCTCAAAGTAAATTTTCTGGTCCCAGAAAATTCACTTTGAGATATCAGTAGTTTGAGATAATAGGAGCTGAAATGTGAATAAAAGTAGGAAAATGTGTCCAAACTATTTTCTTGAAAACAAGGATACTTTGAGATATCAGTGTTCCAGATATCGAGCATTGACTGTATTATGGTAACTGGATACACTAAATGGGGAAACTACTCTGGGACTTTCGTATTTGCCTCTTAAATGGGGGTCAACACTTAGTTTCAAATAGGAGTCACAACTGAAAGAATTGGATCCTCTAAGAGCAAATTCTTTTCTTTAAATGTAGACCTCATTTAGGAAGGGCCTCCCAGCCCAGGGAAGCAGACAGGAAGTCACACAAATTGTTCCCCTTCATAAAAATAGTTGAAAAACATGGCTGTGTACCCAGACTCCTTAAATATAACAAACATATGAGCTGCGACATGAGAAAATCAACAAAAAGGTTTTGCGTCTAACTCAGACTCAGATTTAGGTTTATCCTGGGAGCACGGCTTTTCCTTGGTAAACTCATGTATATTTTAAACATACCTTGACATCTAGATCATGAAACTTAAAAGCCAGCTACGACTGACAGATTGACTAATATAATAAAACTACATAACAACAGGCATATTCTCCACACATTATCACATGTGAGTCTAACTAACTGTCCTCCTCAGGTAAAGTCTGATCAGGGTCTAAAATGTTTGCAAATACATGCCATTTTGCTCATAACAGACTGACTGACTGATTTGTTGTTTTACGTCCATGGGAAACAGCTATGGTCATGTCGGGATGGCCAGTTAACCTAACCACACTATTCCTGGGCTGGCTTAGACCTCCTAAGCGGTTAACCAGTACTAAGTGCACATATTTTCGCCAGTAACTGACAACTGCCCTTCTTGAATCAGGGAAGGAGAAACGAAAGTATGTGGCCAGACTGGGTATTAAACCCAGGACCTCTGACTTATGAGTCAGGTGCCCTACCGACTGTGCTACGTGGCCTGGCTTGCGCATAGCAGACTTAAGACTAAGGCTCCCATAAGCAATTAATTCTGAACATATTTGATTATCTTAAGTTAATGGGTAATACCACTAATTGTCCATTTTGAGCTTTGGCAATTGGGTCAGTTTGGCTTAGAGAAGTGAAGTTAGATGCTAAACAATCTTTTCTCAGATAGGGTTGTAGGTTTTGTAGACAGAAGACAAAGGTTCATATGAGGGTGGGCTAATTACAAGATAATTTGTTATTTCTTCATAAAAATGTATGTTGTGTCCCCTTATTAGACCTGTCTTACTGAGGCAGTTCTACATGATGTCCAAACATACTTTTTACAGAGTTTATAAGAAACTTATCCCAGAATTATCTTCAAAACCCACCTTATTTTCAGCTCAAGGTCTGATTTCTGTTCACATTCCATAAACGTATGTTGTGACCCCTCAGTGTTTTAAATGAGAAATTAGAAAACATTTCCCAGGACTATCCTAGACAAGAATTCTGTAGAAGTCTGTGTCTCACCTTTCGGGAAATTGTCACAAAACAGTGCTAAACCAGTAAAATGAACAATAGTTTACGCCACTGACGCGGACACTGGAAAAGTAATACCTGTCTCAATTCTCACCTCATCCACAGCTCTGTGATATTAAATATAATTTAAATTGATTTGTCCTCATGTACATTTCCATTCCTTAGCATCCAGGGCATCTAGCTGACGCACTCGTGTTTTTCTCCACTGGTACCATAATAATCCTATGAAGACACATATCACAGATTCTATATAGTAGCCATCTAGCGTTGTTATACATGTACCACCAGATTCTTTACATGCCTGTAGGAAAAGAAAGCATTACTACTATTTAAGGAAAATGGGTAAAATTACAAGGGCAGCAACTCTACCATTTACTTTGCATCCCTTCTGAAAGGGAGTCAACTCTTAAAGGAGAGATTTGCTCACTCAGGAGCAGAGACTTTGCTCCCCTAGAAAAAAAAAAACTGGAGACTTTGTTCCCCTACCAATAAAAGAAATGCTCCCTAGGAGTAAATTCTTTCTATTAGTAAATTCTTTCCAAATGTCCAGAAGTATGTATGCAGAAAGCCCATACTGTATTCATTCTATTGAAGGAACCAGGGCCATTGCATTTTTAGAAGGGAGGTTGCTATTTAGAGCCTATACAGTAAAGTGAAGGGATACATTTTCAAATGAAGAAACTATACTATTTTCTTTTTGTCCTCCTAACGTTTAAGAGTTGACAAACTCTTAAATGGAAGAATTTGCTCCTCTAGGAGCAAATTCTTTCCTTTATGAGTTGACCCCTTTGAAGAGCTACTATATCCAAAGAAGCAAACAGGAATTCATTCAAGTTAAGATAATTTTATTTCGAAAAAGAGGCAGGGGCATTTTTTAGAGCAGGGGCAATTATTGGGATTAATGTGGTATACCTGCAACTATTTTCTATCTCAAAAGTGCCTAAACATTTTGTAAATAGGTATGTTAAGGAAATAGTTCCCCTCTTCAACAGCAGTTGTAACACATCTGACAAGAGCACCACGATGCGGCAATATACAGCAGATCTTCAATGGCTCTAACCCTGATGGCTCGTTTACCCTGCCTGGCTATAACTCTTCTACTGGTCACTTTATATGGAAACTAACCCTGGATGGCTAGAACTACCCTTGGCTGGAAATAATTTTCATGGTCTCAAGCCTGTTTGAGCCAATGAAGTTCTACTGTACATGTATATCCATTTCATTCTAGGAAAATAATTAAAGGGCACGAGTCTGGTTATTTCTTCTTGGCCATTCCACCATATCCTAATGTGCTCAAATATTGGGACACCTAAAAACCATTAATTTTCCATTTGGGACAAATGGAAAATTAATGGTTTTAGGTGTCCCAATACTTAAGCACTTTAGGTTATATGCGATTTCAAAAGCCTAGGCCTAGCCATTCCTGAGCTCCATACTTGCGAGAAGTATTGACAAACAAGGCCAATAACTCCATAATCAACAAATGCAAAATTTCCTCTTCTTTATCAGAATATTTTTGACACAAAATATATTAAGTATACCGATTTCAGCTTTCTAGGTGAAGCAGTTTAGATGTTAGAAAAATGCTCTGCCTCTCTTCATGAAATCAAACTGACCCCTGGTCCCGAGGTTATAAAACTTTTTTCCTGCTCAACTCAGCTGAGCATGAAATTTTCTCTGCTGATAAAAATGAAAATGCCAACTAATGTTGGCATTTTCATGTTCATAAGCAGGGAAAATTTCATACTGAGCTAAACTGAGCAATAAAACAACCGTACTTATCAGTAATTTGCTATTTATTAGCAGGTAAAATTTCATGCTGAACTCAGCTGAGCATGAAAAAAGTTTTATAACCTCAGGCCCTGAATTACATCGAGGGTCAAGAAGTAACAATCTTATAAATACAATGCTATTTAAATATTCAGGGTGATTATAGAATGTGCGACAGGTAAACCTACATGTATAGCCTCTCCAGTATAACATGAGCCATCAGCTCCTTCACATGATTTCCAGGTTATAAAATCAACAAACCACAGAGCCACTGTAGTGGGCCAGTTGCCACCTGCAAAATGTGAAAAAGCACATTTTTATCCCAAAATATCTGAAAATGAAACTTTGTGAAAGATTTTACATGGACAGCAAAACTATCTTAAGCAACCACCAGGAAACGGGCAACGACTACTTGCTTCAAACTGGTTCTCCCTTAACACAGAAAATACTACTTTGGGGGAATAGAAGATTTTGGCCTTTTAAGACAGGTGTTTGAATAAAATGCCATTTAAGACGTGTTTGCATAAAAAAGATGACACTTAAAACAAGTTTGACTATATCTGACATATAAGAATTCCACTGAGGTTTAGTTGCACTTGGGTGACAAAGTACACAGTCGGAGTGAATGCCATCCTTTCAAGCACCAAGAAAGCAGACACTAAAATCTGCAGAATTTAAACAACAGCTTCCCAGGCCACCCATAATACCCCTGTTTAAGCATCCCAGCCAAAACAGCTATATAAAAACTACGTATGGGAGAGCAATCATTTTCATATGTGAACATCCTTTTGACCTCATACTGATTACTAAAAAGTTTCATTTAAGATACTCAAAACAACTGCCTAGTTATGGCTTGCATAAAAATAGCGTAAAAAATCTAATCACAGGGACATTACTCCAAAATGAGTAAAGGGGGAGCAACCTTTCTTATCTTGAGATTCTGCACACTGCTATAAAGTTTCATCAAGATTTTCCAAAGGGATACCAAATTATGGTGTGTACAAGATAACTATACACAAGAACAGCCTAAAACACTAAGCAAAAGCAAAAACACTCTGAAAAAAGCAAGAGAGAGAGACAGCAACCATTCTTATACCAGATTCATCTTCTGGATGTCATACACACTGCTATGAAGTTTCATCAAGATACTCTATTAATGGTTATCTAGTTATGGTTTGCACAAGTCCAGTCTAGAGAAAACAAGAGGCCCACGGGCCACAAAGCTCACCAGATCTCTTGCTCAAACTTGCTGTCGAATTTGAATAGGCTCAAAATGTACACGCTTATACAAAATATACAACTACAAAGTCACAGTCTGACAGTCTGTTGAGTTGATAAAAATTTGTAACTATTTTCCTTATTTTGATTGTAGTAAATGCCATTTTTTTATTTTTCCCATCATAAGTCAATGCAACTCTAATTTGCCATAGCAATCAAATGAAAGAGCCGATTTTCAGAAAAAAACACACAAAAAAAAACAAAAACAAATTTTCAATTCCCCAGCCTAAGGATACTAAAGATAAAGTCTGAGTCTGATTGGCCTAGTTGGTTTCAGAAGAGATATTTCTTTAAAGTGTTTTTTTTTTTCCCCCTTTTTTTTTTTTTTTTTTTTGCTTTATGGCTTCCATGACATCCAATAAAAAGTGCAGTGAGCCAAAAACATATAGCTGATAGAAGACTTCTCAAGGAGCATTTCTAAAAAGTTTTGTCAACATATCTGCAATGGCTTAGCAGTAAATGCCATTTTTCAGTTTTCCCCATTATAAATCAATACAATTCTAAGTTGCCATAGCATCCAAACTAAAGAGCCGATTTTCATAAAAAACCCCACAAACCTTCAATCCCCAAGCCTAAGGCTACTACAGATGGAATCTGGGCCATATCTGCCTAGTGGCTTCTGAGGAGATAATATTTTAAGTAGTTAATTTCCATTTTTTGTATTTTGTTTCCATGGCAACCAATAAAAGGAGCAGTGGGCCAAAAAAACATAAAGCTGATAGAAGACATCTCAAGAAACATTTCTATAAAAGTTTTGTCAACACATCTGCAATGGCTTGGCAGTAAATGCCATTTTTCAATTTTCCCCATTATCTAAGTTGCCATTGCAACCAAACTAAAGAGCCGATTTTCAGAAAAAACACAAACTTTCAATCCCCAAGCCTAAGGATACTGCAGATGAAATCTGGGCCTTATCGACCCAGTGGCTTCAGAGGAGATAATTTTTAAGTATTTTTATTCATATTTTTGCATTTTGGTTTCCATGACAACCAATTAAAGGAGCAGTGGTCCAAAAAACAAACAGCTGATAGAAAACTTCTCAAGGAACATTTCTATAAAAGTTTTGTCAACATATCTGCAAATGGCTTTGCAGAAAATGCCATTTTTCAATTTTCCCCATTATAAGTCTATGGGAGCTCTAAGTTGCCATAGCAACCAAACTAAAGGGCAGATTTTCATAAAAAAACATAAACTTTCAACCCCCCAGCCCAAGGATGCTACAGATGCAATTTGGGCCTAATCGACCAGGTTGTTTCAGAGGAGATGTAGTTTAAAAGTGTTGACGGACAACAGACAACGACGCCAGACAGACGACGACGATGACGACGGACAACTGCCTATCCTATAAGCTCCCCCGGAGCCTTCGGCTCTGGTGAGCTAAAAAAACCAAGAGGGGCATAATCTGGTAATAAGAAAAGGGAAGCAACCATTCTTGTACACAACACATCCTCCTGACCTAATACATATTGCTATAAGATTTCAGCAAGATATCCCAAACAGTTACTGAGATATTGCCTAAACAAGTATGTTTACAGACGACAGTGCCATGATGACATGAAACGTCCTTTTTTCAAAATGAGCCTGTTTCTTCCAACCTATTATATAGAGATTTCAAACACTAGAGAGCAAACAAAGCTCATTATCAGCCACGGCATCTACATTTATGGTGTTTGCGACTTCAACTACATGTACTTTCATTTTTGGCACTCTAAGTGTTAAAATAAAGATTTCCTTAATCAGACAACTTATTAACAATGTCCACATAGCTGAACCCACAACCACTAATTTCAGCGTTACAAACATAATGCCAACAGTATTTTTATGACATGAACAATGAAATGAAAAGGTAAACTTTTGTAAATGAAGTTATTTCAACTAATTATTGAGCCTATAACAATATTTTTCTTTCCTCTTACCTAGATTAGCTACTGTATTCAACAAAGTCATATAGGTTCCTCCTATAAGGGGGTCGCTGATTTTTGCATTAAATGCCATTTGAGATACAAACATACTGTAAACAAACACCTGAAAATATACATGTAGCAATGTAGTATGGTGAATTTGAGCAATGTTGGGGGAAGCAACTCTGCCATTATCAGTTTTGCTCCCTTCTCCATGCGGGTCAGTTCCTAAGGAAAAATTTTGCTCTTACAGCAGCATGAGCAAATTATTTCCTTTACACATTGAAAGGAAAGAATTTGCTCCTCTTAAACCTCTAGAAGCAAATTCTTACCTTTAAGACAGAACCTTTTTTTGAATTGTTTCACCACCCAGGGAAGCAACCAGAAAAGCACCAGAATTATTTCCCTTAGTAAGATGGAAGAAACACATGTATACAAACTAACCTTAGCACCTGCTGGGCAGAGTTACTGCATATGCTACCATTGCTAATGTCATTTAACCCTTAATGCGCCAAAAAGCAGACGACAAAATTGACGTCTGCAGAATTTCAAAAAATGTTTCGTCCAAGCGATATCATATTGAGAATTTGAACACTAGAGGGCAAACAGTATAGATTCAGATGAGGTGGCTCATTATGAGCCACCTCATCTGGATCTACACTGTTTGCCAATTCAACAATTTTAATTTTTGGCGCTTTAAGGGTTAACACCAACTTTAAAGATGGAAATGGCAAACTATGATAAAATGGAACTCAGGACAAAGGTGAGGCCATGGTATAGTGGTTATAGGCTGGACAACTAAACCAGGGACTGCAGGTTCATGCCTCCAGATCACCAATTTTTCAATGTGTCCTTAAATGAGGTGCATGTTTCTGTCTGATACTTGTGTTGGTGGACCAATTTTCCATTCATTTACGTTCTCTGTACAAATCATGTTTCCATTATACACAAAATTTTTATATATGGCCTTATTTTTGTATAAAGCTGGCATTATAAAGTTACTTGCAAATGATAAATTTGTCCCTTATATTGCATGTGGTAGACATTATTTTATATGTGTTTTAACTTAACCAGAAAGTAATCTCATGAAAACTTGGGAAAATACGAATCTCACACAACATTTTTGTTTTAATAAGCAGACTGAAACTGTAACATTTATAACTGTATTTCTGCAAATACACAACAGGTTAACCCATTGCATTCTGGGTAATTTTTTGTCGTCTGCTGAAATTGTCGTCTGCATCAAAAATCAAGAATATTTTCACAATATTGGTCTAACTAACTCTTGTAGAAATGATGTCTAGACAGCAAAAAGTTTAGATCTCAGATCAGGCCACATGTTTGTGGGGCCTGATCTGGATCCAAACTGTTTGCCAAGATACTCCAAAAGGGATATCCAGAATGGAATGGGTTAAAAGTTTTACAAGCCAGGAATTGCTATGTCTGAGCATTGCCACAAAACAGAACTAAAACAGCAAATTTGACAAAAATTTAAGGCACTGATGCCGCTGCTGGAAAATCAATTCCTCTGTCTCGCATTCTACTAGCTGCAAACAAGACAAAACTTTTCAAACAAATATCTTACCTGATGTAGAGCATAGCTAGCTAGTATGAGGATATAAAAATATGTTGGAAAATGGCCCTTTGTCTCTTGTACATGGTGTGATAGATACACTATAAAAGCATAAAATAGTCCCACAATGATTCTGAAAAAGAACAAAGATACCGTATACAAGGTAATTTTCACTGTGTTCCATTTTTCGCGGTAATTCGCGGTCACTTAGAAACCGCGAATATTAAAATCGCGAATAATTTCCTGTTTCTTAGAAAGTGTCTTCTGTAGACACAGTGTTCATATAGTTCATATATTTTGTTTGTGTTTGCTTCAGTAGTTGCTGGTACTTTTCACTTGAGCCAGAACTGACTCAAGTGAAAAAAAAAAATAGTTTTGCTTTTCAAGCATGTTGCTAACCGCGAAAATTAAAAATTGCGAAAATTAAAATTTATGTTTATGACCCTTAACCGCGAAAATTTGAACCCGCGAAAATTACCGCTTATGCGGTAATGGGTTTAGGTATTATCCTTCAATTAAAAAATAATTTTTCCTAACCCATGAATTATTGCAGATTGACACATGCTGTTGGAGGGCAGATCATGAAATAATAATTCACTACGGCCACAGGCCGGAGTGAATTAATATTCATATCTGCCTGACAATACATGTGTTAATCTGCAATAATTTACAGGTAAGGAAAAATTATTTCGATGCTAACATTATATACAATCAAATTGCATGGATACTGCAATGTTTTCTAATTGACTCTTTTGATGTCGACAGAAGTTAAATGTTAATGTTCAATGTCATCAAGGCATGAAATGTGCTTGCCGAGCATTAACAATGTGATTCATCACAAATTTTCACAAGACGCAGCTTCCTATGGGCTCTTTGGGGAAAATGTTAACCTCATGTTAGAACTGCTCTTTTCCCTAAAATGGAGTCTTCTGCAGTTTAATTCAGACTAGTGGAACATCTAAAGGAGTATTTCTTTAAAAAAGACAGAGCCCTAGATAAGAGGGAGTATTTGGTGATAATTAGGGATAATTTTTGTTAATTCTGGATAAAAACATATGTTGTGACCCCTCATTTGAACTGTCTCAACCAGACGGTTCAGATGAGGGGTCACAACATATGGTTTAAATGAGAAGTAAAGAAAATTATCCCTCAATTATCATCAAATACCCCTCTTATTTAGAGCTCTGAAAGAAAAGAAATGTTAAGATAAACAGAATGGTAAACAATACATACCTAAACCAGAATGCTCTAAAGAAGCAGTCTGATCTGAATATGCAGTGATTGCATAAGTCTGTCTGCCTTCAGCAGGTTAAAAGTTAATGACCATTGCTTTATCTCTGGAAGCTTATATACAGAGAACATGTACACAACTTTTAGAAATATGCATATTCAGATTATTCATGAATATTTTCCAAATACTGTATATTAAAGAGATAATACAGAAAATTTCACCCCAAAAAACTTTGGTTAATCAATAGTTCATTGTTTGCTCAAAATGACTTTTCCGAATTTGGACAATGAAGGAGTCTACTACATCACTGGTTGATTTGTTTTGATAATATTAGTAACAGTTACATGATACAACCCAGAGCCCTAGATAAGAGGGAGTATTTGGTGATAATTAGGGATAATTTTTGTTAGTTCTGGTTAAAAACATATTGTTGTGACCCCTCATCTGAACCGTCTCAACGGGACGGTTCAGATGAGGGGTCACAACATATGGTTTCAATGAGAAATAAAGAAAATTATCCCTCAATTGAAGGGGTCAGTGCAACAAGGGACCTATCTCCATATTTGGTCAAAAATGAGTTAACCACTCGAACATGCAGAAAACATGTTTCTTCACCTATTTATCTCCCCTCTGACCATAGAACCAGCCAAAATAATGCTTTTGAAGAGGTTGCAAAAATTTTACAAAGGGCCTATCTCCATTTTGCACCTTTTATGCAACAAAAGACCTAAATCCATCAAATATGTTTCCTCACTTTATTTCATCAATTATCGGTTTAGAGTATGTAAGCATGTAAGTACTTTCATATTAAAACATTTTGGTGATAAACGTCATTTTCAACTAAATTTAACATTTTCTAAATTGTTAAAAATTGATCTGAAAATTACATGATGGAGTTAGGACCTTTGTTGCATAAACATCTTAATTCTTTTGCGATAATCTTGCTTTATGTGGGTCTTATTCATATTTTAACAAATGCTATTGCTAGCAATAACTTATCCTTACTATATTATGTATTTTTCGATTACTGGTATGGTCACATTAACTTTCAAAATGCGATTTTCATTTTTATGAAATATGGAGTTAGGCCCTTTCTTGCACAAATAAAATCGCCAAAATCCAATTTTTCTCAGTTTATTTTCTTAAAACTTGTGGAATATTCGCAACACCGCTTAAAATCAATTTTTCTCAACATATGTTGACTATCTGTGCAACAAAAAGCAATAATTTCGAGTTTCGAGAAAAGATTATGTTTTTTGCGTTTTTCTCGAAATCATGAAAAATGGAGATAGGTCCCTTGTTGCACTGACCCCTTCAATTATCATCAAATACCCCTCTTTTCTAGAGCCCAGCTTACCTAAATGGAATGGCTTTTAAAAAGATCTCCATAGGTCTTGGTCCTGATGTATATTTACTAATGATGAGAGGTAACAAGATCTGTATAGGCACCATGGGAACAGCAAACAATGCTAGAGTTTCCTTGGGCATTCCCGCCTCTATCAGTTTTAAACCTGAGAGTGAATCAGCTGCTGCAAATGCAATCTGTGAAATGATATTGAACATATTTTTAAGGGAGGATACATATTCCAGGGAAATAAGTTTGCTTCTTTATTTTTGCCTCCCTACTCAATAAAGGCCAACTCTTATAGGAAAGAATTCCCTATCCTAAGAGCAAATTCTTTCCTTTAATAGCAAACCCCATTTTGGAAGGGCTGCATTGTTCAGCAAACAGGAAGTCACAACAATTGTTTCTCTTTGTAAAAATTCCCGTAAACAAGCCACCTGATCTTTTCACAAACAGAACTTGGCTTTTTCATCTGGTCTCCAAGCACAGCTTGAACCCACATCACTGAGAGATCGAATAACCAAGAGTCTGCATTCACAGCTACTAAGCCACAGACACCTGCTGAGAGATAAGTGATCCCTAAATACAACCAAATTAAGCCGCAGTTAAGTTTAAAGAAGGTTAAAATAGAGGCAACCTAAGACGATGGTGTCCCCTTTAACAAACTATTTTGACGCAAATAATTACAAATTAAAACAGCAGAAATTAAAACTGTTGAAATTGCAAAGAGTGTAGATCCAGATGAGGCAGCCTATCTGGACCTACACTGCTTGCCCTCTGTCCTTAGAATTTGGAGTATGATTTCCTAACTTATCTTCACTACATCTGGTGATGTGCCGTGTGGGGACTGTAAAATGTCTTTCCGTACATCATCATAGTTCAGATGCTATTTTCTGATTATCTGGGATCATTGGGCGTCATTTTGAAAATAGAGTTCTGCAAAAGCTAGTGGTAGGGGGCATGGCCAGTGTGGCATATTTCAGTACTGGTAATGAACAGTTTTATTGATTGATTTGTTGCTTAACGTCCACAGTAAACAACTATGGTCATGTCGGGACAGTCAGTTAACCTAACCACACTATTCCTGGGCAGGCTTACAGATCTCCTAAGCAATTAACCAGTACTAAGTGCACATACTTTCGCCAGTAACTGACAACTACCCTTCTTGAATCAGCGGAAGGAGAAACGAAAGTATGTGGCCAGACCGGGTTTCGAACCCAGGACCTCTGACTTATGAGTCAGGTGCCCTACTGATTGCACTACGCGGCCCTGCGGTCATGAACAGACCCAATTAAATTGAGTCTGCTTTTTCATGTCTTTGATGTATTCATTGGTTCAAAAGAATATTACTATTCAGACCTTATTTGCTTAGACAAAACATTTTTTTTTTCAATTTTGTTGAAGTAAATTTTGTCATCTGCTTTTTTTCCTTCTTTTTTTATTTTTTTTTTGGCACTTTAAGGGTTTTGGGTAAAACATACCTTTGAAGTGAGGAGTATGACAGCATATGATATAACAGCCGGCAATCGAATAACTTTATACAGCTGTTTATAAGTTTCAACTATGCCATGTTCTGGATCCACATCAGGGTCTGGGTGTTCTCGCTTCAACATCCACACCAAGGTTGTTGTTACAAAGAAGACTAGTCCCCAGAAATAGAAGAAACCTGAAATTTAAGAATAAATATGAAACATATGCCATTTTATTACAATAAAAATAATCAAAGTTTTAGCTAGTTGCTGCATGTATGTATCTCCTGTTAAGTGAAAAAATATGGAATGAAACTTGGTTAGCGTACTTATTCTGTTATAAGTGGGATCTTCCAAAACAAACTCAACAAGCAAATTTGGTGCACTAATATATCCCCTGCCAAAGTGGACCTGATTTGTTTATGGTTCATTTTAAGTGTCAGTATAAAGTTTTGTTCAAAGGTAAATATAATCATGGGCAATAACTCTAGAATAAAAGAGGCATAAATTGAAGCTGCTCTTCTTAAACACTTGCCTCAGCTTCACTGCACTATGATGATACATTTTTAATTCCATTCAAAGAAATTTTGTTCACCGGTACCTTAGTTATGGCTAATTTAGTGATTTTAAATCGATTCAAGGGCATTAAATCATGCACTACTGAAGCGATTATGACAAAACTTAATGTGCACTGCTGTGTCATGACAATACATAGTTATCTTAAGTTTCATGAAATTCCATTTATTGGTTACTTAGTTATGACTCAATTTGTTGATTTTAAACCAATTCAAGGGAAATAACTCATTGCTTACTGAAGCAATTCTGACAAAAATGTAAAATGCACTGTGTTACTGTGATACATGTGTAGTATAAGTTTCATACAATTCTATTAATTGATTACTTAGTTATGGCTGAATTTGTCAATCTTAAATTCATTCAAGGGCAATAACTCATGCACTACTGAAGCCATTCTGATGAAACTTTCTATGCATGACCTCGTTATGGTGATACATATTTAGTTTTAGTTTCATGAAGTTTTGGTACTTGGTCAGACAGTCAGACAAAACTTCACGTGCGTCAGTGCCTTATAGTGATATATATTTATTTTAAGTTTCATGAAATTCTCTCCAGTGGTTACTTAATTATGGCTCCAGATGGACTGACAGAAGGACGGATGAAGGAAGGACGGACGGACAGATGGACATGGAGAAAACTATATCCCTCCGCCTTCGGCGGGGGATTACAACACTTGACATGCATCATTCTATTATGATAATACATATTAAGTAAAAGTTTCATGGAATTCCATTCATTGATTACTTAGTCATGGCTGAATGTGTCAATTTTAAATTGATTCAAGGGCAATAACTCATGTAGTACTGATGTTATTCAGACAAAACTTTATATGCACAACTGCCTTATGATGATAAACATTTGTTTTAAGTTTCATGAAATTCAAATCATTAGTTACTTAGTTACGGCTCATTTTATTGGTTTTAAATCAATTTAAGGGCATTAACTCATGCAATACTGGAGCCAGTCTGATCAAACTTCATGTGCATCATCGCCTTAATGTGATATATATTTATTTTAAGTTTCATGAAATTCCATTCAGTGGTTACTTAGTTATGGCTCCGGACAAACTGATGGAAGGACAGGCGGACATGGAAAAAACTATATCCCTCCGCCTTCGGCGGGGGATAATGATCCAGATCCATCTTGTAGGATGAATATAGATCTTTGGGACTGTTTCGAAGCATAAACTCATTTGATAGCTGAATTACACAAGACTGATTTGTAGAAATACATTTGCAGAATGTTTTCTTATAACTGAATAAATACTCTAAACCAAGATGAATATTTGGTTGTATCAATGCTTCTAACATTTAGTCATAAATTAGTTGTAAATAATCGATACTTCCCTGTACCTTTATGAGAAACTAATTCAAGTGCAGTATCATACCAGAGCCTGACAAATCCATTGTGCAGAAGCCCAGGACAAGTTAAAATTTTGCTGCCCAGTAAATGCTCTCTTTCTTGCCCAAGCTATATTAAAAAAAAAAAACCCCAGAAGTTTCAGCATTTTGTAGAAGCTATACTGGACAAGTACACTACCATACTTCTTTGATTATAAGACAGGACTTTTTCCCTTCCAAAACAATCCAAAAATCTAGATCCATCATATATAAGACGGATCTAGATTTTTTAGATGTTTTTAGAGGGAAAAAATCTGTCTCATGATTGAATTCAACAAGACTGATTTGAATATTTGGGGTCATTCAAGAGGTGAAAAAAAAACAGTTTATAGCTGAATACATACAATAACCAGAGCCCTAGATAAGAGGGAGTATTTAGTGATAATTAGGGATAATTTTTGTTGATTCTGGAAAAAAACATATGTTGTGACCCCTCATCTGAACCGTCTTGACGAGACGGTTCAGATGAGGGGTTACAACATATGGTTTCAATGAGAAATAAAGAAAATTATCCTTCAATTATCATCAAATACCCCTCATATCTAGAGCTCTGGCTGAATAAATACAATAACATTTGATTTGTCTGGGCATGCCATAATTTACATACTTGACAGAGTTACGATGCCTTCATTTTGTGGCTCAGATCGTAGATATCTATTGCAGAAATCAGCTGATTCAAGAGCTAAAAACAGCACATTGCCAAGGAAATACCCTGCTGTCTGTCCAACAGAATTACACGTACTAGCCCAGCCAACATTGCGTCTGCAAAAGAACAACTAATAATGTAATAAATGTTCTAGAAATTCCAACATCAAGTTGTGGCAAAACTGCCCAGGTAATCAGTTTAGTCCCAAATCAGAATGTGGTCTAAAAGCTGACCGATCAGGAGCTTTACTGTTTGCAACTCCACCAAGAGCTAAATAATTCTATAATATTTTTTTCCCATTGTATTTGTGACAGATGAGGTGTACCAAACTGTAATAATTGCCATCAGTGCTCTGCCCAAGGTAAGACAGGGTAACACGTATAATTCAAAAATAATTTTTTTTATTTCTTAGTTTTATTCATCAAATCTTAATTTTTATAAAAATACAATATTTAAACAATGAGTAATTATAAGAATTCTGCAGAGCAGTATGTCTAGCATGTCTGCAGGCTTTTACAGAAACATCTAGCTAAACAAGAAAAATTGCAAAAAGATTTTGACAAAATCTTTGTGTAAGTTTTCTTTTTTAGCTAGAACTTGTCACTGATGCCATTGTAAGTAATTTGAGTGCATGTGCCTATGTCTTGCTTTAAACTACTCAACATGACAAAAAATAGCTTAACATTGCTTCCAATTTCATCAAGTGCTTTGAATTTCATACCTTGAAAGCATGGTAAGTGCCCAGCCATCTACCGCAATGTCCTGAGTGGCAGCCAGAAAATTCAGACAGAAGAACACAAAGGTCAAGGTCACAATATTTATCCTGCCTTCTTCTGCATCTGCTTCAGTTCCCAACAGCTCATCAACATGTGATGATAAAAACAGCATGAACAACCCTATTAAATATTGAGTGGGAACCAGCCATGTTTTCCGTCTTCCGAACCACTGAATATAAAGAGCATCTACCAGCGGTGCCCATAGTAGTTTAATGCTGAAAGGCCAGTATATAAAACTGAACACAGCCTGATCTTTATAACTAACTTTCCTGCTCTGTAGCAGCATTGGTATACTGCCACCAAGACCTAACGGAATGCCTTGTAGAACATATAGAAACATCAACAAAAGAATATTGGAATAATCTCCCTTTAATCCAGGATTGTCTTTTTCAAGATCTGAAGAATCAATATTAGCATTTGTTAAATCAGATGCTGGTATAAGTTTGTAGTGAGCTTCAACATCATTTTGACCATTTTTCCCACCCTTCCGTCGTTTTGGAGATCTTGATGTCATTTTGGCAGAGAAATAATTTGCAAGCTTGGTATAAAGACTAGAATCTTGGCCACACTTGAAAATCTGAGGAGACTGACTTCTCATCCAAGTAAGGGTATTCTCTGTTAGATCATTATTCTATACCAAATCTGAAACATACAAAACAAAGTGTTACCCTAGTGTGCTTAAGTATTGGGACACATGAAATAATTAATTTTCCATTTGGGACAAATGGAAAATTAATTATTTCAGGTGTCCCAAAATTTAGGCACATTACATGCATATGTCAAAATATTGTCAAAGAAGTGTGATGTCATAATGCTTCACAGGCATTGGATGACTTAGTTTCATGCTGGTCAGGTAGGGATTTATTCTAGAGCTATGTCCAATTTTTGGCAGATTGTTCTGGTAAATAGTTGGTTGGTGAATAACATTATTTGTATGAGAAAGTTTCAGTCCACACATACTGGTATAACTATTTTCTTTGGAACAACGATTACTAGCCCAACACCGGCCTAAAAATACATGTACGTTAATAGACAGTGCTCCAGATAAGGGGTTACAGGGACAAGTTCAAAATAATTTCCAATGTTTCTCCATAAAAGCATATGCTTTGACCCTTAATTAGAACCTTAGGCGGTTCTAATGAGGGATCAAAACATATGTTTTCGTTGAGAAATATTTTCTACTTCTTAACAGCATAACAATTGAAAATTGGCCCAAAATGCACACAAAATAGATTTTTTTTCCCACACAATTACATGTATATCTTAGAAAAGTTTGATGGATGGATGGATGGATGACTTGAAATTTTACGTCTTTTTCAACAGTATTTCAGTCATATCAAGATGATGTAAGGGTGATAATGAAAGGCTGTGTGCAGTGGAACTCTGTTTATGATAGGAAAGATTCTTGCCTCAAGTGGGGCTTGAACCTGGTTTAATTAGATCAGTAAGACAGCGCTTAACTCATTGAGCTACAGGGCTCCTGAACTATACTTTAGACTTTGCTGAATTTGGGCGGTGACATTGGACCTATTAGCATCTTTTAAACACGAAACTGCAATTATAAACAACAACAACAATCATTATTTATGAGCATGTAACATGGAAGAATTTGAAGTGGACATCTGATTGTGATTTCAGTTGGCAAATTATCTCAGAATCATCTCTGTTACCCCTTCTGGAACACTGTATAGAAACAAGTTCCACTTTCTTTTAAACTCTAATTTTTTTTATTTGGTATACAGGTCTGGTGCTGGAGCAGTTACCCTAAATAACAGTACATATAGTTATTGGGAATTTATAGTCTTCTCTGTCACTCAGTTGACAAGTTGAAAAGTCTAAATAAACAATTCAATTCAAGGAAGTACCTGTAATTAATATCGAAAATAAATTGTCATTGTAACTAGACATTTATCTCCTAAACAGAAATTGCAGCATAGCTATTCAACCACCTCCTTATGAGAGTCTGGATAGGGGTACCCCAAACTGCTAATCATTAACCACTTTATCGTTAAACCCCATCCAGGCCCTCTTACATCTTGCTATCCATAGTCTTACCGGGATAAAAATTGTTTACGAACAGAATTTACCATAACTTTATGAACCAGTCATTTGTAACCACTGCCCCCCCCCCTCCCACCTAGGGGGAATAGCTGGGCTAATGACTTTTCATTGTATAAGCCCCATCCTCTGCGGACACGCTGATGGTTATAGCCCAGCTGTTAGCCCTGCTCTGTATAACAGAAGATTCCACTTGGGTAAAGATCCAAATGTTAGAACCCCGGCACTGTGGGGACAATAAAAAAGTTATTGCCCTGCACCTTAGCCCCACTATCCCCCACCCTACCCTGTAGGTGCAGGGCAGTGGTTACAAATGACTAGTGCATTAGCCTGGCCTATGGAGAAAGGCTATATGGATAATTGGATATGGTACCATAGCTCTAGTCTCTGTGGCTACAGATACAGTGCCATAGCCCAAGCCTCAGAGGCTATTGAGTACCAACTCTGTGAGTACTGTACAGTTGGGCAGAGCATTGGGATACGGTACCCAATAGACTAGAGACTAGAGCTATGGTAACATAGCTGTTTACCTTGGACGTAAAGCAACAAAACAACAACAACTCTCTCAGACTGGGAATTCCAGTCTACAAGAGATATTGTTGTTTTGTCAGGTTAGGGAGAAGCTCAAATGGAGCTATATAGCCTGATTGAGGTATAGAAATTGCATTATAATTTGAAGAATCTTCACCTGAATCCATTTTGAATCCATTGAATATAATTGCAAAATTTTGAGTACTGTGCTTTCAATATTGATGAAAATCATGTTGGAAATTCCAACTTGGAATGCAAAGCAATTTGATTTTTCTGCCGTTGCGTTTTTGTGAAAGATGTTTCTTTCCATTCCCCTGACATTTCTATAATTGCAGCCCAATGATACCTCTGAGATGATCCCAGCGTAGCAGGCATGTAAACCATGACACAGATGTGGATATATCTGTCCAGTTTGAGAGGGCATCTCAAAGATGTTCTTGTATTTAAATTTTCCTCAATTTGCATAAAACACAATGGTGGAATTTCAATTTTTTTTTACAAAATCATAAAAGGTTTGTCACCCTTTATACTGTTGTTCATATCAAATTTTGCAGTTCAGCTTCATTACAAATGCAGAAGCAATAATGCTTTAGTTTCGACTCATTTTTATACCTCGACCGGGCTATATAGCTTGATTGGGCTATATAGCTCCATTAGAGCTTCTCCTTAACCTGTTTGTTGCTTAACGTCCAAGGTAAACAGCTATGGTCATGTAGGGATGGTCATTTAACCTAGCCACACTATTCCTGGGCAGGTCAGTACTAGGTGCGCACACTTTCGTCAGTAACGGTAACCGACAACTTCCCTTCTTGAATCAGTGGAAGGACCTCTTGGACCTCTTCTATTCCTGGTATACATTAATGACCTGCCTTCAAGAGTTTCCTCTTCAGTACGACTCTTCGCAGATGATTGTCTACTGTACAGAGTTATAGTTATACGAGACCAGAAAGATGCAGGTTCACTACAGATAGATCTTAATCACCTACAGGAATGGGAAGGAGACTGGCAGATTGTATTTAACCCAGACAAGACTTTAGTGTGAACACATCCAGACCAACAAGCGAAATGTCATACCAACTTCCTATAGCATTCATGGACAGACCTCGAAAGAAACATCAAAAGCCAAGTACCTTGGAGTCACCATAGACAGTAAACTGTCCTGGAACAGCCATACTGATGGAGTGACGAAAAGGGCCAACCAGACTACAGCTTTCCTTCGCAGAAATCTTTCAAGCTGCCCAAAGGATGTTAAGGCCAAATGCTACAAGTCCATACAGGGTTAATGTTACGGTCCAAAACCCAAGTGGTCCACAGGATCAGCATGGATGTGATTTAACTGTGCAATAAACATAAAAATTAGTTGGTCTGGAGGACCAGCTGATACAGAAATCAGCTGGTCCTGCCCAAAAATCACTGGTCCTGGACCAACGGACTAATGGTTAATAAAACCCCTGCCATAGTTCGTCCACTGCTTGAGTATGCTTCGACGGTATGGGACCCAGTGACAAAATCTAACATAGCCAAATTGGAGTCTGTACAGAGGCATGCCGCCAGGTTTTGCTGCAGTGACTACCGCCGAACCAGCAGTGTCACTTCAATGTTGCAAGAACTTGGTTGGGAGGGCCTTCAATCAAGGTGAGACCAGAACAAAGTCACAATGATGTATAGGATCGTCAATAACCTTGTTGAAATCCCTTCAGGCCAGTGCCTGACAGCCACAGGAGTAGCAACTAGAGGACACAATCAAGTTTCCTGCCAATATTTTGTTCCATCAACGCCTATAAGGGATCCTTCTTTCCATCAACGGTCCGTCTCTGGAAAGGTCTGCCTGCCAAAGTCATATCAGCACCGACTTTGGATGACTTCAAGCTCCTTGTCAGTGCAGGTATTCCAAGACCGTGATTGTGAACAACATGTTTTTATCTGATTTTAACTGTACATAAGAACCTCCCAGCACGAATGTTTTAAGGTTGTTCACAGTGCGACTATGCCAATATGTAGAAGATGTAGAAGGAGAAACAAAAGTATGTCAGGTAGAGCTAGGAGAAACCTCGATCGAGGTATATACTTAGATCGAAGTATAAAAATGAGTGGAATCAAAGCATGATTGCTTCTGCAGTTACAATGCAGCAGAATTGCATAATTATATATGGACAACAGTGAAAAGCATAACAAACCTTTTATGATTTTGTAAAAAATTTCAATTTCCACCTGTGCGTTTTATGCAAATTGAGGAAAATTTAAATAAATGTGTATCTTTGAGATGCCCCCTCAAACTGGACAGATATAGCCACCACTGTGTCATGATATACATACTTGCCATGCTGGGATCATCTCAAAGTTATCCCTGAACTGCAGCTATAGAAATATCTGGGAATGGGAAGACACATGTGTACAAAAAATGTAGTTTTTCACAAAATTACAACAGCAGAAAAATAAAATTTCTTTGCATTTGGACTTGATTTTCATTAATATTGGAAACACAATACTTGAAATTTTGCAATTTATTCTAAATGCATTCATTTGAAGCATCTCTCCGTCCTAATGCAATTTCGAATATATATGAATACTTCAATCTAAGTATATACTTTGATTGAAGTATATACTTCCATCGAGGTTTCTCCTCAACCTGTATGTGGCCGAAGCGGGTATCGTTTGGCTCTGTTAGAACTCTAACAAGAGTAGCATCACAGATTCCAGGCTAAAGGTTTGGTTTTATAGAACTAAGGTCTACTTTGAATGTTCCCACTACAAATTACAATACAATAGGAAGTGTCTCCGGGTACAGTACCGTATCCCTAGACCCTGGGTCTCCAGGTACGGAACCGTACCCCGAGACTCTGTGCCTCCAGGTACGGAACCGTACCTGGAGACAGTCTTATGAGGATTGGCTCCGGGCACGGCAGTAAGTTTTCAATACTATGCATTAAGTAGTTTTACCCATTTAATATATAGTTAATCAATCAATAAAATTACTCCTAGTAAAAATTTCATTAAGTCACCATCTTGCTAGGGGAAATAATGATAATGTGGTCAAAACAATGTATTTATTTTGCATAAAAAATAACATGACATTTTCATGCTCACACCCATAATTGTTGTTTTTCACACCTGTTTTGTCGAAATTAATAATAAAATTCAACAATGAGTAACAGTTTTTATTCAATGGACGGACGAACGGCGCCACAGTACTGCGGCTATGGATACCTTCCGCTGAGGAGCAATTAACTCAATTATATGTCTTTCTGTAACGTTACTGTTTATTTTTTGAAGGGGCGAGGGGGTGGCGGGGGCAGCTATATCCAAATTTACAAAGATGCTCGTAATTACCATAAATCCCTTCAAATTGTGTGTCAGGGACTGTTATTTTGTCAGTGCATATACATATACATGAAGTCAGACGGTACATTTTCAGTGGCATTTAAAAAATCAAAAGCAAGATACTCATGATAAATCTGGGATGAGTTTTTATAATTGATGCGAGTTGACTTTTGGTAAGCTTATGATATGGGACGAGTTGACTTGTGGTAAGTTGACAAAATGGGGTGGGTTGTCCCGGGCCTAGATTTTTGTGGGGCGAGTTGTCTTTGTTCCCAGTTGGTCTGATTCTGTCAATGCGATATCTGTTGAAGTGATCATACCTTCATAAGCACAGAATCAAATACATATAATAATGAATACTCAATGATATTTCGATTGAGATGTGCAACAATACTTTGAGAACTTAACTTGGCGCACATATTTAAAGTGTTTAAACCTTTTGACGAAAGGCATATTCAAGAACGCTGCATGCGTTTTGTAGGAGTCTGTTTTGGGTCTACATTGCTTATCGCAGAATTATTAAAAGATGGATACTTTTTAATAAATATAATTGTCTATTTGTACAGATTATAACGAGATGATATTTGTTTTCACTCTTCAGAAGCCATTTTCGGCAAGCAATTAGCGGGCGATCAAACAAGACACCTCGGCCGTGTTTTTCGAACTTTATGTACATGTACATCAGTCAAAATAATGCAAATGACTGACTTGAACGCTATAATTTTCCCTACCAAGAAGGCGACTTAATGAAATTTTTACAAGGAGAAATTTTATTGATGGATTAACTATATATTACATGGGTAAAACTACTTCATACATAGTATTGAAAACTTTACTGCCGTACCCGGAGCCAATCCTCATAGGACTCTCTCCAGATACGGTTCTGTACCTGGAGACCCAGGGTCTAGGGATACGGTACCGTACCCGGAGACACTTCCTACAAAATATGGCCAGAACCATGTGGCAAATCATGCCAAATGTCAACATACGGCTCAGAAACGGAAGCTGCTAAAAATCGGAAATAAATAAAAAAATAAAAGAAACCTGATAACAAGTTAGAAACGAGTTGTTTGCCTGTGTTTGCGTGAGTTAACCACGACATATGATCTAATAAATAAACTTAAATTTGGTGAAACGTGTCCGTCACACATTTGTTGACATCCCATACCTCGACACCGTTAAGTTTATCCCTGCACCGGCGGTGCAAATAAAACTCTGGTTTGGGTTTGACATTTAAGTACGTAAGCATATATAGCGGCTTTCTTTTGCATTAATTTATGTAGAAAATAAGTCATAAAGAAGAACTTACAGTAACGCAGAATATTGCTGTTCCAAACTTGGTTGTCAGCTCTCACACGGACTCGTAGTATATGAAAATAAATTGTGTGCAGATGATTTTATTCCCTGACAAATTATCCGGCATGTAAAGTTATAATCTCTAGTACAGTACATTTTCAGAATAATATGAAAACAGGCACTGCCTATTGGCGAGCATCGCTATAGCCCTTATGAAGGGCCGTATATTCTATTCTGTTCTATGTCAATGCAGGATTTTTTTTTACGGTAACCAGTCAACGTAGCAGCAATCGTACATCCTCGCCTATGGAATTGACCGAAGTGTTACGATTGCATCACGGCTTATTTTTCAACGTCCGGTCGAATGTTAAAATTATTTACATACACATATCTTTGTGTCTACGGAGAATAGCAACCATGAAATCGATCAAACTTCCTGTTTAATCATAATGGCAGCCCCTAGTCCAGCTCCGGACCGAAATTATTTCAGAAACAAAGTTTCTAATTTAGGTCCAGCAGCTGTAAGTCTTCCTCAGTGTGGGTATTTCAGATGCCGATAAAATCATTCTGGCACATTGTAAACTGTGCATTAATCAATATATTTTCTTTTTGATAAATAACAGCCTTTTTCTTCTTCTGACCTTCCCAAAGTGTCTTATTTAATATTTACTGGCGATTTTTCCTTCATAGCTGTGAGAATGTTTACGAAGACCGCCATGTTTGCTTGGGATTTTCCCAGTTACCGGATGACGTCATTGGGTGATAAAAATGGCAAGGATATAAAACACAGTACCTTAGGAGATATGAGTTTCGCAATTACATACATCTGTGAATATTGTTTGCAATACCTATATATGCATTTATTTTATGCCTGGTGTCCAAATTTCATTTAAGCACGCGTCAGTGTGCTTCTGTGAAAAGGCTGAGCACTTTTAGATTTAACTAAGTACCGCAATAAAATTAACCATTATCAATGTTCAATTACCATGCGGACACCGAATGTCCGAACACAATTTCACTTTTAATAAATGTTCGCGCACACAAGAAACAAAGGGAATGCTGTTTAATTCAGCTATCAATTTTATAATAGATCTAGTCCTTGTCAAAACGTAACATTGGTAAAAAAAGTAAACCTAAACACTTCACAACATATGAAACAACTTTTGTGTGTTTGAAGTCGCGTACAGGCCTGTATACTTTCAACTATCATAAGAGAGGACGCGATTAAAAGAAATTACGTGCTGTTATGCTTAAACACATTGCAAAAAGTCTTCAGACAAATGCTGTAATCAGACTTCAAAAGAACGATCACAATATTTTATATCCGCGCAACTTACGTATTAAGAATCTTTTAAGATCTCAAGCGTTAACGCCGGGCCGGGTAGCGCAATCGGTAGGGCACCTGACTCGTAAGTCAGAGGTCCTGGGTTCGAATCCCGGTCTGGCCACATACTTTCGTTTCTCCTTCCGCTGATTCAAGAAGGGCAGTTGTCAGTTACTGGCGAAAGTATGTGCACTTAGTACTGGTTAACCGCTTAGGAGGTCTAAGCCTGCCCACGAATAGTGTGGTTAGGTTAACTGACCGTCCCGACATGACCTTAGTTGTTTACCGTTAACCGTTAAGCGTTAACAGCGATATAGTCAAACCCCGAGGACGTTTTCTTAAGATGTTGCGATCGGAACCGTGATTATGTACAAATGCGATACTTCTTTGAAATTCTTAAAGTCTCCATAGTCCTATCAGCGGTAAAAACGCCTAAACTCAAATCATTGTAAAAAAATGTTCAACCTTCACGTTTAGTAATAAAATGTGGGTTGGTGTGCATATATTGAGTCATATAACTGGCAAAAAGTAGAGAAAACAAGTTTTTGAAAAATAACATTTCGCTACACAAAATACAGTTTCCTGTTCTGGTTTCCCGTCTAGCAATGCTATATAAACATAGGCGGTATATTGATTGGGAATCAACATTGTACATTGTATTTTTACCATTTTTTGAAATCGAAAGTAGGTCATTTTAGTTGCCAACTAAAATGACCCTAAAAAGTTTTCGAATCCCTTTTTTGAGAAACTGAATGATGTTTTACTATTTTAAAGCTGGCTAATCCCGGTCATTTACAATGACGAAACTATAGTGAGACGCTTGCAGCGATACCTCATGATGAAAATTTTCATGCTGATAGAGCAATGGGGCCTTTAAAGTCTCCATAGTCCTATCAGCGGTAAAAACGCCTAAACTCAAATCATTGTAAAAAGCTGTTCAACCTTCACGTTTAGTAATAAAATGTGGGTTGGTGTGCATATATTGAGTCATATAACTGGCAAAAAGTAGAGAAAACAAGTTTTTGAAAAATAACATTTCGCTACACAAAATACAGTTTCCTGTTCTGGTTGCCCGTCTAGCAATGCTATATAAACATAGGCGGTATATTGATTGGGAATCCACATTGTACAATGTATTTTTACCATTTTTTGAAATCGAAAGTAGGTCATTTTAGTTGCCAACTAAAATGACCCAAAAAAGTTTTCGAATCCCTTTTTTGAGAAACTGAATGATGTTTTATTATTTTAAAGCTGGCTAATCCCGGTCATTTACAATGACGAAACTATAGTGAGACGCTTGCAGCGATACCTCATGATGAAAATTTTCATGCTGATAGAGCAATGGGGCCTTAAAACTATCTGTATGATTTTAAAATTAGCTGCGTATAAAAAATATAATATTTCTTGGGAAAATACGCATTTTCTTTGCAAAGGACAGGACCTACTATAGAACCAATATTTAACTGGTCTGGGCCTGCAGTTAGACGTGTTTTGCTATGGCGCGATTTGTTCTCGTCTGCGTATATTTCACTTAATTTCAACAATTGAAACTATGGAAAATAAAACTTCGGCGAAGCCACTGACTTTCTTAGAATCCGTTTCAAATACCGATGACGGACGAGGCAATACTACTGTTAGCGAGCTGGTAATAAAAATCTTATAAGTTCTTGGTTCATTGAAATTAATATAAAAACATTTAATGCGTCGGAACAGTTGTGAAAGTTTGGGTAAGTAGGTATATGTGCGAGGAAATAACCTCGACATCATCACATTCTTTTGGCAACGTAAATGTCCTTGCTAGTTTTCTCTTTGATCGATACATCGAACATACTATTGATCGGTAAATTTCCTATGTACTGTTATTCTACGCAAAAAAAAAAAAAAAAAAAGAAAACAAACAAAACAAAAAAAAACAACAACAAACAAACTAGAAATATAGTCAGGCAGACGTAAGGCGTAACTGGGAGCAGATATCAAACAACCGACCCCCCCACCCGCCACACACACACAAAGAAAGAAAAAAAGAAAGTAGAAATTAAACAAACAAAACAAAAATCACAGTCAGGGAGGCGTAAGGCGATCGTGGTGGGGGGTGAAAGACAGAAAATATCAAAGAACCGCCGACTATTAGGATATGACACTTCCTAGGATATATGACACTTCCTTACTTTCTCCCCCCCCCCCCCCCCCCCCCCCCCCCCACCCCCCTCCCCTCCGATGCAATTTGTAATTAAAAAGCGTTTCTGCAGTGGAGCTATAAGATAAAGTTTTCCGACCACTCGGACAGGGGATGCTCGTTTTGATACAAACAACACTGGATACCGGAATAACAACACACGTTTCATGTTTAACAAGATTCAAATATGTCTGTAAGGCGCAAACAGCCGTCGTATAAATATTCTGTTATCGTTTAAGCCCAGAAGTTAGTCGCTTAGCTTGGGTTATCTGGAGTGCGCCTGTCTTTGCAATTCTGGTACTGGATTTTATCATTTGACATATGGCGTCATCACGTGACCTCCACGAGCTCATTTACATATCCTGTCAACATGTCCGTTGAAACGCAATTTCTTTTCACCCCTGTTGAGGAAAATGTTTCAAGGCCAGCCCAATGTCTCTTAGAAAAGGTAAAACTGGTGGCAGTCATGATCCAAAATGGCCAAAGAACACAACCGCTAATGTTTTTTCCTAAGTGATTAAAAAATAATGATTTTATCTGTGTATAGAAATTCCCCGGTAGCATTTACCGGCAAAAACCCAGCAGTAGCGGAATAGGTGAGGCCTGGGCCGTGGAAATTGAAACTTGTTTCTGGGCATTTTCCGGCCCAGAGCTGGGCTATGGCAGCCCCCATATGGAGGTAAATTTCGGTCGAGAAATCGAACGATGGTTTTCTGAAGCAACATAGATCTATGCAACATCGTCTACATTTTCTTTTGACTAATGTCCTACCATAAGAGCTCGCTATAACAATATCAGCACTATAGAGTACCACTGGGGAACATCAAACACATTCAAACTGTTCATGTTTTCATGACAAAGCCATGAATCTGGGTTGTTTCAGCTCTATTCCAGTTCGGCCAGGTCGTTTCGGCCCGATTTCTGGGTAGTCTAATATTTTGCCGTAACTCCGATTTTATTTTTGGATTGGTCTCCATTACGGGTATTTCAGAAAATGACAAAATGAAAATAACAATACCCGGAGTGCAATTTCGTTGCTCTAGATTCCTGGGGTGAGTCATATCGGCCCAATTGGGGTGAGACTTTTTGGCCCCATTCCAAAGGGGGGTCGTTTCGGCCCGATTTTATGGGTGGGTCGTTTTGGACTTAATTATTTATTTCTGGAAAATCTGTCTACAATGAAATAATTTTCACACCTATTAATTAATAAGCAAACAGGGTAGTTAAAACATTTTGAAAATAGGTAATTAATTGAAGAACCAGTGACGGAAAAAACATTACTTATTGGCAACCAGTAAAGATAATCAGGCATCAAAGGAAAATTGGAGATTAAATGGAAAACAAATGATGTAACAATGGTGTGTCTCGCCTGCTGTAATCGGATAGATAGATAGATAGATATGACTGAAATTTATATACCAGACTATATAAATTTAAAAATTAGGTCTGGAAACACATTTTATTGTATATTACAACTATGGGAAAAAAATCTGGCCGAAATGACCCGCTAAAATTGGGCCGAAACGACTCACCCCGGAAATTGGGCAGAAACGACCTGGCCAGGCCAAAATGACCTGGTCGAAAGGGAATAGGACCGAAACGACCCGGGCGCCTAAAAAGAATTTGGCCAAAATGACCCATTACCCACAGCCATTATTTTAGTCCTCTTCTGGTTATCTCCCTGTTGAATGATTGCCTTTGCCTTTGGAAGGGAGGTCAGAGAAATTGACATTCCGATTCAGCCTATTCTGATGCAGTGCAAAATGTTCAATTTTCAAACCTTTAATTTTTGGTAATGACTAAAATAAAATAAATAAATAGTGGTATTTGTTTAAAGAACAATGATTTAACTTTACTCTGAAGTACAAATAATGTTTCATATTACCGTAATCGCCCCATTTACCGCACATGCCCCTATAACCACACACCAAGGCCATTTCCGGAAAAAAAATCACAAGCGCACACTGCTTTTTCCTTTTGAAACTCACAAAACGCATCAAGTTCAACTTACCATTACTGTTTCAACAGCGACAGTGTTTTCAGTTTTGTTTTCCCGACGCAATGTGCGAAGAGAGCAACTCTATCGGCCTAAATGTCAATCAGGCATCCTCGCCGATTTTACGAAGTTGGCTGAAGTGTTATGATGTGTGCCAGTGCGAACAACGGACTCGGATCAGCTTACACATCTGCGTCGTCTGGTTAGCGTATTCTCTATCTGCATCGACAATGGGAATGTACATGTTGATCCAAGAAGGATCAAGCTGACGAAGTTAAGAGGTTGCGGGGGTGCGCAGGCTGAACTGAGTCTTTGCCTTTCGTACATGCGAAAAAGCGCCATTACTCAGAGCAATTCTTGTCGTATATAGCGATAATGTGCACATGCGCCAAAGCGCGTTTGGGAAAGTTACATGAACGACAGATGAGAAACCCGGGTTGCAAAAGAAATAAATTGTCATAACGACAAACTCTTGTTTCCTGACAAAATCAGTCTGAATACATGCGCAAACTGAACGAAGCAACCAGCCTGCGCATATGCATGGTCTGTGCATTTAAACAAAGTTCGCGGTAGCCATAGGATAGGTTTATCATTGGCATAGCTCAAAAGGGCCTTAGGACACATCTGATCAGCAAACACCCGCATCATACAGTGAACTTGCCATCATTGACCAGTCTAACAAATCTCCAGGATTTGCCGATACTTTGCAAAATAATTGTTTGAAGATGCGCAGACTGGTCTAAGGCTTTGCTGTTTGCACATGTAACACGGTACCTTTCTCATGACACGTTGCCAATATTTCTGCACCCTTGGAAGTAATATAGGACAGACAGAAATAGGGAAGATCAAAAGGACTGCATCTTCCAGAATTAGACTCTGTGTGTTATTAATAGAAGCCCGTGAATTTAAAGCAGACCCCTTGCGGTGAATGAATAGCCAGAGCACTGACAAACTTACTTGATGTGTTTAATAAACAATCACATATTAGGTCATCGTAAATGTGTTGAAATACTTTCCTTTCTTTCGGAATATTTATTTGGAATATTGAAGAAGGATGAAGAGAATGAAATACATGCATAATGAGGACATATTTAATACTGAGAGGTATGAGATATAATTTGCGACTTGACATGAGATTGTTTTTCTCCTCAAATAGTTCGAACACTAAATATTTTCATGACACTTCGAACACCCCGATTAACTGTTCGAACTAAATGAGAATTTGCCGTATCAATTTTTCCTTAACATCTTTAAGTTGACAATGGCCGTTTATTGTTTTTTCGTTCTGAGCGTGCGGTTATTAGAAACGTTTTTAGCCACACCTTTTTGTTGCAATTTTGAAAAAGTTAAGGGCACCGTGCGGTTAATGGGGCGATTACGGTAAGTATTGATTTTATAGTTTAATTTGACTGTGTAAGACAACCTACTTTTCGTAGTGAACCAAAATAGCGGCGTGATATTTACAAATTGCTAAAAATGGTGTCCTGTTTAAGTGCCAATTATTGCATCCAATCATCAATTTTCTTTACATAATCTGATGAATATTGGAAGTTCAAAGTTCAAACTTTATTGTGATTTGCATATTTTTCATCCCGGCTAAATATTTAGTCTGATGCCATTGGATAGAAAATTGGCTATTTTTGGACAGGGATTTCCACTGGTTGTGTAACTAGGAAAAACCTGGAGAAGTACTAAATGATTCATCAATTATGACATCATACATTATTTTTTATGCTAAACTGAAGCACACATATGCCGCAAGTGGCAGAATCAGACCCAGACTCCATATCAAATACACTGAGCGCTGGGTACCACCGTACCAGCCATGTGTATTGATTTTTTTTACAGGTAGAAAAGTGATAGACTCCTTGAAAACTCAATAACTTCAACAATTCTTGATGGATTTTTAAAATGTGTTTGTCATTAGTCATTACCACTAGAGTCTGAAATCAACCTCATTTTAATAATTTTCTATAGTTTTAAAATATCTCCGACCTCCCTACCTTTGGACGTATACCCAGTAAACAATTCTGATTCTGATTCTCTATATAAGCTACTATGCTTGTACCCAAGGCACAGTCAAAGGAACAATTATCGTACAAATCCAGCTGTAAAGGTTTGACATTGATTTGCATGATATGAAGATTGTAAAATATTGTTTTGTGATAGTTCAGGGCTCCAGATAAGGTCTGGCCACTTACTTTCATTTCTCCTTCTGCTGATTCAAGAAGGGCAGTTGTCAGTTACTGGTGAAAGTAAGTGCACACTAAGCATGCTTAGTATTGGTTAACCGCATTGGAGGTCTAAGCCTGTCCAGGAATAGTGTGGTTAGGTTAACTGACCGTCCGGACATGACCATAGCTGTTTACTGTGGACGTTAAACAATAACACAACAAAGCTCCAGATAAGGATATTTGGTTAATTGGGTATTATGCACTGATTCTTTTTTTTTTGGTTTTGTTTTTATTTGTTAATTGGGTATTCTGAATTTTAATTGGGTAGAGGACTTGTATAACCCACAGATTTTGCTTTTAATTGGGTATCCTGATTTTTATTTTAGTATACCAGAGCCCCAGATAAAGCAGATTTTTGAGGATTATTCAGCAATATTTTTTTATTTCGCACAAAAACATATGTTGTGACACCTCATTGGAACTGTCTCAGTGAGACAGTTCTATTGAGGAGTCACAATGTGTTTTTATGGAGAAATATTGAAAATTATCCCTAAATGATCCCTGGTGCCCCTTCTTATCTGGAGCACTGTGAACCCATTTACTTTAGTATACACAAATGATTACATGTACTATATTTATTGTTTTAGGCTTGACATAGATTTGTATGACATAAAGATTATGCCAGAAAGCCTTCACTAACATGGGAGTACAAGGTTTACTTACCACCTGCCTACAGAGGCGGGACGAATGTTCAGAGGAAGCTGACCTTATTGAGGTTGCTAGGCAACAGGATGGGATTGAGCTTCTTGTCGACTTTTACTCATTTGAACATCAGATTTTATACAAGTTCTGGTTTGCCTTGTGTCAGCTGCGTGGAAATGAGTATTTAAGAATACTTGGTGGTGAGTATGGCTCACTAAACAAGTATTTGACAAAATTCATTGAGGATTTAAAATCTGTTGGAATTTCATTGGTGTTTTACTGTGATGGTGCAAAAGGAACGTCCACAGAAGCTTTACGGCAAAAGTTAGACACATGGATTAAAAGACATGAACAGGATATTGTGAGAATGAATGAAATTTTAGGGGTGTGTCAGGGACGGACAAATATTTCTAATCTTCCACTGGAGACTAGTATTCGGCCTGTTTTATTAGAAGATCAGTTCAGAATGACCTTGAAAAATTGTGGATGTGAATTCAACCAAAGTGTGGCTGGAGAGGCTGATATGCTTTTAGCTCAAGCTTTAAAAGACAGACCAAAAGCATATGCAATATTGAGCAATGATTCAGACTTCTGCATCATCAAAGACAGTAGGTTCATACCCTTTCAGTTATTTGACCTTGAGAATGACCTTCAGCTCGATGCACCAGCAGAGGAACCAGAGAAGCCATTGAGGTTAAAGGTCAGGGTCATTTTCATGGAAAAGGTCGTGACTATGTTACAGGTTTGTAAGAATGGTTGTTTTCTCTAAGAATGAGTTTTGAAAATGAAGATAATGATCAACAGCAAAGAGAATTATGTCAATTTAGCATAAGGTCTGTGGTGATTGCATTGGTATTTTATGCTAGTAGTTTGAAAAAGCATGAAAATTTATCAAAAAAGTCCAAGCTGGCTTCTGCTTTTACATGATACTGGTGAACCAAATTAATATGACACAGAGGGTTGATTACTGCTGGTTAAAGCAAGAGTATTGAATGAACTCAGGTTTAATGTCCCACCATTAACACAGGGGTCATATGGATACAGGGACCTTAGTTTAAAGTCCAACAAAAGACTGGTGGAGTGTCAAACCTGTAAACCTTGCATTGGTGGACTAACATGTTACACAAGGCCACCACCACTCCTTTTAATTTAACGTAAGAATGGAACCATGAAAAGATACTCTTTTCCGTCGTAACTTTATTTAGCAGTCAAAAATTAGATTAATGGTGTGCCATTATAAGCCTGGGAGATGCACACCTATAAAAATATCTTTGAATTCTGAAATGAATGACAGAAATGTGGGTAAGTATTGGGACACCTAAAACAATCAGTTTTCCATTTGGGACAAATGGGAAATTAATTATTTTAGGTGTCCCAATACTTACACATATTACGGTACCGTAATGTGTGTATATATTGGGACACCTAAAAATAATGTATTTTCCATTTGGGACAAATGGAAAATTTATCATTTTAGGTGTCCCGGTACCAGTAATATGCGTATATATTAGGACACCTAAAAATAATGAATTTTCCATTTGGGACAAATGGAAAATTGATAATTTTAGGTGTCCCAATACTTACACATATTACTGTAATTCATTGATAAATGATAAATATACAAGTATTTTCAGTCAGTATTGCAGCCAGAATCTGGGTTACAGGAATTTCCTGTATTCAGTAGTTGATGGCAAATCCTATATTTTGAAAATTCCACTGTTATTTGAAAGAAACTAACAAGATTTGAAAATCTTACAGGAATTGGTTCCCAGAGGAGCAAGGCAAATTGAGATCTAATTGAATGAGATTCCTTAATCAGTGAGACAGTGACTTACCTGTACTTGTATATACATGTACTTGATTCAAATGCACTTACTTATATAATGCACAACATATGATTGGATAACGTCAAAAATTTGCGACAGTATATTCTGCGATATACTGTTGCTTATCCGAAGTCATTATGCAACGCTATTTCTCGTTGCCTGATGAACGGTTTTAAACTGCTGAAAGCGCTCGCTGTGGTTGTCAAGGAGTGGACTTTGAAGGCAAAATAAAAATGCATTAGGATGGGATAACTGTACAGAAAATTGTCATTTGGGGAGGTAAATCGTTGGTTTTATGGTCTCAAATTGCGTTTTATGGCTTCGCTGACGTGTCGTCGTAAAACGAAATTTCCGACCATAAAACTGACAGTTTACCTCCCCAAATGACAATTTTGAGTACAGTTATCCCCTAATTATACCCCCGGCATACGAAGTATGTCGAGGGGTATATAGTTTTTGTCTTTCCGTCCGTTCGTCCGTCCGTCCATCCGTTAGTCCGTCCGTGTGTTAGTTAACATTTGCGTTAAAGTTTTGCGTTAAGTTTTTTATTTTGATTCTGTTAACCGGAACTTGTTCATAGATGCTTACTATTTTAGTAGAGGATGGAAACTGACTAATTTGCATCATCTGGATGCTGCTGCTGGCCTAAGGTCAAGGTCACAGACTTCGAAATTTGTACAATAGCTGTGTTAAAGTTTTGCGTTAAGTTTCTGCTTTTGTTCTGTTTTTATGAAAGACTTAATTGTTACTTGTTCATATGTGCTTAGTGTTAGTACAGGATATATACATATTAGTTTGCATCATGTGGCTGCTGCTGCTGATGAAAGGTCAAGGTCACAGACTTAGAAATTGTATACCATTTGTGTTAAAGTTTTGTGTTAAGTTGTATTTTATGCTTAGATTTTTAATATTCTTGAATAGAACCTTTTGCAATGCTACTAGGTTCACTTCTATGTTGAAAGGAATTAGTTTGCATTATCTGGATGCTGCTGCTGACCGAATGTCAAGGTCAGTTACTTTGAAATGTGTATACTCTTTGCCTTAAAGTTTTATATCAATTCATATTTTGTGCTTGTAGTTCAGATATACTTCTATGAAACCTTTTATTATGCTACTAGGTTTACTTCTAGGTTGAAACTGATTTGTTGACATCATCCGGATGCTGCTGCTGACTTAAGATAAAGGCCACACACATGCAAATTCGTGTTGATAATTTGTGTTAAATTTGTATGTTTTTTTGCTTATGCAAATTTTAGATGGAACCCTTTAGCTTCTGTCTATAGATCTTTCACTGGGTTTGTTATAAATTGTTCACCTGTCTGTCTGTTTATTAACTTTCGCTTCAAAGCTTTGTATTAAATGCATTATTAGGGGGTGGCGCTGGCCGGGGGTATACGTGAGCCCCTGCTTACTTGCTCTAGTTGTTACAATATTTTGCAGCTGCCCAACCATTTCCAGCTTATTGAAGTTAGTATTGTAGCAGGAAATGACTTCACAGGTCCGTTCATGACTGACCTCTATCCACAACTTGATATTCGGGGTCGCAAAGCCGTCGGCAATATTGCTGGGTGGATGAGACATTACAAGAATGTGCAGAACCATCCTGTATTGGGCAATGAAATGGTAATTATACTCCTCGTAACAATGTTGAAATTTGAATTAAGGTCCTAGATCTGGTTGCCCAATTTCTTCCAGGAGCGGCCTGAGTCTGTGGGCCTAATTTTTCAAAGCATAGTTGCAGAGCTGTAGTTAAGAGTGAGTATTTGGTGATAATTAGAGAAAATTTTCGTTAATTCTGCAAAAACATATGTTGTGACCCCTCATCTGAACCATCTCGACGAGACGGTTCAGATGAGGGGTCACAACATATGGTTTCGATGAGAAATAAGAAAACTTATCCTTAATTATCATCAAATACTCTTTCTTAACTAGAGCTCTGATAGTTTGTTTAACTGAGAGTCACTAGTCAAGGATTTGTTAAGTCTTCAGGTACATCGAAAATCAAGTATGCTAAGTTTTTTTGCTGAAAAAAATGTGAGAAGCTTTTGCAATGCAAAAGCTTCTCACAATTTTTTTCGCAAAAATTGCAGCATTTACAAAAATTTTGAAAATTAAACATCTCATTTAGTAACAACATCCTTAGTTTTTCACAACTTGGCCCTGATCAGGATCTGTGCTTGTCATTCTGACAGCAGATTTGGGGCATATCTTCGTGTTTGTTCAAATTCTAGATTAACAACTGATAGGTTAAGGTTTCCAAGAATTTAGGATCACCATTTGAGGATAAGTATTCCTCTTTAACACCTGTTTTGTCCCCTCATTAGATTAGCCTCCGTTTTCCTAGAATCGTCATTAAAAACAACCTTTTTTCAAAATTCTGACTTTAGAAGTTGTCTAGGTAAACTGAAAAGGTGGCAAGTATTGAGATTTTGGCATGTTTATAGAGTTTTAAAATGTGAGAAATAATTCCCAAGGACATTTTACTGTAAGTCTAGGAAAATGAATAGAAAGCATTGTAATTCCTTTGTTCTCCAGACATATTTAATTGCATCTTGTGCTTGTATCTAAACACATTTATATCATAGCATTCTCAGTCTGAAGAAATGTTTCCTTTATTATAAGAAATGGGTTCATCAAGAAAAATTAAAAGTATCATCACTGCATCAGATATGTAATATGTGATCATATTTCACTCTCCAAAATGAAATAGATCTCGTATTACATATCTGAAGCTACAACTAGTAATTTTGAACTGAAAATTTATGGTTTACGGAAAATTTAACCATGTGATATTTTCTGTTACAGCAACGTAATCCAGCATTTCGAGCAGCAGTACACCACAGTAGAAGATTCTACAATCTTGAAGGGGAGCCAGAAAAGCCTCCGCAGAAAGGGTACTTTTCAAAGGTAGTTGTGTACTTCATTCTGCTTTACATAAAAAGACTGGCAGAAATCCTTTAGCAAACAGACCTGACCCAGCAAAAAAAAAAAAAAAAAAAAAATGACAGATAACTATAGTATAGATAGTATATATAGAGACTATGTTTAAATGAAAAGGAAGAAAAAAAAGAAAGAAAAAAAATCATTATTTTCATAGTTGCAAATTTTCATAGTTGCAAGAACTTCAGGAAAAAAAAAATCATGTGAAACGAAAACGACTTTTGAGAACCCTAACAAAGTACTCCGTAGCTTTAGCCAGTGATAGATATCTCTGTCAGTGAAGATAAGACCATGCCTGATGCAACCTATGCTCTTTTTCATTTTGAAAGCTACATTACTATAGTGTATGAAGGCAACTTCATACACTGTGAATAAAATAGTGTTACCATAATGTGCTCAAGTACTGGGACACCACAATCCATTAATATTCCTTTTGTCCCAGATGGAATATTAATGGTTTTTAGGTGTCCCAATATTTACGCACATTAGGGTAGCTTCCATGGTAGATGAATCACTTCCTGTGAGAGCAAATTCTTGTCAAGAACAATACTGTTTGAGAAAGGACACACACACCTGTATCTCCAGCTCAGAGTGATCTATACTCCTCAAAAGAAGTTTTGCATCACCACAATTTTTTTCCATTGAGCTAATGCAAAACAGTCATATTTCACCTGTGTGTAAGTCATATGAGTAGCAATAAAATACAAGCTCATTGTGTATGATCAACAGTCTTATGTATCGGTATTTTAAATGTGAAAAGTTGGTCTTCGGGCTCCATCCGTCTTGGTAGATATAGGCTTTTATTAAGTAAAAGCCTGATTCAGAATGATTTCCCGTATGGTTTGTTAAGAGCCAATATCACTAGTCAGTCAGAACTTTTATATACCCGACAGGGGTCAGTTCTGTCCAAATTTTTGTCAGGGGTTTACAGAGACATACGTGTATGAGTTACAGAATCCACTAATCAAAGCAGAGGCATTCTTTTCTTGTAAATGTCTTGGAAATAAATTGATTAAGAATTATGTCTATGGGAAAATATACGGTGTTGCAAAACTTCTTTTGAGTAGTGTATGTGATGTATCCATATGCCTTGAACATACACTTTCCAGATAACTAACATACACCTTGCAGGGAAGCAACTCAACAAGTTTCTTTTTGCACTCCTTCTCGGTGGGTATCAACTCTTATAGGAAAGAATTTGCTCCCCTAGGAGCAAATTCTTTCCTTTAAGAGTAGAACCCAATTTGGAAAAATCTGTCATGGTTGTTTAATTTTTGAGAGGAAATTCTTCTTTCTGGGTATCCATGAGTCATTTGACAAACAGTAATGAACCCGGTCTGGCCACATACTTTCGTTTCTCCTTCCGCTGATTCAAGAAGGGCAGTTGTCAGTTACTGGCGAAAGTATGTGCACTTAGTACTGGTTAACCGCTTAGGAGGTCTAAGCCTGCCCAGGAATAGTGTGGTTAGGGTAACTGACCGTCCCGACATGACCATAGTTGTTTACCGCGGACGTTAAGCATCAAATCAATCAATCAATCAACAAACAGTAATGAGTTATAAACCTTCAGAATTATTTTGTTTCCAGGTAATTGCTGAAGGAATTAAAAGTGGGAAGTATCCTAGCAACTTAATGAGTATGCACAACAATTTCTACTGGTACAGAATGCTGTTGGAAGACAATGGGTACGGACAACCTTGTGCAGAATGTGCTTACACCGAGTTACGGGCCTTTATATACTGGATTGTGTTGCCGCAGCATGAACAGTTGGTGGAAGAATATGGGAGAAGTCCATATGAAAACTTGAGGAAAGCTGGGGTAAGAATATACAGTATTAATTTTACTGTTTCACTTTATTCTTGGTTAGTGGTTTGTTGCAAACTAAAAGACCTGGGCCCAGCTGTTCAAAACTAATCCCATCGTTTGTTAACGAGACTTTAAAATTTCAAACGTTAGTATCTCAAATACACCAATATTTTTTGTTGAAAAATGTGAGAAGCTTTTGTATTACAAAAGCTTCTCACATAGTTTCAACAAAAAATATCAGTGCATTTGGCTATAAAGTCATAAAATACATAAAGAGTTGACCTCTTAACGAGCTCGTTAGGCTAATGATGCTTTGAACAACTGCGCCCTGTAAAAGTTATGTACATGTTTATTTGGTTAAAGGCTGGGTTTTCTCTTTCTAGAATGAGCCCAAACATCTGAACTAGTATTTTATAATTCACTCATAAGATGGGAATTATCCTGAGTTCACCTTCTTATCTGGAGCACTTCATAATTCTAATTGGATATCTTACTATTTCTGTCCTCCAATGTGGACAGGTCTGATTGCCTTATGAGGCGATGTTTTAATACCCTATTTCTTCAGTTATAAGACAGGGTTTTTTTCCCTTCCGCCACAATCTCAAAGATCTAGGTCCCTCTTGTAGGACAGATCTAGATCTTTATTATTGTTTTGGAAGAGAAACACCCATTTTATAGCTGAATTAAACAAGAATGATTTACATATTTGCGGTAAATTTGGAAGGATAAATCCTGTCTGAAAACCAAATAAATATGGTAACTATTGAGTGTCATGTAAATAGCCCAGACCCTGATCTGCTACTCTAGGAACAGTCTGATTTGGGTCTGCTGTTTGAATAAGCATGTCTTTCCCACTGCTTGATAATGTTTGTTTTGATGGCAATTGACTTATCTGTATAATGATTACTATACTTAAGGTTAATTTAACATCTGTGCAGAACTTTTGTCCTTAAGTATACTAACCATGCCTACCTTAAAACATTTTAGACAAACAGTTCAGTTCAGTTTAATTCTCCTAACGACGATCTCCAAGTGGCTCAGCGGTACGTAACCATATTTGCACGCACTTGGCACCGTGAGTCTGTCCAACTTTAGACAAACATCAAAATAACTGATTATATACCAAGTAAGTATGTGTGAAATAATTACGTTTTACTGTTCAATCTATTTTTTTTGGTAAAGCAAAACTTCTGTCAATCAATCTACAGATAAGTCATTGCAATTTCATTAGCAGTAAGTGGGACTTAGGTACCATATAATGACCTTAAATATTTGGACAGACAGGTCTAAGCAAACATTGTAGACAACGTTTGCCATTCACTGAACATCATTTGGATGCATTAATGTGTGTAAAATCCTGTTTCTAAGAATTTTCAAACATAATTGTCTGACTTTGGGGTGTCCAAAATTTTAAGGTCATTACGGTATTGCTTTTTCGGTGCCAGCATAAATGTTTGTCAAGTTTTCTGATTCAGTTGTGATAGTAATTTAAGCCGTGGCATGAGAAAACCAACAATTAGGCATGTGCACCCAGTGAAGACTCAGATCACCTAGGCAGCCACCCAGCCTGATCAGACTTTTCGCTGTCCACATGGAGGTAGCTTAGACCCTTAGCTATCCTTTAAGCGCAAAGCGAAGATTCTCATCAGACTGGGCGGATGCCCAGGCTGATATGAGTCTGCGCTTTGTGCACAGCCACTTTGTTGGTTTTCTTGTGTAGCTGCTCAGTTATAGGGGATGAATTGTGACAATGGGCAGACAGAGCTCCAGATTAGAAGGAAATGTAAGGATTCAGAGTTAATATTTCTTATTTCTGCATGAAAACATATGTTCTGACCGTTCACTCAAACCATCTTGGCAAGACGGTTCTAATGAGGGGTCAAAAGATAGGTTTTTATGAAGAAATTCGGAAAATTACCCCTAAATTATCCCTGTAACCCCTTCTTATCTGGAGCACTGAATGCACACACAAGTGAAACACATTGTTCCATGGAATTCTTGTGTTATTACAGATAATGTCATTTGGTGAAGGAATCATTCCAAGAATCAGCAGTATTAAAGAAGGTGACGTCTTCAAAAATCTTCGTCTCTTCCATAATGTTCTCTCACACATGGAAATAGGTTTGTATAGAGGGTTTTTACTGTAAACTGTATTCTAATTTTGGTTATACAGCTATAAAGTGGACATAAAAAGCCTTGAAATTCTATAACTAGCAATGTTATAATCAAACAAGTTTTTCGTAAAGCCTGTAGGATTGAGGTAGGTCTGTCTCACTGTCTAATATCCTCAGTCTATCTGTCAACCATGGTGTGCAAGACTAGTTTTCTCTGATATTTTGCCCATACTTCTGTGCAAGAACCAATTAAAATCTTGAATTTTCTGGAAGTTTGGCATTATCTGTCAAGATACCATAATGGCCTTTGACTAGCGAAAGTACCAGAGCAAGCAATTTACAGTAATGACCCTAAAATTTTGGACACCCGAAAGTCGGACAATTATTGTTCGAAAATTCTTAGAATGTGGATATTACAAAAGTTAATGCATCCAAATGATGCTTAGTGAATTGCAAATGTTGTAGACCCTGATCAAACTGCTCCTTCAATCTGGGTCTACCATGTTAGCTCAGACATGTTTGTCCGAATATTTAGGGGCATTACGGTAAAGTATTGCCACATCCCTGGGGTTTTCTGCTATTTTTGTGACTTCCTGTTTGCCTTCTCCGAAGAGGAAACCTTTAATAAATGGTCTACTCCTAAAGAAAAGAATTTGCTCCTGGGGGAGCAAATTCTTTACTTTAAGAGTTGACCCCCATTTTGAGGTGAGGCAAAATGAAAATGGCAAAGCTGCTTCCCTTGAAAGTTTAAGCTGTGACAATTTTTAGGGTAATAATGTAATTTAAATGTGGGCCCAGTAGCTGTTGCTTAAACTAACGACGTCGCTAGTTAACGTTTCGTTGAAATTTCAAACCTTAATATCTCAAAATACGCCAACATTTTTTGTTGAAAAATGTGAGAAGCTTCTCACATATTTTCAACAAAAAAACATTTTTTGTTGAAAAAATGTGAGAAAATGTGAGAAGCTTTTACATTGCAAAAGCTTCTCACATTTTTTCAACAAAAAATATTAGTGTATTTGGTTATAAAGTCATAAAACACTTAAAGAGTTGACCTGTTAATGAGCTCATTAGACTAACAGTGCTTTGAACAACCAGGCCCTGTTCTTTTTCAGAATATGATGATACATGGATAAATCGTAAAAGCTGGTTCAATCGCTATGGCAGGAAGACAGGGTTTATCTGCTACCTTCTACGTTATTTCCTACAGCTTAACTGGCGTAGGAACCTCCACCTCACCGACAATGAGTATCTGGCTCTGGCTGCCATTGTGTTTGGACGTCCTGATCCTCATTTCTTCCAGAGGCTTGCAATCAGGCCTACACCAAGATGTGTTACCATTGGTAATTGGTTTCAGGTATGTTTCTCTTTGTTCTTATCAAGTTAGTCAGGTAAACGGATAGCAGTGGCCAGTATATATGGCCCATAAATTGTGGGTTTGGCCCTTAGTTTGGGAAAAATACCCTTTGCTATCCTTGAACATTTCTAAAAACAGAAAAAGTCATCTCCATTCATGTTATTGGTCATCTTCATTCATCGTTATTGTGTGTATACATGTTTTATCCAAAATCAACAAAATATTTGTTATTGTAATATGTATGTTCATGCAATTTATAGTTAATTCTTTACCATGAAAATGGTCCATAATTGGCTAATAAATATCTTATCTTATCTGTTTGTTCAGGGGTTAACACTCTGGACTTACAACCTAGAGGTCATGTGTTTGAGTCTGACCAAGGTGGAGATTCTTCTGTAGTCTCTGGAGTAGCTATTTTAATCTCATTATCATTTTTCCATTCCCTAATCAATCCAGTATGACTGAAATACTGTTGAAGGGCCCATAATAGTTCAAACTTTGCATACATGCATGCAAGATATATGAATCAGAAACATTTTGAATGGTTGTTTTCAGGACCTGTACCGGTATGCCTATTCTTTCCTGGGCAGCCTGTTGTTCCTGCAGCACGAGTTCCCAGCGCCCAGTGAGATTTTCTGTGGCTCAGCATGGACTGCCTTCTATATGTGCTGTTGTGATCAGAGTGAGTAGGATACCGTATTAATCCTAATAAACGCCCCTGCTCTAATAAACGCCCCTGCCTCTTTTCAGAAAATAATGTTATATTAACTTGCATGAATTCCTCTTTGCTTTTATGGATGAGGTAACTCTTTGAAATGGGTCTACTCTTAAAGGAAAGAATTTGCTCCTCTAGGAGCAAATTCTTCCCTTTAAGAGTTGACTCCTACTGAGAAGGGAGGCAAGAAATAGTAGAGTTGCTTCCTCTGAAAGTATTCCTATTACCTTACTACTGTTTATTAGAGATATTTTGGCAGTGGTTGATTCACTACACTTTAGGCTGTAAAAAAAGCCCACCTTTTGTAAAATGCAACACCCCCGGGGCATTTAATAGGATTAATACGGTAGTTTTCTGCTTTAAGTGACTCATTGTTTGAATTTGCAAAGCACAAAAGAAAGCAGACGACAAAATTTACATCTACAAAGCTTGAAAACTGTTTTTTCTAAGCTATATCATATTGAGAAGTCAAAGACTAGAGGACAAACAATATAGATTCAAAATGAGGTGCCTGATTTTATCTGAATTTATGCTCATTGCAAATTGAACTGTTTTCAGTTTTTGTGCTTAGTCAAGTAAAATTGGGATATTTACCAATAGTTATATTATTATGCTATAGAATTGTCGCGTGGTGCCGAGACTGAATCCGAGCGGAGACAGGCCTGTGGCGGGTCTCCGTCCTGATTCAATTCCAAGACGGCAATACACACTGAGCCGGCGCCGAATTGACACGTGTTCGACGCTGGTTCTGTGTGGAGTGCCTATTGGATACACTATTTCTTGGCACCTAGCGACATCTTGTGATTTAGAATAGCTGATCTATTCATATGTACTTACGTATATGAATATCGTATATGAATATCTAAATTCCTCGCAGCACAAATCCCGGAACTTCTACTACTATTTGTTTTACTTCAGTTTCTAAACTGAACGGAATGTTCACTCACTCATTCACAAAAATATTTCACGATTTGTTCGTGCATGGGCGGGGATCTAGGTCACAGATGCTAAGTTGCGGGGGTCAAAAAGTAATGTTTGTGTTGGTATTGGGATGAACAAAGAATAAAACAAACACCTGTGACCCATGTGCTATGTTCTGAAAATAAATATTACCTTGCCATAATTAAGTGAAAATACTACTTTTTTTTTAAATTTAATTTAAGGACACAAATATGTATTCTGTGGTGTAATAGATATTTTAGTGAGTCGCACGTTTACTGATTGATAATTGACGTCACTAGAGAATAAGATTTTATTGGGAAACGAACATTCCATTCAGAGGTGACAGCAGTGCAGGCATATTAATTTATCTGTACATGAGTGCTCTGGATGAGAGTGAGTGTTTAGTGACTGGTCGGTTGGTTATTCTTTTCTCCCCGTAGAGGCATATGTTTTGCCTCTCATCGAAATCGTCTTGGCAAGACTGTTCTGATGAGGGGGCACGACATGTGCCTTGGAGGAGATTTGATGGGACTTATCCCTCGGTGTCACTGAGTACTCTCTCTTTATCTAAGCCATTGTGACTGATTTTACGTTATGTGCTTTTTTCTGCAAATGTGTCTTTCCTCCTTACATGATACTTTAATGATATTTTAGGATCTACAGTGGACTGTTATTTGCTCTCTCTCTCTCTCTCTCTCTCTCTCTCCATGAAGCTGAAGCGTAATCAACGCTGGTTCAGCGCTACGACGCTGAATCAGCGTTGATTACGTGTTGACTGGATGTGGTGTGCTTCCTCCTTCCCGTCTTACACCTCAATCTAAAGGTAGAATTATTTTCCGCTGTCCCCGATTAGATACAACTGTATTATACCCTCATGTATCACCTATGTGATGTGAGTGTTAATAAAAGATATGTTATGTTATGTTATGATAAGACTTGATGGTTCAGTACCAGCAGCAACTTAATCTTTTGTGACTATCAATAAAAGTGCTTCACGTGTAACTACCGTAATGACCCTAAATATTTGGACAGACAGGTCTGAGCAATCACTGTAGACCCAGATCAGACTGCTCCTGAAGGAGCAGTTTGATCAGGGTCTACAACATTTGCCATGCACAAAGCATCATTTCGGATGTATTTTAAAAATGTGTGTAAAATCCACTTTCTAAGAATTTTCAAACAATAATTGCCCGACTTTCAGGTGTTTGAAATTTAAGGGTCATTACGGTAAATTCGGGAATTATAGAATCAATGGCTGTGACACTGAAAATATACTTACTCTGTTCAATAGGAAAGGGTGTACTTTTAGGAAGATAATCCATGCACAAAAGTATTTATCTCCCTCCTGAATAGAAGCTACAGTTACAGGACAAAATTCCCTTACGAGTAGCCACCAGTTTTCAAGTGATCCCACTAGCACTGTAAATAAAGATTAGAATCAGCTTTGGGATTCTTAAAAAAGGAGTATGGAAAATTGGAGATCAGGGAAAAAGTAATTGAATTTGGAAGTGGAGAATGAGTGGTGACTCTGAAATGATGAAGACATTGATGAAACCATGCAGATATGCAGACTGATCTGAGTCTTCACTGTTTGCACAATCAGTCAGGCCCCTTTTCTTCCGTCTCAGATCAAATTTTTTGTTCTTTCTAGATTTTCACATGGCAGTTAAAGATGTGAGCCAGGACAGTCTGCGTGAGACACAGTTCCAGATGAACAATATCATTAAAGAGAAACGTCACATGATAAAATACATTGTGGATGGGTTCTTTCCATTTGATGACCGGTAATTCTTGGTGGATCAGACCAGTAGTTTGGGTAATTCCAGGTGGACACACCAGTTATTCTAGGTGGACAGAAAAGTTTTTCTACACATTGTTGGAGGTTTCTATCCTTTTGATGACCTGTAATTCTCAGTGAACTGGACTGGTAGTTTGGTAATTCCAGGTGGACAGACTGGTAATTCCAGGTGGACAGACTGTTAATTGTAGGTGGACAGACTGGTAATTCTAGGTGGACAGACTGGTAATTCCAGGTGGCCAGACTGGTAATTCCAGGTGGACAGACTGGTAATTCTAGTTGTACTGGAGCAGCAGTATTGAGTGGACAGGAATTGTGAAGTGCAATATGAGGATAACTGCTTTGTTAAGATAAATGAGTACACTTTTAGGGGAAGCAACTCTTTTATTTTCAGTTTTGCTTCCTTTTGCTATAGAGGTCAACTTTTAAATGACAGAATCTGCTGCTAGAGGAGCAGATTCTTTCCTTTACGAGTTGACCCCATTTTGAAAAAGCTTTGTTGTCCAAGAAAGCAATCAAGTAGTGGTAGAAAACCTGCAGTTAGATCACTTAGATCTGGAAATATTAGCCTTCCTTCTTATAGGGGATAAGGGGCTACTCTTTAAGGAAAAAAATTGCTTCTCATCTCAAAGTGAATTTAATACCAGAGAAGCAAATTCTTTTTTTTTTTCTTTTTTTTTGTGTGCGTTGTTGGTTTTCCTTCAAGTTTCAAGCTATATGGGTGTATGGTCATGTTTTTCTGCGTTTTTTTTTCCAAAGGGGGATTACTTTTGTGACTTCCTAGTAGCATACCTGAGCCACAAAACACAAAGTGGGCTCGGCTCTTAAAGAAAAGAATTTGCTCCTCAGGTGCAAATTCTTTTCTTAATAATTGACCCTTGTTAATAGGGAGACAAAAAAGAAAGTGGTAGAGTTGCTTCCACTGAAAATGCACCCATTAACCTTCAAAAGGGATAGTTTGTGTGCAGCTTTATTGTGTCGGGCTTCAAGCTGCTTGATGTTGAATAGCTGGTTTGTGTCAGACTTGCTTAATAGGAAACCTATAGTATGTGTCAGTCTTAATACATATGAGAAACTGGCCCCGAGGTTATAAAACTTGAGTACATTCTCAAACTCAAAATAAAGCACATTGATTGGCTGCTTATGAGCACATGCTCAGAAGCAGCCAATCAGTGTGCTTTATTTTGAGTTTGAGATTATTCTCAAGTTTTATAACCTCGAACCAAGATGTTATGCTAGACTTTTTTATGGACGGACGATCTGCGCCATGTTACTGCGACTATGAATCCTGCGGCTATGAATCCATTCCGCTGAGCCGGGCCGGGTAGCGCAATCGGTAGGGCACCTGACTCTTAAGTCAGAGGTCCTGGGTTCGAATCCCGGTCTGGCCACATACTTTCGTTTCTCCTTCCGCTAATTCAAGAAGGGCAGTTGTCACTTACTGGCGAAAGTATGTGCACTTAGTACTGGTTAACTGCTTAGTAGGTCTAGGCCTGCCCAGGAATAGTGTTGTTAGGTTGACTGACCATCCTGACATGACCTTAGTTGTTTACCGTGGACGTTAAGCATCAAATCAACCAATCAACCATTCCGCTGAGGTGCGGGGGGAACGTAGATATGAGAATTGAAATACAATGTACTATACTTATACTAGACTTTGGATTGACATTTAGTGCCATGCTAGACATTGAATTGCAATGTACTCCTTTCTGCCATGAGCAAAGGTACTGTTTATAAATAGTGCATTTTCATAATTTCTTTTGTCAACTCCTCTGTCTTTGTCTTTCTCACGTCTTTCTTTTTATCACACATGCATGCATGCATACCATACACACACTTTCTAAAGGTGAATGAGTACATACAGAGCTCTAAATAAGAGGGAGTATTTGGTGATAATTAGGGATAATTTTTGTTAATTCTGCGTAAAAACATACGTTGTGACCCCTCATCTGAACCGTCTCGACAAGACGGTTCAGATGAGGGGTCACAACATATGGTTTCAATGAGAAATAAAAACAATTATCCTTAATTATCATCAAATACTGGTACTCCCTCTTATCTAGAGCTCTGTACATATCCATGTTTTCTGCCATTTTTACAAAGGGAAACATGTTTTGTGACTTTCTTTTGCTTCCTTACACTATGTAGCACTTCAAAAAGAGTCTTCTCTTAAAGGAAAGAATTTTCTCCTAGGGAACGTAAATTCTGGCCTTAAAAATAGTATTACTCCATTGAGAAGGGAGGAAAACATGAAAATGGTAGAAAGTGTATCCATTCACCTTAATGTTATTCTGGTCATAATATCTTTTTTGACTAATACATATTTACTTGTATTGTTTACTTGTTGTTTGCTTGTATGTTTCTTAAAATGTTTTACTTCGTTCAAGTTTTCATATTTTGTTACTCTTCCAAGATTTAGTTTTGAGCCAAGCGTTGAGAAAGGTGGTCAGAGAGCAGAAATATACATCTTTTATAGTGCACAGGTACATCTTCACATTTTCTGTAATTTTTACAAAGGGGAATAGCTTTGGTCACTTCCCTGAATGACTCTTGAAGGAAAGAACTTGCTTTGAGAGGACAAAGTTTGTATCTTTGAGAGTTGACCCCCATTGAGAAAAGAGGCAAAACTGAGAATGGCAGAGTTGCTTCTCCTGAAAGTGATATACAGTAGAACTTCAATGGCTCGAACCCTGTTGGCTCGTTAACCCTGCCTGGCTAGAACTCTGTCCTTGGTCCCTGGAGGTCACTTTATAAAGAAATTAACCCTGGATGGCTAACACTACCCTTGGCTGGAATTAATTTTCATGGTCCCGAGGGTGTTCGAGCCAATGAAGTTGTACTGTATTTGCTATATGGCCATTTAAACAGTTTTTCAGTTGTATCAAGCCAGTGGAAGGATGAAAATGAAAGGCTGTGTGGATTGGAGCCCTATTTTAGGTTGGAAACTTTTGCCAGTCACAATTTCTGGTTGGGCATCAAATATTTGAGATAAAAAATGTGTTGCAGATATTAAGAGATTAACAGTAATGGAATCTGTACTGCAAACATTGAAGGGTGTTATATTTGAATGTATAGGCTTACAGTATTTATTTGGCAATACAACCAGAAATCTGTAAAATTGGTCTTATGTAATTCAGTTATTAGATGGGTCTTTCTCTTCAAATGCATGCCCAAATATCTAAATCCATCTTGTAAAGACAGATCTAGATGTTGTGATTGTTTTGGAAGGGTCTCCCCTCCGTTATAACTGAATAGACAGGGTATGTAAGTGTGGGCTGTTAACTCATGTCTTGAAAGACCACTTCTCATTACAGCAGAACTTCAATGGCTCAAACAGGCTTGGGACCGTAAGAATTAGTTCCAGCCAAGGGCCCCGGCCATGTAGCACAATGACTTATAAGCCAGAGGTCCTGGGTTCGATACCCGGTCCGGCCACTTACTTTCATTTCTCCTTATGCTGATTCACGAAGGGCAGTTGAGAGTAAGTGTACTTAGTACTGGTTAACTGCTTAGGAGGTCCAAGCCTGCCCAGGAATAGTTTGGTTAGGTTAACTGACCATCCTGACATCACCTTAGCTGTTTACTGTGGACGTAAAACAATAACACAATAATAATCCAGCCAAGGGTAATTCCAGCCATCAGGGGCTAGTTTCTATATAAATTGACCTCTACAGACCCAAGAACGAGTTCTAGCCAGGCAGGGTAGACAAGCCATCAGGGTTAGAGCCATTGAAGTTCTACTGTACATACTCCCATGTGCTAAAAAATTAGGACACATTAAATCCATTATTAGCTCACCTGTCAAGGTGAGCTTATAGTATAGCCTTGGTCCGTCGTCCGTCATCATCCACACTTTTAAACATCTTCTTCTCAGAAACCACTGGGTGGATTGAAGCCAAATTTCATATGGAGCCTTAACAGGATGGGGGAACGAAACTTTATATATTTGGCCCAGGTCACATGACCAAGATGGCCGCCATGCCCATATATGGTAAAAACCCTTCAAAAATCTTCTTCTCCAGAACCAAAAGGCCTATGACCTTGAAACTTGGTATGTAGCATCGGGCATGCCGGCCCATCATAATTTATGCAAATCATGACCTTGCGTTGACCTTGACCTAATTTACAGCATGGTCAACTTTGGTAGGTTAGGCTTTTATATGGGAAAATGCTTAAACAGTGGATTTCTCAGAAACTATTCAAGGCTAAGGTACAATACTTGGTATACATGGTCGACTAAATGACCAGATGAAGATATTATGTCACTAAAGGTCAAGGTCATTCCGTCGGACTATCTGTCGTCAAGATTTTCAAACATCTTCTCCTCTGAAACCACTGGGCCGATTTAAGCCAAATTTCATATGGAGTCTCAGTGGCATGGGGGAACGAAAGTTTATACCCAGGGTCTGGGTCACATGACCAAGATGGCCGCCATGCCCATATATGGTAAAAACCCTTCAAAAATCTTCTTCCCCAGAACCAAAAGGCCTATGACCTTGAAACTTGGTATGTAGCATCGGGCATGCGGGCCCATCATAGTTTATACAAATCATGACCTTGCGTTCACCTTGACCTAATTTACGGGATGGTCAACTTTGGTATGTTAGGCTTTTATATGGGAAAACGCTTAAACAGTGGATTTCTCAGAAACTATTTAAGTCTAAGGTACAAAGCTTGGTATACATGGTCGACTAAATGACCAGATGAAGATATTATGTCACTAAAGGTCAAGGTCATTCCGTCCGACCATCCATCGTCAAGATTTTCAAACATCTTCTCCTCTGAAACCACTGGGTCGATTTAAGCCAAATTTCATATTGAGTCTCAGTGGGATAGGGGAACAAAATTTTATACCCGGAGTCTGGGTCACATGACCAAGATGGCCGCCATGCCCATATATGGTAAAAACCCTTCAAAAAACATCTTCTCCAGAACCAAAAGGCCTATGACCTTGAAACTTGGTATGTAGCATCGGGCATGCGGGCCCATCATATTTTATACAAATCATGACCTTACGTTGACCTTGATCTAATTTACGGCATGGTCAACTTTGGTACGTTAGGCTTTTATATGGGAAAATGCTTAAACAGTGGATTTCTCAGAAACTATTCAAGTCTAAGGTACAATACTTGGTATACATAGTCGACTAAATGACCAGATGGAGGTATTATGTCACTAAAGGTCAAGGTCATTCCGTCGGACCATCCGTCGTCAAGATTTTCATACATCTTCTCCTCTGAAACCACTGGGCCGATTGAAGCCAAATTTCATATGGAGTCTCAGTGGGATGTGGGAACTAAAGTTTATTCCCGGGGTCTGGGTCACATGACCAAGATGGCCGCCATGCCCATATATGGTAAAAACCCTTCAAAAATCTTCTTCTCCAGAACCAAAAGGCCTATGACCTTGAAACTTGGTGTGTAGCACAGGGCATGCGGGCCCATCATAGTTTATACAAATCATGACCTTGTGTTGACCTTGACCTAATATACGGCATGGTCAACTTTGGTACATTAGGCTTTTATATTGGAAAACGCTTAATCTGTGTATTTCTCAGAAACTATTTAAGTCTAAGGTACAATTCATGGTACACATGGTCGACTAAATGACCAGATGAAGATATTATGTCACTAAAGGTCAAGGTCATTCCGTCGGACTATCTGTCGTCAAGATTTTCAAACATCTTCTCCTCTGAAACCACTGGGTCGATTGAAGCCAAATTTCATATGGAGTCTCAGTGGGATGGGGGAACTAAAGTTTATATCCGGGGTCTGGGTCACATGACCAAGATGGCCGCCATGCCCATATATGGTAAAAACCCTTCGAAAATCTTCTTCTCTAGAACTAAAAGGCCTATGACCTTGAAACTTGGTATGTAGCATCGGGCATGCTGGCCCATCATAGTTTATACAAATGATGACCGTTTTGACCTTGAATTAATTTACGACATGGTCAACTTTGGTATGTTAGGCTTTTATATGGGAAAACGCTTATACAGTGGATTTCTCAGAAACTATTTAAGTCTTAGGTACAATACATGGTATATATGGTCAACCAAATGACCAGATGAAGATATTATGTCACTGAAAGGTCAAGGTCATTTTGTCGGTCTGTCTGTCATCAAGATTTTCAAAACATCTACTCCTCTGAAACCACTGGTCTGATTGAAGCGAAATTTCATATGGAGTCTAAGTGTGATCAGGGAATAAAAGTTTGTTCTCAGGGTCTTGACCAAGATGGCCGCCATGCCTGTATATGGTAAAAACCCTTCAAAATCTTCTTCTCCAGAACCAAAAGGTGTATGACCTTGAAACTTGGTATGTAGCTTTGGGCACTCAAGCCTATCATAGTTTAAAGAATGACCTTGACCTTTAACGACAAAATATCTTCATCTGGTCATTTAGTCAACCATATATACCAAATATTGCACCTTAGACTTAAATAGTTTCTGAAAAATCCACTGTTTAAGCATTTTCCCATATAAAAGCCTACATAATGTACCAAAGTTGACAGTGTCATAAATTAGGTCAAGGTCAACGCACGATCATTTATTTTGTACAAGGTCATTGAGATTCTGTCACCCGTCAACATTTTCAAACATCTTCTCAGAGGCCACTAGGGTCATTTGAAGCCATATTTCATATGGAGCTTCACCGGCTTAAAGGACCATAGTTTGTTCAGATGGTCTTGGTCACTTGACCAAGATGGCCACCATGCCCATATATGGTAAAAACTCTTCAAACGTCTTTTTCTCGAGAACCGAAAGGCCTATAACCTTGAAACTTGGTACTGGTATGTAGCATTGGGCTCTCAGGCCCATCATAGTTTATACAAATGATTACTGTGTTTCATATATTATGGAGCTTTAATACTGGGTCAAAGGAATCAAAGTTTGTTCAGATGGTCATGGTCGTATGAACATGGTGGCCGCCACACCCATTTATGATAAAAACCCTTCAGAAATCTTTGTCCAGAAACAAAGGCCCAGTGACCTTGTGACTTGGTATATAGAATTGGGACTCAACATTAATCCCCAAGGGAGGGGGGTTATCTGCCCCTGCCCTGGGGCTATATACATGTATAAAAGCATTAAAATATATACCAGGACCAAGTGTCAGGTGAGCTACAGGACCATTGGTCCTCTTGTTTTTTGTTTGGAACAAATGGAAAATTAACAGTTTTAGGTGTCCCAGTACATAAACAACGTTAGGGTAGCTCTTTTGATATTTTACAAGTGTACAGATTGCATGTATATGTTTTACTGATTACAGTTTAAATTTGCATGTGTTTCCTGCTTTCATTTGACAGGTTGAAATATGAAAACAGTATTTCTTCTTAGAAATGCTTTTGGCAGATTTAAAAAAGCTTTTGGCAGATTCCAAATAAAAAATTTCCTTCTTTCATAACTGGTAATTAATACATATAACATGTGAAACAGACATAGCAAACACTGTTCTTGTTTACTGAAACCATTAAAACTGTTGTCTTATTGGATTTGGATGTATATAATTTACCTTTCAGACACTCAGATGCAATATGAGAATGTATGCTTTGCACTTAGCAAAAGAGCAATTTTTGTTTAAACTATTTTATTTCCAGCAAGCTACCACAGTCAAACGGCGGGCCGTATAGTGCACTTGGTAGGGCATCTGACTTGTAAACCAGAGGTCTGGGTTTCGATACCCGGTCCGGCCAGTTCATTTCTCCTTCCGCTGATTCAAGAAGGGCAGTTGTCAGTTACTGGTGAGAGTAAGTGTACTTAGCACCGGTTAACTGCTTAGGAGGTCTAAGCCTGCCCAGGAATAGTTTGGTTAGGTTAACTGACCATCCTGACATGACCGTAGCTGTTTACAGTGGACCTTAAACAATAAACAACAACAACAACCAGTCAAAGACTATGTTCATTGTTGGCAGTGATCTTCAAGAAGTGCCTAGACATGGCATTAATCCCTTCTTACCTTAAGGTTTGTGGGTACAGCACTATGTTTTTTTGCCATTTTTTAAAGGGAGATGACTTTTGTGGCTTCCGGTTTGCTTTTCTTGACAACAAAACCATTTCAAGAAAAGATCAGCTCTTAAATGAAAGAATTTGCTCCAAGGGAGCCAATTCTTTTCTTCAAGAGCTGACCACCACTGAGATAGAATGTGAAAATGAAAATGGCAGAGTTAGTTCCCCTGAAAGTGTGTCCACACATCCATCCACCTTAAATTCTTCTTTTTTTTTTTTTAAGATATTTTTATGCTTTCTTCTTCCTCAGTTCAACCCCAACTGTACATGTAGGCTTTTGAATAGTCATCTATACTTCCATTTAGTAACTGTTACCTTATAAATGCAAGCAAATATAGCGTGAGGGTACCCCCATCGGACAGGGTACCCCCATCGGACACCTTTACGATCTGTTCTCGTTTAAAATGAGTAGCACCTCGTCCAATTTAATACCAATTTTTAAATGTTTTGTGGTCTTTTCCTCGACCCTTTGGCGTGCCTTTCTCGTCTCGGGAGCGCTAACGTAATTTTCACAGACGGTATTTACCGGACAAGGGTACAAGTCAGAAACATTTCAGTGAATAGTTACACCATGATTTCGTCGTAGCTAAATGCAGTTCAATGATCTAATCAACAACATTGGATGGAGATTTTAGTCACCTAACAAATAATATAAGGATTATATTCCAGTTCGTTCTAGTTTTAGAAAAAATAGAGAAAATGCACACTTGTTTGCATCTCGACACTGGCTAAAATCCATATAAATAGTTCAATGTAAACAAACGTCATCATTCTGAGGGAGCACATATTATTTTACCTTTCATGTCAAACTTAAAGTATTGAATCTATTTTTGCATATTTATCTTAAACAAGGATATGTCTTTACAATGTTACATTAAATTTGTTTGTGCATAGTTAGTTTATATGTGTAGAAAATAAAGGTGTCCGATGGGGGTACCCCTAACCAAGATTTTGCGCCCGTTACCTATGAAATAATGAATGCTCCCCGATTCCTTCGTATGACGTCATACTACAGCTTATGTTTACCGAATCAATACATGAGGTATATATTTTGCAAGACACATAAAGTCGTTAGAATTTTGATGTAACAATTTGAAAATTCATTTAAAAAAGCAATTTTTAGGTGTCCGATGGTGGTACCCTTGCGCTAACTGTCATTCTGTCGTTTGCCAAACATTTTTTTCATTAACAATCAAATAATTTGTAACTTTTTTTCTAATTTGTTCAGTTTTATGAGTTAAATGGGTTGTCAATGCAGCACAGTAAATTAATAAATACATAACCATCCCCAAGGTTTTATTTTCATAAGTTACATAGCTCTCTCAGGAGGAGCAGTTAGTCTGTTTCCAGCCTGTCTGTTAAATGATTGTGGATTCCTGTTAAATGATTGTGGATTCCACTGTGGATTCTGTGAAACACCTAGCAGCTGATAATAAAGTTCATGTACTTGTGGCTGTCTCTGAGCAACTGTCCCTTGACCGACTGTCTGGCTCTTCCCTTGGTTCCAAGGTTGTGTATTACTATGCACAAAGGGTGAAAACTGATTTCTGGGTATTTGCTGGCTCTGTGACTGTTGTAAAACAGCTTGTGATACTCCACTTGTTCCCGGCCTCAGCTGGTTTCCACCATCATTCCTGTTATTGAAACCATTGTTTGTATTTAAATTATTATTCCAGCCATTACCATTTGAGTTCTTCCAGCCATTGTTGAAGTTTAAACTATTGCTATTAAAATTTACATTGGAATTTAAGCCGTTGTTGTTTACATTCCCAACACCACTGTTTGCATTACGAAAACCATTGTTATTTACATTATTCCAGTCATTGTTATTAACAGTATTCCAACCATTACTGTTCACGCTATTCCATCCTGTGCCTTGAATTTGCGGACGTGGTTGAACAGGAAGTTGTTGCTGATAACTGTCTACATGGTTGTTGGAATATTCATTTTGCTGTGATTTCCAGCTAGTCGGATACTGATGAGGCTGGTTGTTGCCAGGATACTGGTTTTGTTGCCCTTGGATACCATTGCTGTTTGAAAACGGTTTATTACTTATTGCTTGCCTGCTGACTCCGTTATTTACGACAGCCTCACTTTTCACAAGAAAATTATTGTTCCCCCAAGTATTCTGGCTATTAATACCTGTTAGACCATTCTGAAAATAGCTGTTGGTGTTTCCAATACCATTAATACCAATAGATCCAGAAGGATGGATCCCCAAATTGTTTCCAATGCTACTCGACTGTAGACCAAGAGAGTTACCATAGGTGTTTGAGTTTCCATAGTAACCATTATTGTTACCATAGTTCTGCCCTTTGTGTGCATAATTTCCACCGGAAGTACCTCCAAAGTTTCCATATCCAAAGCTGTTACCAAGTGCATACTCAGACAAATATGTCTGCCCCGAGGGATATCCACCTTGGTTCCAGAATGCGCTTGGGCTGAGAGGTGGTAAGGGGCCACCAACAGGGGACCCTGGCAGTGCACCGGGAAGCGCAGCTGGAGCACTGTTGCCATTTTGTGCCAGAGCTCCAAGGACTGGGAGCAGTCCAAGAAGTAGCAGTAATCCCGCATTGTTGTTGTTATTATTATTTCTTCCATCATCAAATATCATTATATTGTTTAAGTCGCTTGCATCAATAACAACAAGCTTTTCTTCTGTTGGTGGTGCAGATGACGTGGAAGGGCTTCTGGTTGTAACTGGCGGGATGGTGATGATGGGTGGGCGTGTGGTGGTGACAGGAGCATTAGTGCTTACAATTGGGGGAGTGGTTGGTCCAACTAAGCGGTCTGTAGTTGTTTGGGATGGATCTGAAATTGATGAATTAAACAAGTACTGTAAAACAAGTACTACAATTTTTGGCAGCTAAGGCAAAGAGAGCTGAAATAGAAGTCTGCCAATATTACATACATTTAAAACATGTACATACGCAAAGCATAACAGCAGTTCAGATAAAAAGGAGTATTTGATGAGTATTTTAGATTTATCTATACCTTTCCATGAAACTGTATTGTGGCATCCTATCAGAACTGCCTCAATGAGGCAAATGTTAGATGCCACAATGTATAGTTAAATAGAAAAGTAAGAAAAATTTAGAAATTTAGATAAAATTTTCTTTATTACCTAAAGCCATGGTATATCATGACCGCCAAAATTAATACACACCAATATGTCATTTTCAGTATACCACGAAATTATCAAGTGTTATACAGTATCAATTCAGAAGTTAATCAGACAGACACCTCTTTTAACCCTTGACACAGTTAAGACAGGCCTCTCTTTAAAGTTTCAAAACAGCTTATGACAATAAAAATAAATAAACAATTATGTCTGCAAAGTTTAAAAAAAAAAGTTTCATGCAAGCTATTTCATATTGAGAATTAGAAGATTGGAGGGCAAACAGTGTAGTTTCAGATGTGGCTGTTTACAAATTTAACTTTTCATTTTTGGAAACTTCAGAGGCTAATTGAATGACGAAGAGAACACATGCTCCTCTTTAAATGTCATAAACAATAGCCCCTACCCACCATTTTTTCTTAACACGCAAGCACACTTGGTAGCCCAGTGGAAGTACTATTCCTCCTGTCTCCTAACATGTTAATGTAAATGAGCCGCGACACGAGAAAACCAACAAAGTGGTTGTGCGCCCAGCGCAGACTCGGATCAGCCTTGGCATCCGCTCAGTCTAATCAGAGTCCTCGCTGTCTGCATGGAGGTAGGTTAGACCCTAAGACAATTAACTGCTTAGACCCTAAGCTACCCTTTAGGTGCTTAGCGAAGTCTGATCGGACTGGGCAGATGCCAAGGCTGATCTGAGTCTGCGCTGGGCGCACAACCACATTGTTGGTTTTCTCATGTCGCTGCTCAAATATATAAATTGGGACACCTACAATGACATAAGTTTTCTAAAATTGAAATAGATTTTTTCACTGCAGTAATGCGTCTAAAAGATACAGATGCAGACTGATTCGGGTCTGCACTCCTTGCGCAGACATATCTGTTCCAATATTTGGAATTTTAGGGATAAGTTACGGATTCTAGTGAAGCCATGTATAATTTTACAATCGATCAGTGGCTTTCTGTATTTGACTGTTTTTTTCGGTCTAGGTGCATACACATAGTCGGATGTTTCTGTCTAGGTGCATACACGTAGTCGGATGTTATTTGAATTTAAATTTATTTTCAGATTGAAAAAACCCAGAATTTTAAAGCAGGTCGCAAAATAATAGCTAGTGATATTACTTAGCTGGGCGCTGGATGAGTATTGTGGGAAGGTTTGGATCAGCCTGTACCTCCTGTAGAGTCCCGCAGAACTACAGATCAGAGTCACAGGGTATAAACCAGTCCGTTAATTTTCGCTTCCTGCAGAGACTGTCCATCATATTTGGTTTCCGCCAAGACTGACCGCGATCTCTTGCTTCTTGCTGAGACCTCTGTACAGGATAAATGGCTTTCTGCAGAGACTGTGCGCGTGATTCTGCTTCCTGCCGAGGCTCTCGGCATGAAGCAGAGTCACGCGCACAGCCTCGGCAGAAAGCCATTTTTCGAGGACAGTAGTCCCTGCAGGAAGCAAGAGATCGCAGACAGTCTTGGCGGAAGCCAAATGTGACGGACAGTCTCTGCAGGAAGCGAAAATCGACGGACTGGTTTATACCCTGTGATAGAGTGCCAGTTTCAAGCAACAGAGACTGCTTAGTTTGCTCTAATCCGAGCCTTCCCTGACTAACAAAAGCCTTTTGATAGTCAGAGAAACTCGAATTAAGTTTGCTCAAGCTGATCTGCGAATTCATTGCATATTTTGCTCGCCCTGTCCCTATAACAGCACAAACCGAGCAAACCACGATCGGTAGATGCATGTATAAAACGTTGGAACAACGTCAATGCACTTTATGACGTTGCATGGGCCTTTTACAACGTTGCAGCATTGCTTACCTTGCGTGGTCAGCATATCATACGCACTACCATAGTCCGCGTCCGTGTAGGTGGGGTCCTGTATGACATCCGGCCCCGGCTTCGGCATTCCGACTGCACCAATCATGATATCAGCGCAGTTATAGTACTCTTTCTGAGCTCCGTAGCCTAATCCGCACCAACCGCTGGCCTGGTCACAGCCCCAGGCGCTGTTGTCTGTCAAAATAGGTATGTAGTTCAGCATATGTAATATATCATGTTATATTTCCAAACTGCGAAAGCTCAGATCAGCTATTCACCTGTTCAGTCAGTACGAATAGTAGTCAGTAGGGTGAGAAAATCTGAGTGCAGGCTGGTTTGAACATGCAGTTTGCTAATGTCGCATGACAAGACTTAAAATGGGGTTGACTCCCACCTGGCATACAACGTTGTGTGCCCGTTCTTTCTACGGTTTTATTTGCCTACTAGATGAAAAAAGTACTACTGCAGTTACTGTTATCAATACATATATTTTAATTTATCCAGCAAATCTCTGCGAGGACAAAGAGTTTGTAAGCCCACTGCTGTAACTGTTCGACCACACAGTCCGTTATGTTATTTTCCCACTGCTTTCCTTAAAAGACAACCCCGGCATTTGCCTAGTACTGCGGAGACGCAAATGTAAAGCATGGCTCATTTTCCCCCGCTGATTCATGAAACAATTTATCGTGATAATCACTGCGTGCGTCTCACTACACAGTTGTCATTGAACAAATTAAACAATCTTTAGTTTCAGATGGATGGATGGATTACTTGCGATTTTACGTCCTTTTCAACAGTATTTCAGTCATATCAGGACGATGGGAGGGTGATAATGAAAGACTGTGTGCAATGGAACCCCGTTTACGGTAGGAAAGATTCTCGCCTCAAGCGGGCTTCGAACCGGGCCGCCAGATCAGTAGGCCAGCGCTTAACCCACTGAGCTACCGGGCTTCTTTAGTTTCAGATAAAACGGCCTTAAAATTGATTTGGATCAAACTGCCGCCTACCCGGTGTGTACTTATGATATTATAAATCTGACAAAACGGTAAAAGTACAGTGAACAGGCTCTATCATTGTAAACATCCAATAAATACTTTCTTCATGAGGCATCACAGCAAGCTTTTCACTACAGTTTCGTCTTTGTTAATGACCATGATCAGCCAGCTATGAACAAATAAAAGTCTTGCGTTTTTGAAAATTGAAATTGATTTGTGTCACTGAAAATACAATTTACAGGCATGAGATCCCACCAATTGCCCCGCTTTTGTTTATATTGCATCACTCAAAGGGGACCAGAATCCCCCCCCCCCCCCCCCCCGCCCCGCAAAAAAATAATATTACTCAATTTATGCACATCAACCGACATTATTTTATCACCAATGTGGACGTTGAAATGCTTTCCAAGTGATTTTTAACACTGGTAGGGACTATGGAGACTTTAACCGTCCTGACCTTGCATTTTTAGCACTGCATTCACATATGATGGAAATAAATGGGAGAAAGCTGGGTTAATTCTCAGCTGCAGTTCAAGAAAAGAAGCTTCAAATTAGTTTGTTTCTTGTTACGATGTATGGGTACACCCCCATGTTTTTTTCCGCCATCTTTTTAACAGGAGAGCAACTTTTGTGTCTTCCTGGCCCAGAGGTTATAAAACTTGAGTATAATTTCAAACTCAAAATAAAGCACACTGATTGGTTGCTTCCGAGCATGTGCTCGGAAGCAGCCAATCAGTGTTTTTTTTTTTTAATTTGAGATTATTCTCAAGTTTTATAACCTCGAAGCCTGTTTGTTTTTCTCGAGGAAGAAGCCCTTCCAAAATGGGGGGTAGACTAAAGACTTAATGTAGAAATCTTTTCTATAATTTACCCCTTTTAGAAGGGGTGCAAAAATGGAAATGACAGAGTTCCTTCCCCTTAAACGGATTGTAGGCCTATAACATGATTGTTTGAGGTTTTCTTATTAGTACCTTTCTTGAACCGCCATTGCAGCAGACAATGACTGCACGTGAGGCCCGCCGGAAGTCGCACTTGGATTCTGTTTAGTCCTTGACCTGGAACGGGCATTTTATAGTCATTGCTATCTTCTATGAACAGTAGGTTTTCATCTAAACAGTCCTGCGTTGGCGTATAAGTTCCATTGTCACAAAGTCTGAACTCGTAAAATCCGAGTTGGTTCGGGTAATTGTTGTAGATGCTGATTTCTGCCGTTGACCCGGATTCGAAATAGCGCGTTAGGATAACAGTTGGCGCGTAAATGCCGCCATTTTCGTTTGGCCTTGGTTCAGGATCAGTAACTGGGTCACCACACAGACCACAATTCCTGGAGCCGTCTGGTTGAATGTCTACCTGAAAATATACAGGAAAATACTGAAATTTTCTCTTAGTTCAAATAGCGATTGGAAAAATATGGCCATGGTGGCTCGATCAACTCTCTATTTTGACATTTTTCAGCGAACGTACATTCAACCTTACAGATTAGTGCAAATTCAGACGGCACGCCTAAATTTCGCTCTACTTCTATGCCATTTTGTTTTTTGTTAAACACGAATCTTCTTATGTCGTTATGTCCGTGTTATATACATGTATCGTTTTTGATGAATAGGGTTTAATGAGCTTGACATATGGTCAAATTTGACCGAAGAGTTATTCCTGAAGCAGTCGGTGGATTATTATCAAACTATCATGGAAGCATTACAAGAGACAGGGCAAAGCTGATTACATTTTGGTGACGTTTACCTCATTTTCAATGCCATGGTGGTTGTAGAATGTTAGAAAAAGATTTGTTTGTAAACACCTTATCCTTAGAACTGTTTGTTGGATTCACACCAAACTAGCACTGATTCATCACTGTTAGGAGAAGCAGTACTGGCAAGGTTTTGGTGACCTTAACCCTATTTTCAAGGGCACAGTGCTTAAAATGTTACATTTGAATAAAATGATAGCTTTGTACCAAACTAGCCTGAAATCATTATAGTGGGAAAAGTCGTTTTGGTGACCTTCCCTTATTTTCAGTGTCATGGAAACACATGATGTCAATATTTTCCTTGTCATGACCAATTAATGAAGATATCTCTTGAATTAGTGAATAGAATTTTACTGAACTTGTATATCACTGATAACCTAAAGACTTAAATTGGCTATGATGACAGTGATGCCATTTTCAAGGTCACAGGAAGATTCTCCTTTAAAATAAAGAAACCGCTCATTTCAGTGAATGGATTTTCACAAAGCTTGCAATAATATATCACTCCGACAAGCTGAAAACCTGAGTCGGTTATGGAATCCTTGACCCCTAAAATGATTTTTATTCCAAATTTTCAAAAGGAAATACCTCTTCAGTTATAGGAAAAACCTTGTGAATAGAGTATCTGAAGGAATCTTTTGGCACACAGATGCTTAGGTGTAGATAACCTGGTTAATCTTTGAGCACATTTTGTGAATATTTGGCTAAGTTACATCCTTTTCCAGGGATGAGCCTTGAGAGGTAAGCACATGGTTCGGGGTATAGTGTTTTGCAAGCGCATTTTCTAGTTTAACGTTTTAAGAACGACAAAAAGGAAAACCGTTGTATTTGCAAACACTGAAGATCCAGATGAGCCACCTAATCGGAATTAACATTGCTTGCTCTCTAGTATTTGGATTCTCAGTATGATATAGCTTGGGCGAAACGTTTTTCAATTTTGCAGTCGTATATGTTGTCTGCTGTCTTGGTGCTTTCACCCAAAGAAACAGCACATATTTTATTAAGTTTTATTTAAAAATTATCAAAACAGTTATTAGATGACCAGGGTTAGCGAAAAAAATAGATTTTAGACTTTTTTTAATCCTTGATACACCGGATATGAAAATATACTCAGAGGCAAAAGAAAGAATACAGGTAACGCAGTCTCGTTAATTCTACAAATGTATGTCTGCATATCTGCATAATACCTTGGCACTGTAGATAAAAACAATCATTTTCGCACAATTTGCGACAATTTTCAGTACAATCGGTCAAAGGATAAGGAAATGACATGGTTTTAAACAAGCCAGGGGTCTGAGTCAACATTGTCGCTGGAGTAGCTCCCCTTTAAACAGTCACTTTGGACAATAGAGACTTATTTCATGCATTTTATGCATTACGTCAAAACAGGGATGAAAGGTTTGTAAGAACATGTCGCCATTCATATAAAAAGTCAGGGTAAAGTATCAAATTTTTGTACGAAGAAATGAATGTTTTGACGTCTTCTTGTAACATGCATTGAATAGGCATTGAGTTCTTATGGGAAGTTTATGTGCAGTTTTCTTTCAAATAAACAAGTCTATGAAGTTCTTTTCAACTGTTAGTCCAGGAGCCCAGAAAGAAAAGAAGATGTTCGCTCTCCTTTAATAGTAGAGTTTGGCAACCCTACGCATTAAATTATATATTTATTTTACCATAGATTTTGGCCTGGAGACATTTCGAGAAACGCCCAGGAGACTCAAAAATGACCATCTGCTCACCTGAGTAATTTCAACAGAGGGTAGGCCTATCTGTTCTGTTGAGCTTCTTCCAGCAGTGAAACCAGCCTTTATTCAGCGATAATCGCTTCACCTATGGGTTTCAGCCTGTTCAAAATGGCCTCAGCATGACTGCACTTTAAGGCGGATGGTTCTGTAGTTCTGGTAGTAATGGTTGTTGGCCCTCTTGAGGGAGCGTAGTAACCAGCGACGGAGTCAGTGGGGTTGGTCATTCTTCTGCTCTTCAGATCTTTTTACAGACCTTTCATGCTCTCCACGCCTGCTGTTTCATACCGGCTATTCTTTATATCCTTCCTCTCAACAGAGAGATCGAAAACATCTCTGGTGATCAGGGCGTTGTCCTCTGCTGTTTCTTCCCAAGTATCTCACTGGCTGTGTCAGTCAATGCTGTATTGTAGTTTGTAATCATGCTATCTATGTCGAGTTATCATGCTATCTTCTGAAGCGCGGTGGCTCAGTGGCTAGTGCACTTGACTCTGAAGCCAGAGGTCGTGGGTTCGATCCTCACCCGGGGTGAAATCTTCCTGTGTCCGAACGCGTTTTTCTAGCATCATTTGCAGGGATGATATTAACAAGTGTGCCGTCCTTCGGATCGGGACGTTAACTGGAGGCTCCCTGTGCAGGGAGAGTCAACCCCTCTGCAGGTTAACGATCCCTACTATAGCTACATGGCTATGTGTTGACTTTCATCCTGCAACACCGGGGTGTACACAAGTACACCGTCTGTGTCCCCCTAGGGGGTTAAGACGTAATAGATAGATAGATAGATAGATAGATAGATGTCTATGTCATCGTCCCTCAGACTGATGAGTGGTGCAAATTTTCCACTTATTGTTACTTGGAACGTGCATGCCATATCAGACTTTTTGAATTTCTCACGGTGATACCTGATGCTTGGCTGGGTTGTCTTTCTGGTCTCCTTCAGACCAACTCGAGAGGTTATCATCATTAGGTACTGCACACTTCCTATGTGTGCACTAAGAAAGCTCCTTGTCCTCCTCACTGGAACCGCTCTCTCACCCAGATGTAGTCAATCTGGTCTCGATGCTTCCTGTCTGGGCTGTGCCTTGTCCACCTTGTGGATGATTTGCGGGGCCCAGGTATTTGTTAGTACTATGTTGTTACAGTTGCAAATTTAGGAGTTTAAGACCTCTCTCATTTGTCTCGGCACTGCAGTAGGGTCTACATACGTCTCTCCAGTCTGTCTGTGATTCCCTTCCACATACCATTCCAATCACCTTGTACAACCAGAAAGTCCTTCGTAGGAATTGGTCTATGATTTACTGGAGTTATTGGTAGAAATGGTCTACCTTCTTGTCATCTTGTTCAGATCTTTATGATTGTGACATTGAAAGGAGTTGCTTGCTGTACTTCTGCTGTGGTTCTTCACTGTTGTTCTTGTGAATATTTGTCTGGTCCGCTAGCAATCTGGCCACCTGTATAGCTGCCCACTTTGCCTCCCGTCGTGCTTAATAGTAAAAAAAAATAGAAAACAAGTTAAAGTAGATGTTAAATGTTTTTTGTATCATTCGTTCTTATTGTCCACATTGTTGCATTCATTGGCCTGTTCAGTAAACTGCGATTGTTGTGGTTTGGTTGAACCATTACGGAGGCTAAGGGCGAGTTTTGGATCCAGCAGTTAAACATGTGTAAGCCCCCCCCCCCCCCCCCGCACCCCCCCCCCCCCCAGGTAATCTTTTGCTGACCGTTCCAAGGTGGTACTTCTCTTGTGGTTTCTTGATCTTACATTGTGCTATGTCCGCTTGTCTATGTTCTTTGGCGGTTTGGTCTCCTGTTTTGCTACCCAATCTGCCTTTTGTTTTGTTTTGTTATGTAAGTTAAAAGTAAACTAGTTACAAATAGATGCTGATGCTGTTTTTGATTAGGGAGCTTTGGGAGAGCTGCTCATTGGTTTACCGTGCTTGTCTTTCGTGAACTTGTGTCTTTTTTCCGCGCGTATGTGTGTCTGTGTTTGTGTGTGCTTCTTTTCCTATTGGTTTTGAGAGCGCGATTTGGGATTTGATTGCGTTAATTCCTGATCATTGCCTATCTTTTTATTTTGCAAACGGAGAGTCTGCTGCAGCCTTGTTGGAAACCTAAGACAGCACTGACCATGTTTTTATGCACTAGTAAACTTCTGTTTTACGGATGTAAACCTTGTGTCTGTCATCCGTTGGCATTTCACCAAAGTTCTCAATGCATCTCTCAGAGCTCCAGTATTTTCCAGTGGTGCCAGTCCACTTAGTTAATCAGCTCTTTAAGTTTTCCGGATGGCCTCAGAGCCCTCACATTCCAGGTTCCTACTGAGGTGTTCTCTCTACCTCTCATTTTCTTGACCTTTGTCACATCCGTCGCACACTTATCAACTACTTCCTAATGTCAAACGGTAGGCGTGATCATTGTTAAGTCCGGCCGTGACAGACCCAGTATGCAAGTATCATTAGGTCTGGCTTCCATAGTGCTACTTGGACAAAAATCAACCTGATGGAGCCCTTTCTTCTCCAGGCTGTTTATGTTGACCACAACAGAATTCCATGAAAATTATATGGCTCGCTTTGGTCATGAACACGTGTCCGTTGGGTAAAAGGGTTATTCCATCCTGGGCGTTGAATTACTCTAGGAAGACGATCACTCTACGATGTTGGGTCTACACCAACCCTAATTTATCCCTAGGGTTGGGAGACTCAATGAGGTGGAAGCGGCGTCTTGTTTTTCCCAGCAAGCCACTGAATATGATATATACAATCAGACTCAAAGGGCCAATCTCATTAGGCCTATACCTATACCTATTAACAGTGATCCCTTAAATCTAGATATTGTACCAAGCTTAGCCAGTCTCGCTCGGTGCTTGCAAGTAACACACGACTGTTGAACTCATGTTGGAGCTCTACACTGGCCGTTGATTTCTGCTAGTGACCCAGTGATACTGTTTTCACAGGTGTTGTTCAGCACGTTTTGTTTATAGACCTAGCAATGAAGTCCTAGGTGGACTGCCAACCAAGGCTCAGAATTGCACATACCTTTCTACATGTAGTTTTTATTACCCTCCCAGGCCGATGAGATCCATCTGCCCACATGTAACCGTTAGTATAGGACTACATGGTACCAGTAGCAGCTTTTTTCTGCCTGGCCAGGGATTTCTTGTTTGCACAGATGCATATCCAAAGTCTTGTGCTGCAAGGCATTCCTTGCCCCCACTGCTGTAGGTCCTGTATTGTTTTCTGGGAGGTTCAGTTTAATCCCGCTGGAGACAGAACCTTTCTAACCTATACAGGGCTCCATCGTACACAGCAACGTCACTGGCTTGTCCACTGCCTATCAAACATGTATAAACAGACTCACAGGGCCAAGGTAACTGGGCCTATCCCTACCTACAGTGATCCCCTTAAATCTAGATGCTTTAGCATGCAAATGAACAGAAGCAAGCAACTGTGGAAATCGTCCAGAAGCAGGTGAAGACAGTACTGACGATGAGGTTATACTATGCACTTAGGCACTTTAAAGTTCGAAATAGCCCTGGTTCCACAAGTATTTAGAATGAAATCATATCTTGTTACAGTATAATGGAATCATATGGTACATTTTGTATAAATTATATTTTACATATGAATATGTCCATATGTAACATACATAAATATGTTACGTATATAAGTCAGTAGCACATATAAATATGTATATATTTTCCATTAACAGGCTACCACCTTGTCGTGGTGAGGGAACTTTTTTGATACAGATTAAACAGGGTTGCGGCTTAAGGAAGGGTAGACTTTTTCTTCAGGGTCTATATAGAATTAATATTTACGACCGGCATGTGTGCAAAATTTGCTTTAAATACGAGATTCATATGTTTATTTAAACATTTCATTATTCAAAATTCAAACGAAAATGTGTTATTCCATGACAATAAGAGACAGTTGTAGTTTAAATGTAAATAGCTCGGTCATTGGTTTCAGAGAATTTTGCATTCATATATCTCGTTTAACCGTGGCACGCCTGTTATCTCGAACAAAAATGTTATACACTTAAAAACTGACACAGGCTATATGCATACCCTCCATACTAACATAATATTTAAATCTCTTAGCAGTGAACCAGAACATAACATTTTTATAGGGTGGGGTCAAAATTACGAAAATTATACTGCTGGTAATTTTCCCTTCATGGGACCCCTTTGGTGATACTTAACACACCTTGGAAGGTCTTATTTGTTAGAACACATATGTGGCAACGTATATATGGGTCTAGTTTAATACAAAATTAAGACGGCAGGATTTTTTCAAGATTTAAAAAAATGACAGAAAATAGTCATTTATTGTCATTTTTACAAGTTCACCCCTCTAGCGCCCCGGAGGGATTTCTCAGAATGTCTCCGGGCTTTATTATGTCCAGAGGGGTATAGGATATAACATCCACATGGGTGCCAAACTCTACTCTTTAGGGAGAGCGAAAGTGTTTTCTAGCGTAGCTACAGATTTCGGGCCTAGCACTATGTGCTAAAAGACAAGAAGCCAAACAACAATTTTCCGAAAATTTCAAGTGAAAACTTCTAACTCTAGGTAAGATAGAGAAACATTTGATTCCCTATAATTCTAATTCAACGGGAGATAATTTAAGACATGTAGCATTTCTTTCTATGGTTGAAGACGTTTGGTGGGAGTTTCAGATTAAACGAAGATGTGGTATTACTCACAGACAATTAGTGCTAGATATTCATGAAGTGAAAAATGCCATCTGCTATGTGCAAAGCGAGATTTGATTGGAACTACTGATTTTGAAGTAAGGGCCATAACTATATTAATAATGACCGCAAAACAATTTGTCTTTGTGTTGTACAGAGCTAGTCGTTTGGCAAAATGGCATTACTGATATGTCTATGCAATCATTTACACGAGACCCAGTATTCAAAATCAAAAACTGTATACTTTTTATTGCCTCTGAGTATAGTTAAATTTGCGAACATCATAGATGCAGATGCGGTGGCTCATCATGAGCCACCTCTTTTGAATTTACACCGTTTGCTTTCTAGTGTCTGTAGTACCTATATAGCTTGGGAGAAAACGTTTTTCGAAATTTTGCAGACATAAACTATGGCGTCTGTTTACTTTTCTATGGCGCTTTAAGGGTAAACGAGATTAACAGAGCCCGGGAAAGGAAATAACAATATATTTACTGATTTCGTTAAACAATTAAGTATTAGTGTATTGAAACTCTGTGCATTTCCATTGGCTAGAAATTTTGGCTAAACACTAAGTGAATTTACTGGGCACCTAATCGTACCTTAGCATCGCCACAGTTCAATGTTCTGAAATCATAATTAACTGGTGCCTTGATGTTGTAGTTCCAGGCCGCAGAACGAGAAGGCGGGTCCATAAGCCAAGCATTTCCTGCGGACGGACGAACAAATAGACACAAACACACGAATAATAATCCCAATCGAGGAAGTTCCATTTCCTGTGGTTTTGAATTATTTTTTATTCCTTAATAGCTAAATCAATTGAACTTTTGCCTAATCCATGAAACAAAAGTGAGTATTCCGTGATTAGTAATTTATATTTCATAATTAATTTTGAAGTTACATCACGAAACTCGTGTAAACAGTATCCTGATTCTTATGAGAGTTTATCAAAATCAAGAAAAATAGAATTTAAGAATTTTGTTAAAGTTTCGAACTTGAAGCAAAAAGTCCATAAATCAATCATTTAACGTCATAAATAATTTTAATTCTAAATATGGATGTAAACTTTAAAGGGTCAAGTGGACAGTTCGAATGTTCCCCATTTTATTGCCCCGCGGGGACAAGATAAATACACACTTCCCTTAAATCTAACGGAACTTGAAAATACCTTCAAAATACCGAAATGATATAGAGAATACACATTTTTTGTGTGTGTTTGTGTATCTAAAGTCAATTACTATGCCATTTCTGAAAATGAAGGAAACAAATGAATGTCTAATCAGTGCATGCTCGAATTTGGCGAAAATAAAAACAGAAATTAAAGCATATAAAGAACAATAAATAAAAATAAATAAATAATAAGTATAGATAAATAAGTAAATAAATAAATAATAAATAGATAGATTTTAACCACTTTTCTTCTAAAGTGGTTCATCTATTCATTAATTATTTATTTACTTGTTCATTTTTTAAGCATTAGACATATTTCCAAATCAATTTAATTTAAATGTGGCCAGTGTTGATTGGTTGAAGGGGGTAGGGTTGCTTCGGTAGCGGTAGTGGGGTGTTTTGGAGTGGTATGGGAGAGTTTGGGGATGGGATTGACCACTAGATAAAGAATCTATTGTTAACATTTCTTCCGGTTCGACACATTTTAGATGTATGAAGTTGTCACGCACAGCCGTTTTCAAAAATTGAAATACATGTATTAGTGCGGTCGCTTTGGCAGAGTTCAACCCTTTAAAACATGCGACTTTCAATGTCATGTGCATATTCTGACTGTTTACTCCACTGTATCCGCTTCACTGTCTGCTGTTTATTGTCTTCTGCAACCTGTCTTCCCGTCTCACGTCACTGCGTCATGTGTACATACCGACTGTACTGCGGCACTGCCTTTGCGCATGGACACGAGCATAACCAAAACTAGATGTATGTGCATGCTATATCTCACTAGCGAAAAAACAAAACAAAAAACAACAACAAAAAAACAGACAATAAAAAGTAGATAGTAAAATGCAACACTGGACGCAGTAGAAAGTAAGCAATACACAGAAGTCATTTATACAGCCAAAATATGCGCATGCTTTTGCGCATGTGCAAAGTTATTGCCGCGAACGGATGGAAACAGTACTATAGAAATCGTAAATGAAATTCCATGCTGGACAAATCTTGATGCCATAATGTTGAGTTTGGCCGAGATTGTTTTTGTTTTTTTTCTCTGACTTCCGGATCATTTCAATGTCATAGTATATCAACTGTTCTCTTACTGGTCCAAAATGGCTGAAATAATGTTCATTCGACGAAATTCGTCACATGTTAAGCTTTGCTATGACAAACCTTGAGCGCAAGAGAGTAGGCGACAAAATTTACTACGCCTGTAAACATTCAGAAAATATTTCGTCCAGGCCCCGAGTTTATAAAACTTGAGAATAATCTCAAACTCAACATAAAGCACACTGATTGGCTGCTTCGAGCATGTATCAGTGTACTTTATTTAGCCTGGCTTCCAGGCTAATGGTTATATGTATTCAAATAGCAGAAGTCTTAACATGGCTTTTTTTATTCTGATGGCGAACCATTTGAAAACAAATGACAAATTATCATGCAGTGAATGCAGATACATGCACTAGCATTTCATTCTCATTTGGGTTGGTTGGGGCGGGCGATGGTGCTGGGTAACTTTCAGTGTCAGGGCGTCCTACTAATTTGGATATAAGTAGGACAAGAGCCTACTGTGCACATATTAGCATGCACACATAGAGAAGACTCAGATCAACCTGTGCATTCCTGCGATCCCAGCATTTGCATAAAAAAGTGTATGGATCCTCATAAATACTGGTATATATCAAACAGCCGAGGACGTATAAGACAGCATTGATGCGCTGGCTGATCCGAGTCTTCACTTTACAAACACGCTCTTCATACTATTTTAGTCTGTGTCATGGCTCATTTATGTATGAATTTAGTGTGCGCATCTGCACTGTCTGATCAGAGTACACATCCTGATATATGGAGAGTCTGATCAGACTACATGAAAAGCCTTTATATTTGGCAATTGCAATGTCGAAAAGTCTGTTCAGACTATTTGAATAGGCAGGCTGATCTGATCATTCATTTTCATTTAAATAGCCTGCATACCCGCACATTCTGACCAAACTTCCCTGTCTTCATCCATAAACTATATCAATCAAAATGGGGGAGGCTGATCATCAGACTGCCAGAACACAATGGCCGAGTTTAGTCTATTGCACTGACTCGAGTGCTTGACTGCACATGCTGATCTGAGTCTTCCTTTTGCAATATCAGAAAAATCAGTCAAGCTGTGTAGCTCCGCTCACTGATCTAACTCTTCCTTTTGTACACACAGATGCATGTAATAAGTACTAGTAATGTTTCCCGTGTCTTAGCTCACTATCGATGTGAGGATGTTTTTTTAGCTAGTAAGCAAGAGATTATAAAGCATGTAGAATCTGACAAAAGTCTTCACTATATAAGCTATCAGTTAGGGGTGATGATCAGACTGCATAGATCTATGGATTTATCTGAGTCTTGGTGTTTGTACACATTTTCCTATGGTATGCCTCCTGTCAGTGTTTCTTCATCAAGCTTTAAAAGCTAATCCTGAAAAAAGTATTGAATGAAACAAGAAAGTGCTAATTTTATCTTCTGCAATACAAGAGAGACAGGTAACATGTGGTCAAATTAGATACAGATAATAAAATCTCGATCAAGCTCCTCTCCTCAGACAACTGACTGTGGTTACAACACAGACTGACAACTGATTTGATAAACGAGAATTTGTCTCGGGAATTCCTGAGACACTACGGGAAAACCCCTGCCAAACATTACCAGTCCCTTTGGTCAAAACCAAAAAATAAAACAAAGGGACTGGGAGCCAGTCTATACTTTATTTTGAGATTGAGATTATTCTCAAGTTTTATAACCACGAACCCAGGCTATATCATACCAAGAAATGAAAGGATAGAGGCAAATAGTATATATCCGGACGAGGCGGGTCTAATGAGCCACCTACTAACCAACGCAATATGGCTTCCCTGGATCCACGCCGCTTAATTTCTTTATGTCAACAGGACAGATTGGCTAGATTGTCCGTATGTTGTGTGCACATGCTAAAATACCAATATGACTTGATGAAGCACCAAAGATTAAATACATGTAGCTAGATTTGCAAACAGCGTAGATCCAGATCATACAGTACGTTGTTTTCGGTTGTTTTGGGTCTAACGGCTCCATGAGACAGTATTTCAGTCTTTATCGAGCCGTCTCCTAGAGAAAGGGAGAAAGAAAAGAGAAAAAAAAATGTCCAAATAACCTCCACCCGCACCTACTGCAAGCACAATAGACATTTACCCTACTATTATCCAAATTAGTAGGACGCCCGGCACTGAAAGCTACCCCAAACCATCGCCCAACCGTAACCACCCCACCTTTTCTTGATCAGCCTGTTTAAAAATTCAACATGTTTGATGCTTTATGTGTTAAATTGTTCTTTTAGCATGTGCACTCCGCATACGCACAATTTTGTTGGCGATTAGAACTCTAGCGGCGCGGATCCAGGGAAGCTATTATTGCGATAAGCGGAGAAATTGCCCAACGTGATTCCCTTCATGCTTCTCCTAACGGCTTCATATAAGTTTCGAGGTTAAACTGCTGTGCAACAGTCCACAGGGTATAAACCAGTCCGCCAAACGCTCACTGCAGAGACTGCCCGTCATAGTTGGCTTCCGCAGAGACCGCGATCTCTTGCTTCCTGCTGAGACTTCTGTACATGACAAATGGCTTCCTGCCGAGACTGTCCTCGTGATTCTGCTTCCTGCCGATGCTCTCGGCAGGAAGCAGAGTCACGCAGACAGTCTCGGCAGGAAGCCATTTTTCGAGGACGGTAGTCCCTGCAGCAAGCGAGAGATTGCGGTCAGTCTCGACGGAAGCCAAATATGACATTCTCTGCAGGAAGCGAAAATTGGCGGACTGGTTTATACCCTGAACAGTCTGATAAGACAATCCGCATTTTTTGTACGAGGATTCTGCTCGGGTAAAGATGCATGCCAAGCAGACTGTGCAAGTGCGCAGGCTATTGTGGACATGCTCTGATAGTTTATGCTTTAAAGCAATTCTGTGAAAACTCGTTTTAAAATGTTTCCTGTTTCCGGTGCATTGGCGCCTTTATTGCGTAAGAAACCCCAAGAGGCGTAATTTGTTTACATTTTGATATAGTCCTGTCAAATTATTGTGACATCATTTGAATTTTCATACATAGGCCTACCATCTTTAAATCGATAAACTCATTTTATAAAGAAACTGCCTTAAAAGATAACAGACCTTCGAAAACTACCACACGGCGCATAATGACGTTATGACTGTGCCTGCTGGGTATGAACCCAAACAAGAACAAAATTCGGAGTCTGTTTTATTATTGAGGTTCTTATGGCTTGCAAAGGCTGCATACTGCCCATAGTGCCGTTGGCTGTCAATAATGAACCCAGTGGTTCCAATGGAAATAGGAATTAAAACTGCATTATGGTAAAAGTGGTTGGGTGACTTTTACAGCCACTACACGACACTTAACACCACACGCAGTGGTCAAATACAATGTAAACTTAACTTAAGATTGGGTTAGCTCTTCCAAAAGAATCCTAAAAATCTAGATCTGTCTAGATTTTTTGGGATCGTGTTATTAGGGAAAAATCTCCATCTTATAAACGAAGAAATACGATTTTCAAATTTTCCCCTCACAATTTATATTGTTGAGAGCCCCAAGACTCACTAAAATTCAGTGTTGTTGAATCATGGTTTTATTGTAGGACGCAATGAACTTATAAACCTACTGATATGAGTCCCAAGCGGGGTCCCAAGATTCTTTGGCAGCAAAATTGCAACAAAACCAACAAAGTGGCATGAGCGCCCAGCCAAGACAGCGTGATCAGCTTGGTTATTCGCCCATTCTGATAAGAGTCTTCGCTGTGCGCTTTTAGGTTAGATAAGGGGCTACACTATCTCAGTGCGGACAGCGAAGACCCTGATCAGACTGTGTGGATGCCCGGGCTGATGTGAGTCTTTGCTGGGCGCACTTGCCACTTTGTCGGTTTTGTCGTGTCGCGGCTCAATTATAGAAGTGTACCCATACACCTTAAGCGAATACTCAGGTGTGGGTCTTTTTTATAACTCGAAACTCGCTTTTCCTAACTCGATATTCCCTTTTCATGACCCGAAACTTGGTTTTTTTTAACTCGAAACTCGCTTTTTATGACTCGATACTCGATACTGTAAAAAAGAAACCCTCGGGCAAATTATATACTGAACGTCAAAAGAAACGCATACAATGTATACGCCCAATTTATTTGAAGGTATAGGTATATGCTCTTATTTAGACATTTTGAGTTACTTTGTTTATGATATTCCGACAGAATGAGCACCTTAACGCATCGATATTCAATAAACTTAGGAGACCAGAACGCTTGCTTTTGTGATGGGGTTAAACTTAAAGTCACCATACTTTCAGAATCTGAATTTTAAATTCCATATAATGCTCAGCTAACTATTTTCTCCAGATATAATGTCCGCGGCAAGGGTAAGAAACAGCGAAAAAATCAAAGCAGGCGAGACTTGCTCCTTAGAGAAACAATCAGGTGAAAGTTGGCAGTAGAAACAGTAATACTGGCTTACCATTGGATTTCCATAGACCTTTTAACACCCTGTATTTCTCGAAAAGGAGAGAAACCATTCATACGAAGAGGTTAAATGAATTAACAAGAGTAAAATAAAAAAAACTTTGCAAAGAAATGTTTGGTAGCACTGCAGAACTTTTGATGTTATTGGACTTCCCATTTTGCTATTTGTTTAATTGCAAGGGAGATAATATGACAAGTGTTCAACTTCAAACTGCTGTCATGTTCCTAAGAAGAATACCATGGTAATGAAACCTACGTTTTTGTCGTAACCACACATCAGGGTCGTGTTTTGGAAACAATTTGTTATACAGCCAAAGGAAAGACAACTCTTACAACAGTTTTGAATGTTTCACGATAAATTGAGATAACTCTTTAATCCAAGTTTAATTTTGCAAGGAGATAAGTTTATATTGTTGGCAGACGTCAGTAGTGTTTTCTGCTATATATAATTTAAAACCATAAATCAGCTGACAGAAGAAAACTGAACATAGACTTGTATGCGTTTCTTTTGGCGTTCAGTATAGTTAAGGTCAGAGTTTTATGATAAGCTTTGGACCTCTGATGGTTCTGAAGTAAATTGCCTTAGACCTAGATATAAGATAAACATTAGATAATCCCATATTGAACTTGTTTTGCTCTTACGTTTCATAACTGGCATGGATATTTTATTAATGAAGTACGGAAGAGCTATTGCTGTCACAACGGCGTCGGCCTTGGCGTCCCACTCCCGGTCCCACATTACCATGGTGATGTTAAAGACAGTATGTCAGGCGAGCCTTCCTGTACGCTGACAAGTCTTGTTTTGTAATGCAATACTTTATTTTTCTCCAGATTTTGTATAGTTAATAGGATAAAAAGTAGCAGAAAGTATTAATGAGCCGCGACACGACAAAAGCAACAAAGTGGCATGTGCGCCCCAGCGAAGACTCAGATCAGCCCGGGCATCCACTCAGTCTGATCAGAGTCTCCGCTGTCAGCACGGAGGTAGCTTAGACCCTTAGCTACCCACTTAGCGCATAGCGAAGACTGATCAGACTGGGCGGATGTCCAAGCTGATCTGAGTCTTCGCTGGGCGCACATGCCACTTTGTTTGTTTTGTCATGTCACGGCTCAATTTTATATGAATCGGAAGCAACTTTTTCATTTGAAATTTTTAAATTTAACTTTAAAATGGGGATCAAATCTTCAAGGAAAGCATTTGCTCCTCTTGAAGCAGGGTAGATCCCATTTTTGTCCAGCGAAGCAAACATGAAGTCACAAAAGTTGTTTCCCTTTGTAAAATGGTTGGAAAATATGGAGTTGTAGACATTCATGTTTAATTCTCATCGCCCCAATGTCTACAAGAATACTGTTTGATAGAACGCGTTTCTCTGTACGTTGGGGTTTACGAAAGCTGATGGAGTGGTCGGGTCGGTCAATGGTGCTCTGTAACTTTCATAGCAGTAGCGTCCTACTAATCAGACTAAAAGTTGGACAAGGGCCTCGCAGTAGGTGCGGGTGGGGGTGTTTGAATATTTCTCTCTCGTCATTTCTGTTTTCTGTCTCCCTCTCTCAGCTGGGAGACGGCCCGATGTAGACTCAAATACTGCTTCAGAGGGCCGTAAAACCCAAAACAACAACAACAACGTAAGCTGAGTGGGTACACCTGTTCAACATTTCCGCCATTTTGTTAGTGGAGAAAATTCTTTCCTTTAAGAGTTAACTCGAATTGATAAAAGTGGCGAAATAAATTAAGCAGATTTCTACACCCTGGAAAAGTACCTATTCACCCAAATATTCACATTATCTGCAGTACCATCGGACCCCAAACTACCGTATTATTCCTATCTAATGTCCTGGGGGCGTTTCATTTTTGGAAAGGCGGCGTTATTTAGAGTCTGTAGTGTATGAAATCAGCCACTGCCAAAATACCTTCAATAAGCAGTAACTGTGAATGGAAATACTTTAAGAGAAACGAACTCCACTATCTTTTTGCCTTTCTTCTCAGTAAGGGTCAACTCTTAAAGCAAAGAAATTGCAACTCTAAGAGCAAATTCTTGCTCCTCTAAGAGCAAATTCTTTTCTTTAAGAGTAGACCCTGTTTCAAAGAGCAACCGCAATTAGAGAAGCAACCAGGCTTTCATGCAAGTTAATAAAACATTTTTTTAGAAAATAGTCAGGGGCGTTTATCAGAGCAGGGGCGTTTATTATGATTAATACGGTAATTGATTATGCAGAAAATATTTTATTTTATAGGGTTATTTTATTTTCACTTATTTTTAGATTATGTTTACTCAGGATGTTTTGTATGTGTGGCTTCGTGTGAAACGGCACCTTACGACAGGTGCGACTAGGGAAGATTCAGATCAACCTGTGCATCTGCACATTGTTTTGTTGATAATATAAATAATATATGGACTCATGAAAATATATACAGCTTTAAAAAAATGAGAACACTTGTCCGTCTGCATTGATTTATAGACTGAATTAACTTACTGCTCGCGATATCTCTCGTATGTGCGGGGTATGATAAATTTTATAAATATGCCAGATATTCGTATAATTTGTTGTGACTTTTATAGATTGTATTCATTTGTATTGTATGTAACGTTTTTTATTTTTGATTGAAACTAGAGAATTTTTACTTAAAATAATTAAAATTTCTTCATCATCGGTGTTATGCTTCTTCTCTTATGAATCATAAGCGGTTGGTTAGCGGACATACAACGTTGAATCAATGTTGAATTAACGTTGATTCAGCGACATTTCACTTTTTGATTTTCGAGTAGACCCCATCTTTGAAGGGCTACCTCATCCACGAAAGCACGCAGTAAGTCACTAAACTTCCCTTTATAAAATAAGGCAGACAATTTGGTGGTGTAATTATTTAATTTTGTTTTAATATGTTTCAACAAAATCAGAAATTTTATAAGAACGTCACACATATTTCAATGTGACGTCGCACGTGCAGCTTTATTTTTTTTCCTTATAATTTTTCGCTAAAGTCCGATTTTTGACCAATTCTTTGCGCGATGACCCCCTCTTTTTATTTCAAAACCTGTTTTGTAACTCTGTAAAGAGCATTTTAGTGGCATTTTGATATAGCCTTACCGGGCGTTTTTCTGAGATAAACTCGCATTAATCTGTGAAGAGTAGCACTTTCCTAACGTCAAAATAATGTTGGTTACTATGGTAAAGGTTTTATTTTTAACTCTGTTTGGTTCTTTACCAAAATAAAATTTGAAGTAATTCAACAAGCAATAAACAAGTCTTAATAGAGAAGATTTGCGAAGGAGCTGGCCTAAATGTTACAAAATTGTAACCCTATAAAGGCGGATTTTCTCTAAAAAGACATACTGCCGCTAGGTGGCGCTTTATGGTGCAATAAAATAAACTACATGACAAATGAATACAGTTAAAAACACGAGACATGTTAGACAACGATCAGAACAAGTTTCATCAAATTCCCTGATGTCGGCGATTTTTTTTATGAAATGCGACAAAGGTAACGAACTACCTCAAAACACTCAAAAACGTGAGTTTCGGTTTTATCAGGACTCTTCGCATGACACTAAGCAACATCGTTTGCAAGGGTGCATACGCTCCCTAGCGGCACTTAGCTTTCAAAGTTACAAAGAACAAACAAGTCTCGATTTTATCGAGTCCCCTCGCTTGGCAGCAATGTCACTTGCAAGGCCAACCCCTAGCGCCGGCTTCAGTGATGAACACCCGTTAAAACTTTTCACACACACACGTCATATTCAGCTGTAGTCCAGCCAGGCCTAAATCATTTCAGTCAGTCAGTCAGGTTTATTTTTTTCCTTGTAATTTTTCGTTAAAGTCCGATTTTTGACCAATTCTTTGCGCGATGACCCCCTCTTTTTATTTCAAAACCTGTTTTGTAACTCTGTAAAGAGCATTTTAGTGGCATTTTGATATAGCCTTACCGGGCGTTTTTCTGAGATAAACTCGCATTGTAGCACTTTCCTAACGTCAAAATAATGTTGGTTACTATGGTAAAGGTTTTATTTTTAACTCTGTTTGGTTCTTTACCAAAATAAGAATTGAAGTAATTCAACAAGCAATAAACAGGTCTTAATAGAGAAGATTTGCGAAGGAGCTGGCCTAAATGTTACAAAATTGTAACCCTATAAAGGCGGATTTTCTCTAAAAAGACATACTGCCGCTAGGTGGCGCTTTATGGTGCAATAAAATAAACTACATGACAAATGAATACAGTTAAAAACACGAGACATGTTAGACAACGATCAGAACAAGTTTCATCAAATTCCCTGATGTCGGCGATTTTTTTTATGAAATGCGACAAAGGTAACGAACTACCTCAAAACACTCAAAAACGTGAGTTTCGGTTTTATCAGGACTCTTCGCATGACACTAAGCAACATCGTTTGCAAGGGTGCATACGCTCCCTAGCGGCACTTAGCTTTCAAAGTTACAAAGAACAAACAAGTCTCGATTTTATCGAGTCCCCTCGCTTGGCAGCAATGTCACTTGCAAGGCCAACCCCTAGCGCCGGCTTCAGTGATGAACACCCGTTAAAACTTTTCACACACACACGTCATATTCAGCTGTAGTCCAGCCAGGCCTAAATCATTTCAGTCAGTCAGTCAGGTTTATTTTTTTCCTTGTAATTTTTCGTTAAAGTCCGATTTTTGACCAATTCTTTGCGCGATGACCCCCTCTTTTTATTTCAAAACCTGTTTTGTAACTCTGTAAAGAGCATTTTAGTGGCATTTTGATATAGCCTTACCGGGCGTTTTTCTGAGATAAACTCGCATTGTAGCACTTTCCTAACGTCAAAATAATGTTGGTTACTATGGTAAAGGTTTTATTTTTAACTCTGTTTGGTTCTTTACCAAAATAAGAATTGAAGTAATTCAACAAGCAATAAACAGGTCTTAATAGAGAAGATTTGCGAAGGAGCTGGCCTAAATGTTACAAAAAAATGTAACCCTATAAAGGCGGATTTTCTCTAAAAAGACATACTGCCGCTAGGTGGCGCTTTATTGTGCAATAAAATAAACTACATGACAAATGAATACAGTTAAAAACACGAGACATGTTAGACAACGATCAGAACAAGTTTCATCAAATTCCCTGATGTCAGCGATTTTTTTATGAAATGCGACAAAGGTAACGAACTACCTCAAAACACTCAAAAACGTGCGTTTCGGTTTTATCAGGACTCTTCGCATGACACTAAGCAACATCGTTTGCAAGGGTGCATACGCTCCCTAGCGGCACTTAGCTTTCAAAGTTACAAAGAACAAACAAGTCTCGATTTTATCGAGTCCCCTCGCATGGCAGCAATGTCACTTGCAAGGCCAACCCCTAGCGCCGGCTTCAGTGATGAACACCTGTTAAAACTTTTCACACACACACGTCATATTCAGCTGTAGTCCAGCCAGGCCTAAATCATTTCAGTCAGTCAGTCAGGTTTATTTTTTTCCTTGTAATTTTTCGCTAAAGTCCGATTTTTGACCAATTCTTTGCGCGATGACCCCCTCTTTTTATTTCAAAACCTGTTTTGTAACTCTGTAAAGAGCATTTTAGTGGCATTTTGATATAGCCTTACCGGGTTTTTTTTCTGAGATAAACTCGCATTAATCTGTGAAGAGTAGCAATTTCCTAACGTCAAAATAATGTTGGTTACTATGGTAAAGGTTTTATTTTTAACTCTGTTTGGTTCTTAACCAAAATAAGAATTGAAGTAATTCAACAAGCAATAAACAGGTCTTAATAGAGAAGATTTGCGAAGGAGCTGGCCTAAATGTTACAAAATTGTAACCCTATAAAGGCTGATTTTCTAAAGGCGGTAGGTAGGTGGGTGGGTAGGTAGGTAGGTAGAAACACCGCGGTTAAGTAAACACGTTTAGTTTGTTGTTATTCTCCAGAATTGGACTCAACGTTAATCGAAGAGTCTAGAACTGAGACGCCGACTTTCCGGTATCCAAAGGCAACTTTTAAGATATTTATTTAGCTGTCGAGTGCCGTTTGGCGGCTTTAAAAGTCTCCCCATAATTTATAATAATTGAGCCGCGATACGACAAAACCAACAAAGTGGCATGTGCGCCCAGCAAAGACTCAGGTCCGCCCAGTCTGATCAGAGTTTTCGCTGTTCGCATGGAGGTCACTTATAGATCCCTAGCTACCGTTCAAGCGCAAGCGAAGACTGTTCAGACTTGGCGATTGCCTAGGCTGATCTGAGTCTTCGCTTTGTGTACATGTCACTTTGTTGGTTATTTCGTCTCGCGGCTCAATTACTTAGTTTTCATTTTGTTTGGGATCATAGAGCCCATGCTATTAATTTTGAAAATGAAGTACATGAACTGCTTAAGCCAGCGCTAAGGGACGTATGCAGCCTGGAAAATGACATGGCTTTTATTTAAATAAGATGCGTCTAAATAAAACTGAGAGTCCAATTTTCGTTATTGTATATATTCTTGGCTTCGAAAGGCACCTTTGCAGATTTTATTTTGTTTTCCTTGACCAGATAGAATGTACAGTGAGGTAGAAAAATACATTCGTCATAGTCATTAGTACATAAAAGTATAGACTGTATATCAGGTAGCTTATTAATATCATATAATAACCTGGAGGTATTTGTTCGTTCCGAACTTGTACGCAAATTCGGAATCAGCCCGGATCCAGGGGGTGGGCTCTGGGGCTTCAGCCCCGCCACCTGGACCCGGTAAGATTAAAATATATGTTGTGAGATCTCATTAGAATCGCCTCGGTGAGGAGATTCTAATGAGATCTCACAACATATATTTCAAGGCAAAAATTCACCAAAAATTCTCACCAAATGGATCCCTTATTATGTCATATATTTTCAAGCCTCGCCCCCTCCCCTCCGCCCAACCACCCCTTCCCCTGCCACTTCCCAAATATATCTCGGCTCTCGGCACCTCTCAGCCCCGCCAGTTATCAGTTATCCAGAGCCCCACCAGTATGTTATGGTCTGGATCCGGGCCTGGGAATAGCTATAATCACAGAAATGCTAGATGTGTTATTAAGACAAGTCCAATTTCTCTCCCCTAACTGGTCTGAATAAAGTATGCTAATTCATCTAGTTCGACGCGGTAATTTCTTAACCATGTCTTTCCCTGTATTGTAACGTTACGAAGTTGGTCATGCCAGTTTCCAGGAGGGAGATAAATATCACGAGATCTGGCCTTCTGTTCAACAACAGGGGCTACTAGGATTTCTTCTCCGACCAGAAATGCATCCTCACAAATTAAAGCGTCTTCGCTATACGGATCCAGCCACCAAACAGGTCGAATAATTGGATAGCCAGTCACAGTAGACTCCTGTGCGAGTTTGATAAACAAAGTCGAGTAATGCTCATGAAGCTTGGTAAACTTCTGTGCAATACTGACAACCTGGCTATTATTATTCTGCCAAGGCACAAGAGAATACTGCATGCTCGGCAAAAGTGCATTCAATTCCAACCATCGAATGTATAACTCAACATCAAAATCAGCACCATGATATAAATTGCCGCCAATCATATCTGGTAGTACAAACGGATACCCGAGTAATCCAAATGTCAGAACTACAGGGATAACTGATTTGATTCCATTAGCGTGATCCCATTTTGAATCTTTGTCCATTATCCGCACAAAGTTAGGGTGTTGTTGCGTATGGTATCCAGCTCGAACTTCAAAATGACGTGATTTGTCAGACTGAACCACCATTTCAACGTAAGCCTTAGGGTAAATATCATCAGGATCTCTTTCCGGTTTATAAGCGCTGTAAACTGGCGGGAGAAAGCCAGCCTCTCCTGCGTCAAATTTAAAAGAGCTGATGTTATAGACTTTCTTAAGGTTTTCAAGTTTGCCCAAGTACCAAGCAACCGCATCAGGATTAGTTGGGTCCAGAATACCAGCCATGGCGCCATCCCACCACTCTACTAATGCAGGACGGTTTGTATTATACGAGCATATAAAATACGATTTTGCGGCTCCCTCAGCAAACGACTGTGAGTCTATATTAAAGAATGGATTGACCCATACAGTGACTCTAAATCCCATGTCGTTCAACTGTCGAACCATCGCAGTAGCGTTTGGGAATTTCTTGACATCAAATATATAGTCGCCGTATGTTGGTGTCCAAAAGTCGTCTATTTCCAGTTGTGCGTGCGAGAAATTATTTGCCAAAATATCATGTGCAAATGTCATGACTGTTGACTGATTGATGTCTTTCTTATATTGTGCCCATGTTGACCATATCGGGTACCGAAAAAGCTTCGTGTCAGGTATGTCCATTGGCTTGGGAATCAACATGGAGGCCATCTTAGAATGAATCGACTTCACATTGTCAGACTGACAAATCTTATACTTTAAGATCGGGTACATATTGTCGAAGTTTTGATATGGAAACTTTTCATATTTTGCCGAGAAGCACAACATATCTATAGTATCGTTCATGCTGAAATATAGTGGAACCTCACTGTCAATATAGAACCCCGTGCCTTTTGAGGAAAACAGATATCTTTCTAAAACATCACCAATATCACCTTTGTAGATATCATGTGAAACATAAGCTGTCATCCTCTGTGTGTTTTTACTTAGCGGCCAGTACTGATTAAAATTTTGATAACCGCCATACCAGTGCGTAGTCCCAATTTTGAAGCAATCCGTGAGAATTTGATCTATGCATTTTAAAGCTGTCCACTCGATATCAAAACAGTCCAAATCTTGTGAGTCACTCCGGTTAACGCTCATAGTGAGACGCACATCGTTCTGCCATTCAAGGCAAACATCTGCAGTAGACGTTTCGGAACAATTTATGGGATTTATTCCATTATTGTCTGTGACATTCAGATTTCCTTGTAAGACGATACTACCGTGGTACGACAAGGTCAGCATGAGATTTTGGCGTACGATCACCACACTTTTCATTCCGTGAAGTACAGCTATAGGGTTGTTACCATAAGGTGGTGCCCTGGTGGATGACGTGATGGTTGTAGCTCCGTCCAGAACAAAACCATGGTTAATGTATATGCCGACAGTTAAAATAATAGCCAAAACTAATACAGCCATTTTCTTGGATTTAGAGTTCCGGCATTTTCTTCGTAGATGGCATTTTCTTGTTGTGTTACCTGCAGATAAGAAAAAGGACAGAAATGTTAACAGTCTTCTTCGTCTAGTAAAGAGGGAAAACAGTCAACCCTTCGCCCTTGACGAAATATTTACACCAGTTTCTAAGAAGTTGCTTGGCCTAATTGAAAATTAACCTTTTAATAAAAGGAAACAAGCTTGTCGCCGACTCTTAAATCCGAAGGTAAATAGGAAATTGCGATTTTTAACTCGGCTTCAAAATAATATGCTATCACTTGTCGTCATAGTGCGCCAGTAAGAAACCTCTTATCAAGGTTATAGTACTCAGTCGAGTATACTATATCTTTAATCATAAGTTTTGAACTAGGCATTATAAGATACCACGCAAGTGTGTGTGTTTGGGGGTGGGGGTTTTGAAGGGAAGCTCTTCTTCCTATCCTTGTAACACGCGTTACAGAACTGTATCACTAGGATATATACACTTGGCAGACCCAAAATGTAGTGTGATTTGTCCGATTGCTTTTACGCCTTCTTCTGCAGGTCTAAAATTATATAATGAGGGTCATTCTCAACATCAAGCTATATATATTATAAAAATGAAAAAAGAGTTTCTTAAAAAGCAACGAAAACATTCATGACACAGAAGGTGGATCGGAATACGTAGTTTTTGTTTTTCTTATAAAGCCTCACCAGTAGCTTTGTAAAAGCCTAGAGGAAAAACATATGAGCCGGACACGAGAAAACCAACAATGTGGTTGTGCGCCCAACGCAGACTCAGATGAGCCGGGAAAATCCGCCCAGTCTGATTAGACTCTTTGCTAAGTGCTTATAGGGTAGCTAAGGGTCTAAGCTACCTTCATGCGGACAGCGGAGACTCTGATCAGACTGGGCGGATGCCCAGGCTGATCTGAGTCTGCGCTGGGCGCACAACCACTTTGTTGGTTTTCTCGTGTCGGGGCTCTTGTAATTTTGTACATTTCAAACACGCAATCGAGAAAAAGACTGATAAAAACCAAAAATGGGTAAATGATGAAAAATAATTAAGTCCGATTTCTTAGAATATTCCCACTGATCTAAAAGGGTCAAAAGTAAAATATAAACCGAATTTTTCAAAGCTCCATAACATCAACTTTTTACTATTTTCACAACTTCACGCATAAGCTTATCAGAGGATGTAGCCTCCCCTCGCTCTTATACTTTGAACTGGACTTGAATCATAAATCGACATTAAATTTCACATTAAAACGTTCAGTCATGTCCAATTAACTACCTGAATCCTATTCAGCTCAGTTTCATGTAACAATTCTTTCATTACCTAAAAATTTCAAAATAAATCTGATTTGTCCAATTCAATTTTATCTAAGCGATGAAAATGCTGAATTTATTTGAGTATACGTGTCACGGACTCTTAAAAAATCTCACGCCCGGGCCGAGGATCGAACCCGGGACCTTTCGATCTAAAGTCTCGCACTCTACCACGTCGCTATAAAAGCCGGCTTGTATCGCAAGGCAGTACAAGTGTTTATATACCTAATTACCTACACCCTGTGACATTCTCCCCCACCAAATTGGACTTCGTCCCCGAAGTTCCAGACTAAAGAGCTGCATATAGAAATAGGCTCGAGGAATTACTGCACAGGGGTCAGGCTGGATTTTACGTTGGGCGCCATTTGTCACGGACTCTTAAAAATCTCAATGCCCCGACCGAGGATCGAACCCGGGACCCTTCGATCTAAAGGCGAGTACTCTACCACGTCGCTATAAAAGCCGGCTTGTACCGCAAGGCAGTACAAGTGTTTCTTTCTCATACTAACACTATCATACTTTTTATCCTTACTAAAATCGTTTTAACTTTCTTCTATCAAACTTTTCTTTGATGCGCGCAGCTGCACATAATCCTCGCGAGAGGGTGATGCAGGATATATAGAAAGAAAGAAATATACCTATTTACCTACACCCTGTGACATACGGTTTACGTCAAAACACGTTTCCCTAATGGTTGGAATCTACATTTACGTCTGACGTGGCCTTGCCTCTGTTTTTCGCGGCTACCCTATTGAACTAAGGTAGGTGGATACTGAATGGAAATATTGGCGGAGCATTCAAACCATCATACCAGCTAAATAACCAAAAGAGCTATAAAACATTTGGATAAGAAAAAAATCGCCGTTTTGTTTTCCTAAAAAACATTTTTTTTGTATTTCTACATACTTTTTTTTTTTTACACATTTTCCATTAAAATTCATATCTCTAGCACATGAATACTCTTTCATTTCTGCAAATCATATAATTTACTTTAGGATAATCGAAACAAACTGGTAAAAAGTGTAGTTATCTTGATAATAAGTATATTTTTACATTTTTTAAAAAAATGCAAGAAAATGGAGTTCAAGAAAAACGTCATGAAAAAATATATTCAATCGACGAGGCATGCCTATGCATATCATTTTAGTAAAACTTACATTGTATGCTACAGAATAAAACAATACAAAACAGAAAAAAACCCATACATTTCACCGTTTTGTTTCCTTGAAGAAATAATGTTTAATTTCAAAAATATCCCCAAACTCACTGCCCAAATCCTGCACCTGCTGCAAGCTCAACCGGTCCTTGCCCTACTATTCATTTTCCTGTTATTCCGGTTCTACCATAGAGTAATGCCCACAAAATGCGCAGATAGGATGGCAATTGTCAAGACCTTGATCATTCTGGTTCGTAAGGAACAGTCTGATCTCGGTTTCCACTGATTGTACAGACCCATCTGCCCGAAAACTTAGGATATTTACGGCAGACATTGTTAGTGTGTGTTATAATTGTATATACTCCACAGCTGATCGATTTCACCATGAACAACAATAACTCTCTTTTGTTTTAACAAATGAAAACAGAGTGATTCTGTATATGACTACCTTAAATGGGTGGCGTCACTCACCGGGAGACAGTCAACGCTAAGTTTCACATGCCGTGAATAACTAATGATTGTGTGACTACAAACAAATAAGTTATTGAATGTCGTATGAGTAATAAATTACACTGTTCGCTCTGCATTTCTGTGCCAAAAGTTAGGAAAAATCACAGCTAGAATGAGCGAATTATCATTAATGAGGGCGTCCCTCCCCCCCCCCCCCCCCCCCCCAATCCAAATCGTACACAGTATTCAGCCCAAATTAGAGAGTATTCAATACGCAGAGTCATGGTACGCAGTATTCAAGAAAAAAAAAGCAAATCGTACGCGTACTCACAAAAAATATAAATAAATAAAGTCATTAATTGGCAGTCATTCGATAATAATGTACGAAGCCGCAGTGGTTTCCTAATGCATGACCTGACAATTGTAGAGATCCATAGCAAAGCCGCCTCTTGGATACCTTGATACTTCTGCCACTGGTTGATACTTCTGCTACTGGTTGAAATGTGAAGGGTATCCAAGAGGCCCTTTTGCTATAGTGTGTAAGGCCAGATGCCGAAATGTTTTTGCATACCTTTCTCTTCTATAAAAGTACAAGCACTTATTAGAGATAAGAGGGAAAGTCAGTGTCTAATAATTTACAAGGAGGGAAGAGGCAAAGCGTGCATTCAGTAAACGCAATATTTTGCCAAAATAAAATTGGCAAAGTCAACAAAGTTCCATGCCTTCTCAGGGGGACCCTGCGCATATTCCTATTATTCCAAAACAAAACGTACATGTTTACATCCTTTAATGATCACAGAAAGTTTCATTTGAATTGATTTTTATAATGTTAAAGACCCCTCCTCCTTGGGTGTTGGGAGCTTAGTATACTATCTTTTTGCTTATCTTTACGTTTTGCACTTGCACATAAGGGCACAGCGAACTTTACGCGTATAGTAATTTTGATGGATGTATCGTAACTACATGAGTGTTCATATAACGCAACATTTGCCAAAACATCGTCTGCTAAGTACCACTCCTGCCCAGGGACCACTAGGCATACTATTCCCAAACCGTATTATTTACGATGCAGTTTAAATCCCTAAATGCCCACAGAAAACATCATTTGAATCGGTTCACTAGTTAGAAATTTATCGATTTGATGACTCTCCCCCACTCCTGGGACCCGAGGCGAAACGTTTGTGCGCATCTACATATGGTACCCAGCCATACCAACCACAACAATAAGTTTCCATGTTCCCATCGTTAGGTGTGGCGATTGTGACTTAAGAATGGACTGGCTGACTGACTGTACGAGGTGTGTTCCAAAATTAATGTCAGTCGCCAATCGTGCAATGCGGGCTCAAAACCACCTCTTATCGATAAAGTGATTACTAAAGTTTTAGCATAGGTAAAAATCTCGCTCTCAACTTCACAGACCTTTGAACAGTGTACGTCAGCAGTAACTTAAAGATGCTCTCACACAGGTCGCCCTGCAACAACAATAACCATAAGTAACATCGAAAAACATCCATAATATCCCCCCAAAAAAAACCCGATTTAAAGAGAGACAATTAGCCCGGTTAACGAACTTGTCGTTAGCAGGAGTTCATGGTAAAAATAATTGTTAAATGTTTTTCGTATTTATTTTGCTTAGTCTGTTGGTCTAAATTATTTAGTTCAATAAAGATAGCTGAGTTGCCACCTATTTTGGAAAGAGCTGCTGACTCGGCTTATCACTTGTAATTTATAGTTTGTTGGGATGTTTTTGTCAATCTTTCCCTTTGATGTTGGGGTTAGGGTTTGGGATCTGATTCAGTCAGTTCCTGAAGTGTAGTTACTCTTTAAATTTTCATGGTATTTTGACGAAGCATTTTCAACTTAGGAAAATAAATGCAAGAGGGATACCCCATTTGTTAACAGATGAGCAAAAGCGGACCCGTGTAGCAAATGCAAAATAAAATAAACTTCTAAAATACACCCAAAAAATAGCAAAGAGGCTTTCAACAATTTAGTCAGTGGTGATGAGACCTGGGTTTACTATTTTGAACCAAAGCGGATGTGTTCCAAGCGAATTTGGGCCAACAAAAGTGCGAGACGTCCAAGTACAAATGTATTGCCAAACGAACAGTAACGGTAAAGAATGTTTTGTATGTAATTTTCTTCGATAATAAGGGTCCAGTCATGCAAATTCCGGTGCCAAAAGGCAGAAAAGTCACAGGAAAGTTCTATAAAAATGTTGTACTACAAACATTGATGAAGTACTACAAAATCCGCCGCCCCAAAACAGGACCTACGCACCTCAGCCTCTTGCATGATAAAGCTCCCGCTTACAAGGCACACCTTGTGACCGAGTTTTTGGAGTCAGAGGGACTACCGTCCTACCACATCCCCCATTTTCGCCAGAATTGCCTCCCTACGACTATTTTCTGTTTCCATAACTCAAATATCATCTATCTGGAAAGAGATGCTTTCGAGAAATGCCATTGGATCTGCGGTTTATCAGTATCTGATGGGTGTCCCCATTGAAGAGTATGTGAACTGCTTCCAAAAGTGATTTGGCCGGCTAAACAGGTGTATTTAGGTAGATGGAAAGTATTTTGAAGGGCAGATCAAGTAAAAAAAGAACATTTGCAGTAAAGGAAGAAACAAAGCAAGTGACATTAATTTTGGAACAGACACATGGACTGATTTTTCTTAGTAATATGCGGAAATAACTATTCAGCTTTGAGTGTGTGAAAAAAAAATATGATGACGACAAAACCTCGGGCCGAAACCCTAAAATATATAATACCGAGGCATTCAATAAATTACATACACCGAGGCTCCTGTAAATAAGGCATTCAATTAATTATATACCGAGGCTTCTGTAAATAGAGACTTTGTGAAAATTAGATGGCTATATGCATTCGATTAGAGCAGGCATCATTTAATTTGTACATGGATCAGTTGCTGCGACTTGTGGCGACAAGTGGGGACTTTCAGCAGTCAGCGCTGAGCAGAGATTCCTTCTAAATGTCATGTCCTTTTGAACAGCTTTTAACTAATTTTCCTAATATCTGATCGTAATTTCAAAGGTATGCAGAGCCGATTTACAGGGAGCAAGCATGTTATGCCTGCATATTTTGGAGCTACATGTGTGGCTGCCCTGCATTAATTTCAGGGGTTTGGAGAGAAGGCGAATAATGGTTAAATTGAGCATGGGATATTTTAGAATGCTGAGGAGTTTTATATTATTTTCACGGCACGCAGTGTCCAGCACCCCATTCCTCCTACATCATCTACCGGCCCTGGGACGGGAGCTCAGAGATAGAAGCTTCGGCATGACTGTAACCGACGAAAACACAGCTAACAAGTTTAGGAGTGGGAGAGTACACAATTGAAAATTGCACAGAAACGACAAACGAGGCAGAATTGTTAAACTGAACATTCTGTTTAGGGTTTGCATTGTTTAGCAATCACTTAGATTTAATGTTTCCGATCATTTGACTTCAAAATCTATAATGACTTAAAGGTAGGTTCCTGTACTTTGGAATGCATCATAATTTTGATGATCTTTCATCCAATTGTTGGAAAGCACTTATAAAAAGGGAATGAATAAGTTTCACTACAAAGTGAAAATCAAAAAAATATTAGAAAAGTTGTTTTGCAAGGGATTTCCTAACTCTGCTTCGCACACCAGTTAGCGCTATTTTTAGTTCGCGCCAAAAATAGATAACGCTGCTGACGTCATGCTGCATTGCATTTTGGGATAGTTTTAACCCATCCGCCATGCCAGGACCTCTAGAAGAGCTCAAGGCAAGAGAAAATTGACCTTTGGAGAATGGCATCAGTAATCGCGCACTTATGGACATAATAAACATAGTTATTTTTACAACTGGAATGCCAACGAAAGAAAATAAGTCAAAAGGGAAAACGACTATTTTCTTCAACATCTGACGATTTTCTCAGTAGCAACAAATTCAGAAAAATAAGAAAATTCAATACTACTCAGAAAAAGACGAATGATTTTGAGAACATAATTGTTATCGCTAGTCCAGGAACCTACCTTTAAAATCGGCCTTTTAAGAATGCTGCTAAATGTTTTCTTTATATTTACTAGGATTTTACATTGTGCTACTCCTTAAATAGTATTCAGTATTCAAGCCCGTTTTTACAGAGTATTCAGTGTTCGGACAGCGGGGAAATTCGGACAGTGACACTGTTTCCTTTATATGTCAGTTGTTTAGAACTAAAACACAAATAACTAGCCAAACAGTGAAAGTCCTGATGAGACGGCTCATGATGAACCGTCTCATCTGAATTTTCACTGTTTGCAATGGTATGTCCGAATTTACCCCCATGTCCGAAGTTACCCGACTCTACCCAAGTATACTCGTACACAGGGATCCTGAATAATTTAAATTATATTTACCTCTATCTGATGTCCACACGACTTGGCCTAGCCATATGATTAAAAATACCTTCATTTCGAAGGGAGAAAGATAAGTGTGTATAGCAACTATGCCATCCGAAACATTCAAAGGTATTTACACAGCATAATACAAAAGCACACCGACACACTTTATGCACTTTGATCAATAAACCATGACACAGTTCGCTAAATCACTAAAGTTTAAAATAAAAGCTATATCTAACGATTGCATGTAATAGGCTCATGAATAATTTAGTTCACGAAATGACTAGATCTGCAATTATGATCATTTTCTGAAGAGTTTCACTTTCTTTTTAAGTCATTTGAAAAAGGAATGTTAAAATAAAGCTATGCTCTACTACAGGGATATTGAATAACCTTTATGAAGACAGGTGTTTCGTTTGCTGATATTTATATATATCAAGTAACGTCCCTCCAGAAATTCTTGACAGTTGCTTGCTTATGTTTGGCTGCGCATAAATTATGCGCTTTCAGATTCTAGTATTCGCATTTCAAACGAGACAATATATTAGTTCAAATATACTGACATCACCATTCCATCGCCTAATAGAAAAGATGTCTTAGGATTGTATGACACATAAAGACTAAATATATATTCATGCCATTTACAATAATGCAGGCGATGGTCATAAGATAATGGAAATGTTCAAATTCGGCTCCGATCGTATAACATCGGGTCATTCGTGAGAGCATCGACAGCCATCGTATGACCTCCAGAGGATTTTCTCATTCTTCGGCAGCAACTATCTTTGGCATGCCAAACATTGCCGAAGGATATTCCGAAGGCTCATTTTTGTGTTGAGTTCGTGTGTCCATTTTGCCTTCATAAGGCCATCGTGAGGGCACCTTGTCAAATCGTGTCATCTTCATCTTTATTTCGTGTGCTCATCGGTGCTATCGGGCATTTTTCGACTCACGAAGACATTACGTAGAGAACAAGAAGCAGCCCGATCGTCTTCGGTAGGCAACACGGCTTCGTTAAGCCTTCGTAATGCCGGCGTGTAGCCATCGAATTATAGTACGATGGCATCGAGATGGGACCACGGTGTCGGCGAAGACAGCCGAATTTGAAAAGTCCAAGTGTTCCATATGTGTCATGATAACATGGACATATACAGTGATGTGTAACTCACAAAGTTGTAATAGTAATTATGTACTTCTCTTGTTTTTAAGTTAATCCATTTACTATTTGTCCTGTTAAAGGGACATATACTGAGGGACTTTAAAAACGCACCATTTTATATAATGTTATTTTACCCAGAGTTTGCAATATTTGAAACGTTTGAGCACTCGTGCGAGTAAGCATGGTTGAGTTCTTTAAGTCAGCAAACAATTACAGAGAGTGTGCAACCATGCATGGAAATTTCGAGAAAAATGGAGTTTTGGTTACTTTTTCGCATAAAATTTTAACGAATTCATATTTAGTCGAATGCACCTGAATGAATACCACACACTGTAAAAACAATGAAAAATGGCAAAGATCCTTGAAAAAAGAGTTTTATCGATGTTCGAAAATTGGAATTTTTTAACCAAAAATAGGGAACAGTTCAAAATTGGGAGATACCCGACTTAAAAGCCGACCAATTGATGGTATACCTACCCAGGTTATGAGAGTATGTCTTAATGCACCAGTTCCAAGCAAATTTGAATAATTATTGTTGTCCGTTACCTTCACTTCCGGTTTTTGTGCAAAAAGCTTGAATCTTTGCAAAATGACGTTGAAAAGAAAGAAATGTAACCGATAAAAAGAGAACACAAAGCATGAATAATGAATAACCTCTGGTTTTTATGTCATTGAAATCTGAGCAGCAGTTACGAAATTGCAGCAAACTGAAAATTACGCTTCAATCATCATTGGATTTGCGAATTTATCTCCCTTTAGGAATATTCTAAAGCCAAATTTTGCATTTATTTTGAAAGCTTGTGTTCCCGGTTAAAATTGGAAGAAACCAAAATTTCAATAGTTGATGTCTGTATGAAACAAAATTCATTTTTCTAGCATATCCAAAAATACAAATTGGTGCGTTTCTGAAGTCTCTCAGTATATGATACAATATATAAGAGATCTAATATAATAAAGCATCTAAAATGATGGATCAGATATCTATATTAAATGAGATATTTTATATACTATTTTAGAAATTTTAATAAACATTTAAGATATCTTACAAGTTAAATAAGATATCTAATATAGCAGATAAGATAGTTGTTTTGAGAAACAAGAAATCTTTTACCGTATATAAGGTATCTCATATAGGATATAAGATATCTAATATAATATATATCTTATTTTACATTCAAATAAAGAAATTTTATTCATAAACGAAGATATCTTATATGGGAATTAAGATAGCTTATTTATGAAAGAAGATATCTATATTGTAGGCGTCTCTTACCTGATGTCTGCAGCTAATCTGTCCCGCGGAATGCGACAGTAGGTGTGGCTCGGAGAGGGATGGGGGTGTCACCACCTCCCCCCTTGAATACTGAATACCGCTTAATTTTGAGCTTGAATACTGAATATTCTGTAAAAACGGGCTTGAATACTGAATACTATTTAAGGAGTAGCGCAATATAAAATACTAGTAAATATTAAGAAAACATTTAGCAGCATTCTTAAAAGGCTGATTTTAATTCATTATAGATTTTGGAGTCAAATGATCAGAAACATTAAATTAAAGTGATTGCTAAACAATGCAAACCCTAAAAAGAATGTGTAGTTTAACAATTCTGCCTCGTTTGTCGTTTCTGTGCAATTTTCAATTGTGTACTCTCCAACTCCTAAACTTGTTAGCTGTGTTTTCGTCGGTAACAGTCATGCCGAAGCTTCTATCTCTGAATACCCGTCCCAGGGCCGGTAGGTGAGGTAGGAGGAATGGGGAGCTGGACACTGCGTGCCGTGAAAATAATATCAAAATCTCCTCAGCATTCTAAAATATCCCATGCTAAATTTAACCATTATTCGCCTTTTCTCCAAACCCATGAAATTAATGCAGGACAGCCACACATGTAGCTCCAAAAATATGCAGGCACGACATGCTTGCTCCCTGTAAATCGGATCTGCATACCTTTGAAATTACGATCAGATATTAGGAAAATTAATTAAAAGCTGTTCAAAAGGTCATGCCATTTAGAAGGAATCTCTGCTCAGCGCTGACTGCTGAAAATCCCCACTTGTCGCCACAAGTCGCAGCAACTGATCCATGTACAAATTAAATGATGCCTGCTCTAATTGGATGCATATAGCCATCTAATTTTCACAAAGTCTCTATTTACAGAAGCCTCGCGCCCGGTATATAATTTATTGAATGCCTTATTTACAGGAGCCTCGGTGTATATAATTTATTGAATGCCTTGGTATTATATATTTTAGGGTTTCGGCCCGAGGTTTTGTCGTCATCATATTTTTTTCCACACATTTAGAGCTGATTAGTTATATCCGCATAATACTAAGAAAACCAGTCCATGTGTCTTTTCCAAAATTAATGTCATTTGCTTTGTTTCTTCCTTTACTGCAAATGTTCTTTTTTTACTTGATCTGCCTTTCAAAATACTTTCCATCGACCTAAATACACCTGTTTAGCCGGTCAGATCACTTTTGGAAGCAGTTCACATACTCTTCAATGGGAGCACCCATCAGATACTAATAAACCGCAGATCCAATGGCCGTCAGACTCTATGATGGCCCCGACCTAAAGCTATATATTTTAGTTGGTTGGGACCGGAGCCTTTTTGTCTGTTGCTTGGTCCACCGGGGCTCAACTGGTGACCTTCTTTTGCTTCAGATTTCCAGTGGGGTTGTTTGGCAGGACAGGGATCTCCACCTGTCAGACGGCCCGTTGTATCTGTTGAGTCCTCGTCTTTGCTTCTTCATGGTGTTGAAATTTGATTTATGTGTTTACCGTGATGATTCATTGACGAGTTAGAGGGTTATCATGCGAAACGAACAACCAACTAAATGTTTTGTACCACTTCAGAAACTGAGGGTGAGGTTGGGCCTGTAAAATCGATTTAAGCCCCCCAGTAATTCATTACTGACCGTTCCAAGGCGGTAGTTCTGTTGTGGTTCTTTGTTGCCTGTTTTTGGTGTCAGAGTTTCTGTGATGTTTTACCTTATGTATGTTATTATTATTTTTGGTTCGGTTTGGGTTGCTGAGTGGCCTCCTTTTGGGAACAAGCTGCTCACTCGGTTGGCCATATGTTCTCTGTATCTTGATTATTTGTAATCTTAGTTGTTTCCAACTATGGTTTGAGGGCTGGATTTTGATTTTGATTGTTTCAGTTCCTGGTCTTTGCATACTTTTTACTCGAAATGCATCTCTTTCCAGATAGATGATATTTGAGTTTTGGAAACAGAAAATTGTCGTAGGGAGCCAAGTCTGGCGAAAATGGGGGATGTGGTAGGACGGTAGTCCCTCTGACTCCAAAAACTCGGTCACAAGGTGTGCCTTGTAAGCGGGAGCATTATCATGCAAGAGGCTGAGGTGCTTAGGTCCTGTTTTGGGGCGGCGGATTTTGTAGTACTTCATCAATGTTTGTAGTACAATATTATTATAGAACTTTGCTGCGATTGTTATGCCTTTTGGCACCGGAATTTGCATGACTTGACCCTTATTATCGAAGAAATTTACATACAAAACATTCTTTACCGTTACTGTTCATTTGGCAATACATTTGTACTTGGACGTCTCACACTTTTGTTGGCCCAAATTCGCTTGGAACACATCCGCTTTGGTTCAAAATAGTAAACCCAGGTCTCATCACCACTGACTAAATTGTTGAAAGCCTCTTTGCTATTTTTGGGGTGTATTTTAGAAGTTTATTTTATTTTGCATTTGCTACACGGGTCCGCTTTTGTTCATCTGTTAACAAATGGGGTATCCCTCTTGCATTTATTCTCCTAAGTTGAAAATGCTTATTCAAAATACCATGAACTCGTGCTAACGACAAGTTTGTTAACCGGGCTAATTGTCTCTCTTTAAATCGGGTATCATTTTTGGGGATATTGTGGATGTTTTTCGAGGTTACTTATGGTTATTGTTGTTGCAGGGCGACCTGTGTGAGCAGCATCTTTAAGTTGCCGCTGACGTACACTGATCAAAGGTCTGTGAAGTTGAGAGCGAGATTTTTACCTATGCTGAATGAAACTTTAGTGATCACTCTATCGATAAGAGGTGGTTTTGAGCCCACATTGCACGATTGTCGACTGACATTAATTTTGGAACACACCTCGTACAGTCAGTCAGCCAGTCCATTCTTAAGTCACAATTGCCACACCTAACGATGGGAACATGAAAACGTATTGTTGTGGTTGGTATGGTTGGGTACCATATCTAGATGCGCACAAAAGTTTAGCCTCGGGTCCCAGGAGTGGGGGAGAGTCTTCAAATCGATAAATTTCTAACTAGTAAACCGATTCAAATGAAGTTTTCTGTGGGCATTTAGGGATTTAAACTGCATCGTAAATAATACGGTTTGGGAATAGTATGCCTAGTGGTCCCTGGGCAGGAGTGGAACTTAGCAGATGATGTTTTGGCAAATTTTGCGTCATATGAACACTCATGTAGTCAGAATACATCCATCAAAATTACTAGACGCTTAAAGTTCGCTGTGCCCTTATGTGCAAGTGCAAAATGTAAAGATAAGCAAAAAGATAGTATACTAAGCTCCCAACAATCAAGGAGGTGGGGTCTTAAACATTATAAAAAATCCATTTCGTTATAACTAACGACTAAGGATTCAATTTAAATGAAACTTTCTGTGATCATTAAAGGATGTAAACATGTAGGTTCTGTTTTGGAATAATAGGAATATGCGCAGCACCCCCCCCCCCCCAACCTGAGAAGGCATGGAACTTTGTGGACTTTGCCAATTTTATTTTGGCAAACTATTGCGTTTAATGAATGCACGCTTTGTCTCTTTCACTCCTTGTAAATTAAACGACACTGACTTTCCATGTTAACTCTAATAAGTGCTTGTACTTTTATAGAAGAGAAAGATATGCACAAACATTTCGGCATCAGGCCTCACACACTATAGCAAAAGGGCCTCTTGGATACCCTTCATATTTCAACCAGTAGCAGAAGTATCAACCTGTTGCAGAAGTATCAAGGTATCCTAGAGGCGGCTTTGCTATGGATCTCTACAATTGTCAGGTCATGCAACAGGAAACCACTGCTGCTTCGCACATTATTATCGAATGACTGCCGATTAATTGAGCCGCGACGCGAGAAAACCAACAACGTGGTTGTGCGCCAAGCGCAGACTCAGATCAGCCTGGGAATCCACCCAGTCTGATCAGAGTCTTCGCTGTCCGCATGAGGGTAGCTGAGACCCTTAGCTACCCTTTAAGCGCTTAGGAAAGACTCTGCGCAGAGTAGGCGGATGCCGATGCTGATCTGAGTCTGCGCTAGGCACACAACCACTTTGTTGGTTTTCTCGTGTCGCGGCTCAATTAATTAATTTATTTATATTTTTTGCGAGTACGCGTACGATTTGCTGTTTTTTCTTGAATACTGCATACCATGACTGCGTACTGAATACTCTCTGATTTGGGCTGAATACTGCGTAAGATTTGGGGGGGGGGGACACCCTCAGGGATGCTCGTTGCCGGACGAAACCTGCCCATCATCTCTTTTCTTTCAAACGTTTAGGGTTTAGCGAGACTGAAGAAGTTTAATACAGAATCGCGCGTCTGTCGCACAAAAAATTGATATGGATACGTTTATATTCCATACTAAATTAACAATTCGGAAATCCATATTCTGCGTTTCGCGAATTCTGAATTCGTAGAACAAACTGAATAAATTAATTTTGTTTTGTAGAACCTTCGAGTGAAATGAATTATGTACAGCATTTAACTAATAAGAATTTAAATATAACTAAAATGCAATTAGGGCCAAATAGGTCATTCAACTTCAGAAACATAAAAATAGTGACCCAAAATAATGCCACTTGTACATAAACTATAAAACTTCTACATGTTCTTTCTCAGCATCAAAAGTCCAATCACAGTCCTTTATTGAAAGAAATACTTCTTACATAACATATTATGATATATACATGACTTATGTATTAACAAGCGACAGACATTCGAAACCAACTGACACCATAATAACATCCTGCCAGACACTCAAATGCAAAAACCGTAGTTTGTACTCGAAATTCATAAGAGGGTATACCAGTTGCGGAGGGAGCTCTCTCTCTCTCTCTTCTGCATAGCCGAAACCAACTGATACCATAATAACATCCTGCCAGACACTCAAATGCAAAAACCGTAGTTTGTACTCGAAATTCATAAGAGGGTATAAAGAGGGTATACCAGTTGCTGAGGGAGCTCTCTCTCTCTCCCTCTCTCTCTCTCTCTCTCTCTCTCTCTCTCTCTCTTCTGCATAGCCGAAAAATCAATCACTGATTTTCAGCTAAATCAGCGTACGTTTGTGGCTTACATAAAGACATCTTGAATTTCTCTTGACTAGCTAGTGTGAATAAAATATGCCAATTCATCCAGTTCGACGTGGTAATTCCTTAACCATATTTTTCCTTGTATTGTCATATCATGAAGTTGGTCATGCCAGTTTCCTGGAGGGAGATAAATATCACGAGATCTGGCCTTCTGTTCAACAACAGGCGCTACTAGGATTTCTTCTCCGACCAGAAACTCATCCTCACAAATTAAAGCGTCTTCGCTATACGGATCCATCCACCAAATAGGTCGAATAATTGGATAACCAGTCACAACAGACTCCTGCGCGAGCTTGATAAACACAGACGAATATTGCTCGTGGAGCTTTGTAAACTTCTGTGCAATCTTGACAACCAGGATATCACTATTCTGCCAAGGCACGAGAGAATACTGCATACTAGGTAAAAGTGCATTTAGTTCCAACCATCTAATGTATAGTTCATTATAGTATACATTGCCGCCAATCATGTCTGGTATAACAAACGGATATCCGAGTAATCCAAATGTCAGAACTACAGGAATTACTGATTTGATTCCATTATTGTGGTCCCATTTTGAGTCTTTATCCATAATCCGCACAAATATAGGGTATTGTTGAGTATGGTATCCAGCACGAACTTCAAGATGGCGCGACTTGTCAGACTTAACCACCATCTCAACGTAAGCTTTAGGGAAAATATCGTCGGGATCTCTTTCAACCTTATAGGCGCTGTAAACTGGCGGAAGATATCCAGCTTCTCCAGCGTCAAATTTGAAAGAGCTAATATTGTACATTCTCTTAAGGTCTTCAAGTTTGTTCAGGTACCACGCAACAGCGTTAGGATTGGTTGGGTCCAAAATACCTGCCAAGGCTCCATCCCACCACTCTACTAATGCAGGGCGGCTTGTATTATACGAGCATATAAAATACGATTTTGCGGCTCCTTCAGCGAATGATTGTGAGTCTATATTAAAGAATGGATTTACCCATACAGTGACTCTAAATCCCATGTCGTTCAACTGTCGAACCATCGCCGTAGCGTTTGGGAATTTCTTGACATCAAACACATAGTCTCCATATGTTGGTGTCCAAAAATCGTCTATTTCAAGCTGTGCATGGGAGAAATTGTTCGCCAAGATATCATGAGCAAATGACATCACTGTTGACTGGTTGATATCCTTTTTGTACTGTGACCATGTAGACCATATCGGGTACTGGAATACTTTAATGTCTGGTATGCCCATTGGCTTAGGAATAAATATGGCGGCCATCTTAGAATGGATTGTCTTTATATTGTCGGACTGACAAACTTTGTAACTTAGGATTGGATACTTGTTATCAGGATTTTGGTATGGAGATTTTTTAGATTGTGCCGAAAAACATATCATATCTAAAGGATCGTTAATGCTAAAGTATAGAGGTACCTCACTGTCAATAAAGATCCCCGTGCCTTTTGAGGAAAACAGATATCTTTCTAAAACGTCCCCAAAATTATCACCATTGTAAATATCATGTGAAACGTAAGCTGTCATCCTCTGTGTGTTTTTACTTAGTGGCCAGTACTGGTGAAAATTTTGATAACCGCCATACCAGTGCGTCTTCCCAATTTTGAAACAGTCCGTGAGAACTTGATCTATGCATTGTAACGCAGTCCATGTTACATCAAAACAGTCCAAGTCTTGCGTGGCGCTCCTGTTAACGCTGATGGTAAGTCTTACAGCTCTTTGCCATTCAAGGCAAATATCTGCTTTTGATGTGAAAGAACAATTTATTGGAATTAATCCACTATGGTAATTGGCATTAAGATTTCCTCGTAAGATAAAGTCCCCTTGGTATGTCAGATACATCTCAAGATTCTCACGTAAAATAACTGCACTCTTCATTCCGCGAAGTACTGCTAAAGTGTTGTTATGCGTGCTTTAAAATAATAAAGATAGAGCAGTGCTTCAGATAAGAAGGTGAAACTGGGTTCGAGGTTATGAAACTTGAGAATGTACTCAAGTTTTATAACCTCTGGGCCTGGGATAATTTATAGATACTTTTTTCATACTTTGCAGAAACACATATGTTGTGCCCATCAATAGAAACGTCTGACCAAGACGGTTCTAATGAGGGTCATAACATAAAAATATGAAAATTCATCACAGAATTATTCTTTAAACCCCACCTTATCCGAAGCTCTGGCTGAGTCTTAAAGGAATTTACGGTGGTAATTTTGTCCAAAATGAACCCATGACTAATGTATATTCCGACAGTCAGAATAATAACCAAAATAATCAGGGATTTTTTCCTTGTTTGGCATCTTCTTCTCAAACGACATATCCTATCTCTGTTATCTACAAATAAGAAAAAAGACAAGACATAATTATATGAATAAAATTTCGTCGGTTTCGCAAAGCGGTGACAATATTTTAGATTTTGGATGCTGTTCTTGTTGAGTTGTGGTTACCGTTTTCGTAAACAAAATTTCAGTCATGTCGAGACGTTGTCTCAGAATTTGTAGGACTTTTACCCGACCTTAGATAAATGACACTTAGGTCCTGCTACAGCTTCTAGCAGCTCTGTCGCAGAGACACCAGACGGCCGTATTCATAAAGCCACTTAGGTCGTTGCTATGCGGTTGCTAAGGTTAAATATCTATTAAGGAGATTCCCTACAACTATGAAATTTGGTCTGGAGGAACAGTCTTCCAGAGCAAATTTCATAGTTGTAGGGAATCTCCTTCAAAGAAATTTAGCCTTAGCAACAGCATAGCAACCACTTAAGTTGTTTTATGAATACGGCCCCAGACGGCCAATCTATTTCGCGGGCTCCGATAGGCGGGTAACTCATACTTTGGTTAACAAGCCGTTATCAAGCACAGTAACTTCCTTATATTTCTGTAGAATGACGCAGATCGATAAAAAAGCATAAAGGAAGAGGACCATTAACGACAACAATCAGAAAGCACAGCCCACCACAGAAACCGAAAGAAAAAACATGAGAGATACAAAAGACAAATACATAATTGAGCCGCGACACGACAAAACCAACAAAGTGGTTGTGCACCCAGCGCAGACTCAGATCAGCCTGGCCAGATGCCCAGACTGACCTTAGACTGCGCTGGGCGCACAACCACATTGTTGGTTTTCTCGTGTCGCGGCTCATATAACTAGAGCAGTTCATTTTCGAAAACAGACTATGTTAACAAAGGGGCGCTTTGCCTCCTCAGTCGACTAAATAGACTGTAGTGAGTCATACGAAGCGGAAGTTGTGCAAGGAACTGGTTTAAGGGGCGCTGAGCTGAAAATACGCCTTAATACATGTAGGTAAATTGTATAACTTCTCTAAATGTCCGGCGGAGGTAGGAGCTTGGGAGGGCGCAAAATGTGCGTAGTTCTCTTAGATTTTGTCTGAATCATGTAGGTTTGTCCAGCAGGCACACAATAATGAAATGTTGTTGCAACTTATGGCGTGGAATCAACATTGATGCAACGTTGGGTCAGAGTTGTGATATGCATGCCTGAAACGGAGAATAGAGGCCCAGTCAAAATCCTACGCAAGCTAAGCTTTCTTCATTACGTGCTACGTGGCCTGTATGCCACTGGAATGGCAGTTTAGATATTTTCGTAATACCCAGGACGTTGATACAACACCGTATCGATACATCGGCATTGAGCTGGCGCTGTTTCAGAATAGTACGACCACTGGGTTGGTTAACGTATCCATGGGCACACAACGTAGATTCAACTTTGAACCAACTTTGATAGAACGTCATGACATCATGACGTTGAATCAAGGTTGATTCAGTGTTGATTATACGTTGTGTCCTTGCTGGTTAGGGGACAGTCGGGTAACTTCGGACAGAGGGTCAATTCGGACAGTGACATTATTTCCTTTATATGTCAGTTGTTTGGAACTAAAACAAAAATAACTGGCTTAACAGTGAAAATCCTGATAAGACGGCGCATCTGGATTTTCACTGTTTGCAATGGTATGTCCGAATTTATCCCCATGTCTGAAGTTACCCGACTCTACCCTACCTACCTTTTTCTAATGCCTTCATTTCGCTGTAAGCGAGACTGATAGCCATGTAAGAACCATAGTATTAACGAAGGTGTTTACAAAACACAACGCGCAAAACACATTAACACACTTTGTATGAACTTTAAGATTACAACAAATACACACCGAACCTTGAAACTAGATACAATGATCAATAAAACTAATGATACAAGTGCACGGGGGTAAATCAATACGTGAAGGGACACCCCAGTCTTGCAAAATTACGTTAATTTTCTGTAAGTATTGCCACAGTTTTGCGACTCATGGAGTAAAAAATCTCATTTTTTTCAAAAACCACATTTGCGATGGTGTTGTGAATGAGCGCACGCTATTTGGTATTAATTTGTTTCGAGATATATGCAATAGAAAAGGCACTTCCGTGTAAATCATGCGAGTTAATTCGGTCACAAATGCTGTTCTGTCTGTTGATTTCAAGTACATGTGACTTTGGAACAAATTTAGAAAGGAATCAAAGAAGATGCGAAGTTTGGTATATATTTTTCATGTTAATTTAAGCTTCGGTTTAATATTCTTTCTGGTCGTAATCAAATTTATTTTCATCGTTTTAAGGAAGAGAATAAATACGCATTTTATTGACCGTTTTGCTGAATGTACGATAAATTTGACAGTTTATGCTGTGTCATATTCTTTGACATAGTCAGAGTTCTTCATGTTTTTAACCCATGTATATGGCGGATTCACAAACGTATGAGTCAGAGTATACATTCTATATTAGAAATACGTTGAGTCGAGAATTTTAACGAAAAAATGTCCGTACGAGAGTAAACCCGAAGCAGAACCAAATGTTTTTTTTTCTCTGACCACCATTGTCACTTGTCACAAACGATCGGCACTTGTAATGAAGCGGATAAGACTCTACAACTACCCTTCATTTCCATGTCCGTAATTTTTGTGTGATCACATCCTCCTACAGTTTTCAATGGATTCTTATCAAACTTTGTACGCATAATTAGAGTTTAATGAAAATGTGTATGTTGTATTTTGACAGGGAAAAAAGAGGATCTTACACGAGTGGTCATTTCATGTGAAATTTATGAAACGAGCCTTGGCAAGTTTCATAAATTTCACATGAAATGACCACTCGTGTAAGATTCTGTTTATCATATGACCCTTTAAATTGAGATTTTAACGCCTTCAAACTGAACATTATTTCAATAAGAAAACGCATTGTTGACATGGACGTTGTCAAAGACGCTACGTTACGCGCCAAAGTGTTATTACACCTGTGGTCGTATGATTTTTATTACACGACGTTATCCACTGAATAACAGCGACGTAATACGATAATATCAGGTCCTATCATTAGTGTGAAGTACGGATAGAAAATATATCATAAGAGTCATTGTTTAGCATCACGAGGCTTGCCGAGTGATGCCAAACAGTGATTCAAGGGACAGATTTGTTCATCCGTACCTCACACACATGGTAGATCCTTTTTCTTGCAAACCTTTATGTGCTGAAGCTTTAATTACATCAAAGATTCCTCTAGACGCTGCGTTGCGACGTCCGCCATTTTGACAACTGTTGTGATTTCTATCGTCGTTATGACGTCAGCTAGCGATGAAGTTACGTGACGTCCAATACAACCAATGCAAAACGAAGTCATGCGAAAACTTTCTTTTTTTTTATCCTACCCACGGGTCAGATAACCAGGGTAAGATAAAAAAATTCTATCCCTAGCAAAACATGGATATCGTTATCTGGGATGCAAGAAAATGAATTCTTACAGAATAAAAGCCATTTGAACGTCTTCATTTCCGGCAGATATTCTGCACAACATGGTGCTGACTTTGTGTATTCAACTCCTCTCTCAAAGGATTTTCGTTAAACTTTGTGCACATGTTTTGGGCGTTTCGATGAGGATAAAATTTGTTTTATCAGAATTACGACATCTTGAACTTAGTCAGTATGGGTATTTTTTGCATTATAGGGGTTTGCGTTGACGTAGTCAAATTCTTTCACAGATTTTAATACACTGCTCGAAATATTAAAGGAGCACGTAATTTTTTTTCGAAGACAACAGTGCAATGCATCCCCAACTTTGGAGACATTTATCTCCGGTCGACAAAGACACGGAATTTCAAATAATTTTGCCATTTTTTTAAAGAGGGTCGATGTTACCTACTCCACAAGTTCCAATTCAATATTTACCCTGCCCATATCCATGGACTGTTTTTGTAAAAATGCAATTTTGGTTGAATATTGCTATTTTTCAGAACAGGTGAAAAGCGTGAAAATTTCAACCCAAATCCAAACGATCATTTTGTCAATGATACTGGATGTCTAACAAGGTGACTCGTTTGAAAGAATCACTTTGAACGCAAGTTTATAAGAGTTTGTAGACTTCCGGAAAAATGCCTTAATTTCGGTAGTTCGAAAGTTACTAATTTTAGTCCACAGGGGGGGGAGGGGGGGGGGGCAGAGCATTAGTTGTAATGAAATTGTTGTGGTTAACCTCGATCTTTCTTAAAAATTCTGCAAAAGAATAGGAATTTCTTGGCCACTGGGAGTCAGATTTATGGGCCTTTGACCTGGGTTTGTGTTACCGTAATGTCTTTGAGAAAATACCAGTTGCTCCGTTAAATATTTTGGGCAGTGTATATGTTTCAGCGGTTGCATAATCATAATGCAAATATCGTAACCGACGGATTACAAATGTAATTACGACTGTTTGAGCGCCTGTGCGCTAAACGTTTTTTTTTGAAACGGAGGCAAATACTTGTAGAAACCTTTCTGTCTTAAAAGCGCACGTCGAATTAATATATTTTTAAGAAAGCAAATCTAAAGTTGAAACATAGGAGAAAAACTACTTATATCATAGGCTAGAATATCTTAACGAATGAAAACTTAAATAGTCAACAGCATTTTCAGGTCTTGTAAACAAACAAACGAAACGGTAAACCAGTAAAATATGCACTTTTTTATAGTCATATGCCTCAGAAATTATCATGATGTGCACTTGAAGAGGCATGTGCGGTAATTGAATGGAATGAGGTATGCATATGTGACGCGATAGTGTTTGCTGTTAATGGATATTTTAGTGATGTACACAACCCTGTGACAGGCATCACACGGGGGCATCGTGCGTGTCTTACACATTCTTTTAGTTTTTTTTCTTTTAAATGTCGGTACTGCCACTACCATTTTCCACGCCCCATCCCACCAAATTAAGCCAAAATAAATACCTTGCGTCACCATAGAGTACAATGTAACTCGTATGATGTGGATGCGGTCATCATTTCGAATATCTATACTGAACATAAAAATGCAGTAACATGCGCAGGTTTTAATATAAGAGGTGTCCACCGGATCCTTATGCAAACATAAATCAGCTTTTGCGGTGGGCCGGGCGGTGGCACAGTCTCATCACAGACATTCTGTTTGCATGAACGACCCATTAGACCTGTGGAATCAATACAGTGAAATGCCAATTTTCTAATTTGCTGTATGGACAACTACAAAATTTAGAAGGGACCCGAGGACATTTACGCTCTTCGATGAGCAAAGTCTTTCCTTTAATAGTTGATCTCATTGAAAGAGGATGTAGTTATTAAAAGCAGAGTTGCTTCTGTCAGAGAGTGGTTTTTCCCCCTTTCCCCCCGGAAAAATGGCTATAGGAAGGACGGCTATATAGTGGATTGTCCGGACCTCATAGAGCCACTTTTCCCCCATAGTCGTTTTCCCCCCACCGGGAAATTGGCTATTAGTGAATTTGGTATGGCTAATGGTATTTTGCGGAACGGAGCGAAACTGAAAGGAATGAAACAAACATTTTACAGAATTAATCCCATGAGAAATGTATAAGTATTTCAAGGGAGGTAATAAATGTGATCAATTCCAAAAAATCAATATGCAAATTTAGCAACCATATTTTTATAATAATCAATAATTACTAATTTAAGGAACGAGCAGTGTTTGATTTCTTCTCATCGCAGATATTTATATATGTATATACGCATGCAAGCTACAGGAAGATGTGCAAACGGGTGCTTTGTCTAGTCATGATTGATTTAGTAGGGAGTTTATTACATTGAAAATCATAATCGGACGTGTATCAAATGGGAGTCGAGCCCACGACTCCTGCATGAAAGGCGAACACCAGTCTAGGCACTGCGCGCACGCACAGATGAACGCTTGTACAAACACAAAATTGTACAAATTTATGCACACAACCACGTACACTCATATCCGTTTTAGGCTAACATGGAAAAGCAAAATGCCTACCTGTTCTCCCAAAAACAAACAAAAAATAATACAGACGGACACATGCATGCGGTTCTAGCATCTGTTATCCATGTATATTTTACGGACAGATACTCATATTTCTGTTTCAGTTATGAACCTCACTATTATATTTGGAGAAGGAGCAAATTCCACTATGTAGCGACTTTACTGGTATCATATTACCAGGGGGAAAATCCACTATGGAGGGGAAAAACGGTTATGCAAAAACACGTATAGTAGATTTTCCCCGGGGAAAATTGGCTATATAGTCATATTTCCGGGGGGAAATTCTACTATTTAGCCATTTTTCCGGTGGGAAATTTTACTATGGAAAAATCATAGTCATTTTTCCGAGGGGAAAAACTACTAGGGGGGGAAAGCTACTCTCTGACAGCTTCCCTTAAAAGTGTAATCATCCACCTTTTAAAAAGAATGATAAACTTTTCTTATAGCCTTCACTGTATCTTGGTACAGAATATGCTAAGCTTATTTTTTATAAGGCAAGTGCTGCCGAGATGGTTTATGTCAATATTTCTAAAGCAGTCATATGGTAAAGGGTATCGGTAAGCAGCCAGTTGTAGCACAATAGGCCGTGCGGCGGCCGTAAAACGTCTCCCCGTACATCATCATAGTGTAGATTATATTTTCTGGTCCTTTGGGATCATTTAGTTCATTTGAGTTATCTTAAAAAATAGAGTTCTGCTTGAACCTGTGCTAGGGGGCGTGGCTGGTGTCGCACTAGTCATTACTAGTCATGAACAGACTCAATTAAAACGAGTCTGCTATTTTTTGTTCTTTGATGTATTCCTTGCTTCCAAAGGATCTTACTATTCAGAACTTATTTATACTGTGGTGACCGAATGGGCAATCAACCTTAGTGAAAAGTGGACTTGTCGGTTAGCATCGGAACTTTTTTTTTCTTTCAAATTCGTTTACATGCAACACTATAGTATAGCCAAACCTGTCTTAAAGGGTCACCCAAGAGAAGGACGAATTGTGGCTGCTAAAGACACGTAGCCCCTTTATACAGGTTCATTTGCACTGTATTTTGGCTGGTGGGACCCTGAAAATTTGTTTTCAGAAATCGGGTGATCCCTTAGTAGAGGTGGGTACATGAGCCGGTTGACAGAGTTACGGCTCCTTGAGAGTTCTGGCGTTTTGAACAAACCATTCCCTTTAGTGGCGTGTCCTTTTAGGGCCAGGTGCAAGGCTTGGGGCACAGTGTTTTACAAACACATTTCTTGCCACTATTTTGTCACTAGTGATATGGAGGATACAGGTTTATGATACGCTCGTATGGTCTGATAACGTACCACACGTGCAGTACTTATCTGCTTATTTATCCCTTATTATTTAAATAGGTTTTAATTTGGTGAAATGTACATGTAAACTGGGAGAGAGACAAACAAAATTATACCGATAAAAATTACTCTGATAATATAACATTTGTGATATTTTCGAAAAATTGTGATTTCTGTAATGGATTATTCACGGAAAGTGTGGTATTATTCACAAAAGTTTTGGATTTTGAGAGTGGGGCTAAGTATTGCACGTGCTGTAGAATCGAATACATAAGAACTGAGTAACTGAATTTGGGTTGACCGTCCCACCAACAACTAGGACATACGGAGACAGGACATCGGTTTGAAGTCTCATCCGAAAGGACCGGAGAAGCGGGGAATCGATCTTACGACTCCTGGATTGGTAGTCCAGCGTGTTATCCACTACACTGCTGTCGCTCCTTACAGTTCATGTACAATCTGGTGCAGTTGATAGTGCAGATTCTTACGGTGAGCAAATCGTTTGTATGATAGTAATTTTCTAAAGATTAAGTTTGTACACAATACCGTTCCAACACAACAATTGTTCCCTCAGTGGACACCCTGGCCGGACTGATCCGGGTGTACACCGATTGACCAGACATGTCGATGGTAGAGTTGTCCGGAAAACTCCTGTCGGATGCCGTTTAGACATGACGTGACCTACCACTTTGACAACAAATATTAGGACACTGTTATCTAAGCAAACGGTGTAGACCCAAGATACACTTTTCTTCCGGAACAGTCTGATTGGGGTCCGCACTGCTGGCCACATTGCCAGAAATCTTGACAACATCGCCTTACAGCAAAATCAAAGACGTTGTAAAACTTTAGGACATCAATAGTCATTTGGCAAAGGTATACTTGATTCGGCACAATTGAGACAGTGGAATTACGCAGGTCCTCAGGTCCGAAAATATTAGTTGTTTTCTTTTCTGATTAGCTATTATATGTTAAATACACATTTTATGTTTTCTTCGTAGCATTAACAGTATTTTTACAAATGAAATGCCAACGTGCATCTACCATCTACTGGAAATAAGTGGGGTAGGCCTACACCGTTATTTTTTTTTTTTTTTGGCAATATAATGCAAGGCGCAACGCATTCTTACAGTACATTATTTAATCATAACAAGAGCCTATAAGTCGGTCACATTGATTCAGAAGAAAGTAAATTCTAACCTTCAGACTGCCAGTTTCCAAAGTTTCGAGCAAGTATATACTAAGTACTCATTTGTAATAAAAAGTAATCATTGGAGCAATACTAGTATTTGTACTTATTAACAATGGACATATACAGGTCTATACTAGGAAATCATGTGCGTACACCGTTGTTTTTACGCACGGAAACGCATCCTGCAACACGTTCTTAGAGTGTATCATATAAACAATCACAGAGAAAGCTAATTTTGTCAGAAAAGAGACGAAAAAGTTCAGATTGATTCAAAAGAAAGAAAATTCCTACCTTCAACCAGCCAGCCTCAAAAAATGTACACTACCTTGACAAACTAGAACCGAATTGGCACGTTAACTACTGCATCTCACGTGAAACATTTTTAACGAATATTAACTTTAAAGAATCCTCCAAAGCGTGACCAGTTCACTTTTTCTATAAATGTCCCGTCATGCTTATAATTGGTACTTATTTCACCAAAACACTCGTGTTTACATAATGTTTCATCAAAAACGAAAGTACACCGTGGCAAGACTTTTACCAAATACGCCCGGAAACGCAAGACTAGGTTGTCTCTTCACGTATTGATTTACCCCCGTGAAGTGGAGTGTCAGGCTTATAGTTCTTTTCAATCGTGACTTTCTCAGTCATGCAAGGACGACGAGAGCTTGCGAGGCTGCTGCAGTGAGCCCGGTAAAATGGTGCCTCTACCGGGACCAGTAGCTCAGCAGGCCAGCGCTTAAGCTACTGAGCAATCGGGCTACCTACGGAAAAGACATATGCGCCCAGCGAAGACTCAGATCAGCCTAGGAATCCGCCCAGTCGGATCAGACTCGTCACTGTGCGCTTAAAGTGTTGCTAAGGGCCTAAGTTACCTCAAGGCTTTGATCTGAATTCGCGGATTTCCAGGCTTATTTGAGTCTTCGCTGGGCGCACATGCCACTTTGCTGGTTTTGTCGTGTCGCGGCTCATATGTCTGTATGTAAATTATGCATATGTAGTGTAAAAAATCACGCGCTATCTAAGCTCCTCTTCTGCGTTACTTTTCGTTTACAGATTGAGTCAAGGCAAACATCGTGCATACTTATAGTATGCACGATGTTTGCCTTGACTCAATCTGTATACGAAAAGTATACAGATAGACAAAAAGCGCAGAGAATTTATGGGCGTCAAGCGACTCGAGGAGATCATGTTCTGTAGAAATGACAGGCAAGGGCAAGAGGAGTGCATCACAGTATATTTCAGCAACATTCGACGTTGAAAAAATCTTACTATACACGATTCAATCATCTTTGTGAATGTTAGAACATCCTTGCTAAAACATTCAGGTATTCCGTTAGCACGGCGCTTACACATACCTTCGCACAAGATGCGAGTGTCAAAAGTTATCTTAGTTGCATACACGCATTTTTAAACATATCAAATTATACAAGTAAGACCCATACTATGCATGTGCACGAGATTTTCGGACGCCATGACTCGCTTTCACAACGGGGTTTGTCAGATTCTTGAATGAAGTATGTTTGTCTTTTCATGTACCATAGTGAAAGCTCTTTCTTATAAGAATCCCGAGAAAACTCTAAAGTTGTGCTCGGTGATTTCAAAGACCCTAGACAGCTCAGGAATGTACAACTTCGTTTTAAAAAGGTAAACACAACATATCAGTACTCATATGTTTCCCTAGGTCTTTTCATTTTTGTTTTTCTATGTAACTCGTGTTATCATATTAATGCATTAAGATTCTGTATGGTAACGGAATCATGTTCTCTTAGACGCACCAGTATCATAATCGTTAGTTCGACTGCCGTCATTGACTTTACGCGTTTTTTCCGCTTTGTTCGTTTTTTTTTTTTTTTTTTTTTTTTTTTTTTTCATTTTCGATAATCATCATAGCGCGATATATATCTCTGTCGTTATGTGCAAATAATCAAGGAATATATCCGTGAAAATCAGGGTTAATTTGGATTTCACGTGCTTCTTTAAAAATGATATGATACTGTTGCTTTAGAGAAGAACATAATTTCGAGTCCGTTACCATATCGTTGCTTCAGTTCTTATTTCCTTATTTCTTGCATAACATTTTGACAGTTTTAACATTGCGTTGCGTTTTTTCGTTTTTTTCTTTTTTTTTTTTTTTTTTTTTTTTTTGTTGTTGTTGTTGCGAACACCATTTACTGTAGAATCAAAACTACCTGTCGTAAGTACGCTTGCAAAGACATTTCGAAAATGGTCGTGTAAATATACCCTTTCTGTGCCATTCTGGCCCGTTTTTTCAATCCTCCGCAGTCTTTTTATCACTGTTTTTATCACTAACGCCCGTGATACTGTGTAGGCCTATTTAGGCTGCGTTCAAATTCGAAAGAATCCGCGCAAATTGCATGTGCTTATATAAGGCCTAACTTTATTTTCAATAAATCAATTTATAAATTCTCTTTCTAAAAAAAGTACGTAGAAAGACACATTTAACAAGGCTCATAAAAATGAATTGTGTACAAACTTTGGAAACGGAGCTCTTAGAAGGTTTTGTTATCTCATGACGCTGTCTGTACTGCACCGAATTGAAATAATTAAGGGTTTGAGGTTATAAAACTTGAGAATAATCTCAAACTCAAAATAAAGCACACTGACTGACTGCTTCCGAGATTATTCTCAAGTTTTATAACCTATGGGCAAGATCTGCTTGACTTGAAAATTGTATTTAATATTTTTCAGTATTTCATTTTTCTGATGTTTATCGAAGTATGAACTACAATGGGTCGCGTGCAAAGTAAGTGAGCCCCGAAGGGGTTTGTGTAAACTTTGCTAGCGGCCAATATAGTGATTACTTCGATAAACACCCGAAAAATTAAGTTCATTGCTTATATTTACGTTCTCTTTTATTTCTTATATTTACGTTCTTTCCTATCTACTGTCTGACCACAAATTTGCGTTAGGGGCTACACTTGAAGCAGAAAAAAAGGAAAAAAAGTTAAACATACGCAGTTTTTCTACTAAAAGCAAAACAGAGTCAACGATGTAATAACGACGTCATAACGTCGCCTACGTCCAATCAGATTGGAGAACCGTTTATTTTGACGTAACTGAACGTCATTTAACGTCGCGTGAACCGATGTAATTATTGAAGTATAAACTACGTTCTAACGATTTAACATTGGGCTTTTTTAATAAATGCACGGCTATTTAAATGTAAGTATTGTAAAATATTAAATCAGTTCTCAAGTCAAGTCAAGTCAAGTAAAGTAGATCTTATTTATTAAATCTTTGTGAAGAAAGCTAACTCATCAATGTCTACATGGTAATTCCTCATCCATCTTCCTCCGGTAATAGTGGCATTGTTCAGCATGTCAAGCCAAATACCTTGAGGAATATAAATATCCCGTTTCCTTGATCCCTGCTCTAATACGGGAGCAACGAGAATGATGTTACCCACAAGAAACTCATCATCACATGTCAATGCATCTTCATTAAATGGTTCCAACCACCAAAGGGGTCGGATGATAGGACTTCCATTATGCACAGACTCACGTGCTAGTTCTATAATAATGTCGGAATACTGCTCATGAAGTTTGGTATACTTTTGTGCAATTTCAACAACCGTGTCGTTATAAAGCCATGGAGGTATTGAATATTGCATGCTGGGTAAAAAGGTATTTAGTTGCAGCCATCTAATGTAAAGTTCCGGATCCGGTTTATCCTTGTACGCGTTTCCGCCAATCATGTCGGGAAGCACGAATGGATAGCCGAGTATCCCAAATGTTAATGCACATGGAATTACCGATTTAAAGGCATTATCGTGACCCCAGTTGGAAAGTTTGTCCATCATACGGACAAAAATTGGCATCTTTTGGGTGTGGTACCCAACCCTTACTTCCTGGCGGTAGGATAAGTCTGCCTTAGCTGCGAGTCTGATCCAGGATTGAGGATATATGTCTCCGGGATCCATTGGAGAGGTTGCCGCGCTGTATATATGAGGAAGCCAAGCAGCCTCCCCAGCATCAAATTTAAAAGAGGTAACATTATATTTGCTTTTCAACAATTCTAGTCTCTGAAGATACCATCTGACAGCATCTGAATTTGAAGGGTCTAAAATTCCCGCCAGTTTCCCATTCCACCAGGATATTAAAGCCGGTCGAGGACTGTCATAAGCGCGAATCAGATAATACTTTGATGCGGCTTCGATAAATGATTGTGAATCTAAGTTAAAGAATGGATGTACCCAAACTGTTATCCTATATCCGAGGTCATGCAAAGTTTTAACCATAGCCGTTGCATTCGGAAATTTCATGTCATTAAATGTCATGTCTCCATAAGCTGGCGTCCAATCATCGTCTATTTCAATTTGAGCATGAGTGAAATTGTTCTGAAGAATCGCCTTTGCAAACGACAATACACTTGACTGATTGATATCTTTGTGGTACTGGGCCCATGTGGACCATATTGGATACCGAAATAAACTTTCGTCGGGCACTGCAATTGGCCGCGGAATAAACAATTCCGACATTTGTAAATGAATACTTTTGACACTATCTGCTTGGCACAGCTTGTATTTTAAAAATGAATAACTCTGATAATGATTTAAGTACGGATATTTTTCATACTTTGCGGAAAAGCACATTGTTCCTGGCGGATTGTTTATGCTGAAGTAAAGTGGCACATCTTCATCAATAAACAGTCCAGTCCCACTTGATGAAAAGAAGTATCTCTCGAGCACACCTCCAATTTCGCCAACGTATGAATCATTAGCGACGTAAGGCACCATTGTCCTGTTGGTTGTCTCAAACGGCCACCATTGAATTCTGTCTTGATAACCGCCATACCAATGAGCAGATGAAATGTTAAAACAGTCTATTAACACCTGGTTCGTGCAAGAAAGGGCCGTCCACTCTAAATCATAACAATCTAGTTGTGATGAACTTTTATTCGAGAGGTTGATAGTCAGTCTTTTGTCATTTTCCCATTCTAAACAAATATCTGATCTAAAGATACTTGAGCAATCATATGGATCGCCAGACTTAAATCCAAAGTTAAGCTTCCCTTTGAAAGTTACTCTTTGCTTGTGTGTTAATGATAGAGATAGATCGTTTTGCAAGATGGCGCTGCCGCTTCTCAGAGGCCACGTGACTGGACCAGAACGAGGCGACAGTGATGTCTGATAGTTATGTGTATGTACGTATTCTATACCTATTTCTTCAGTTTGCCATACAACGATACCAATAACAATCCCAAGTATTATCAGCATTCCAACAATAAATAGTATTTCTGCTCTCCTGCTAATATCTGTGACAGGTTGTTTGTCATTTACGTCAGCTGTTTGATTACTCATCTTCTACTGTAAAAGAGAAGAGATATCACTTTTCTCACCCATTGGACAAGAATATCCCTTTCTAAAGGTGTCTGAGATTTTTCTATCTCGGCCTGCTATCTCAGCCTAGGCTCTGAAAGCTGTCTCAAAATGCCAATCATTGCTAAATAGTACAGCCCAATTAATTACACACTTAAATTCAACAAATCCACTTGCAGGTAAATTGCATGCAAAATGAAATTGACAGCCAGTGATGTGCATGAGGTGTCACTGTAGATTTCTGATTAGCTGCCAGTCATGAAATATGCATGCACAAGGTGAAATTAACACACGTCAGAACTATTAATAGAAAATTAGTTTGAAGTTTATAGGAATGGCTTCAACAAGTTTTCAATGGATATTCTGTTCTATAAAATAAAATGGTTGAGAAAAATAATCAATGATGGGGTTGAGGCCTCAACAAGGAAATCTCAGGCTCGTTTTCAGATTATTTAAGTCTTATGCTCGGCAAACCTCGCATAAGACTAAATAATCTGAAAACAAGCCTGAGATTTCCTTGTCTCGGCATTCTGCAGTAGTGCAAACTTGAGCATGGTCATTGTAGTGCTTCTGATGTAACATTTTTTGTCTGATGGACTTGTCTATCGTTATCAGTTGGATGAGTCCATTTATAGTTTTAGAACTTTCTGGTTGACGTTTTAATTTTTTATTGTAAATTGCATAGAAATTCCTGTAAGCAAACAGTGTAGACACTTATCAGGCGTGTGCATTGGAACTTCACTGTTTTGATTATGTCTTCACAACGGGTTTCCAGTCTTAAAAGTGTTAAACTAGTTACTCTTTCGACAGTGTTTTCTGTTGTATATTGCCACTTTGAATTTCACCAACCAGACCAAAACAGATGGAACCGTATAGATTGGCTTAGTCATTGAATCGGCCGTTGTTCAAAATAACGGAATTCTTCAAGTATACAAGAGTCTCTGGGGTACGAATCCATAAAATGTACCCTTGAGTCTCTGAGCCCGTCCATTTGTCATTTGAAAGCAGGGGCGTAACTAGGGACAACTTCATAATACGCACAACCATGTTTTATTCTCTACTTCTTGAAGGGAAAGCTAGTATTTCAGCCACTTTGGTAATTGGTATTGAAATCTTGTCTAATTTATAAATTTTCAGCATGCAAATATGCAGGTGCGTTTTGAAATTTAGTCAATTTTGACAAAATTTCAATACGCACTTGCGTATTTGCCGTATAGGTAGCTACGCCCTTGTTTGAAAGTACTGCATGGGAAAGTTTTATGGCTGACTGGTGGAACTTAAAGGACATGCCACAGGGGATTCATTTTTTGAAATCGGTAATGAGGTTTTGAACAGCTGATCTCAACTTAAATAGAACAACCTTGATATCTGCTAAGAGGCAAAAGAAGTATACAGATACCTTTATATCTGCATAATACCTAATGCAAACATTGGCACATAATTTGCGACACTTTCCATTGCAACCGGTCAAAGGATAAGGAAATGCCATTGGTTAATTGGACAAGGGATCTCAATCATTATTGTCGCTTGAGTAAATCACTTTGCACTATTAATATTGTGCATTTCTTTTGCATAACATCCACAAGGGGATGAAGGATTCGTATGGACATGTGGTACTTTCAAATGAAAAGTCGGTGTAAAGTATCAAATTTTCGTTCCATGTAATGATGTTTTTGGCGTCTTCTGGAACCTGCCTTAAATTTGAATTGAGATTTTATGGGAAGTTCATTTGCAATTTTCTTTCAAATCAACAAGTAGATGAGGTTCCGTTAGAATGATGACGAAGGCAAGAAGCCAAACAACAATTGTTTTTTTTTTTTTTTTTTTTTTTTTTCCGAAAATTTCAAATGAAAACTTCTAACACGAGCTAAGATAGAGAAACATATAAGTCCCTGTAATTTTATTTTGCCGGGAGATATTTTGAGACAAGTAGCATTAGCATTAGAGTTTCAGTTTTGATTTCTATGCGGATTTACTCACAGATATTAGCGCCAAACATTCTTGAAGTGCAGACTGCCATGGTGAGTTTTGATTGGAACTGCTATTTTTGAACTAAGGACCTTATCTCCATTATCAGTGTCTATGAAAAATTCTGTGTTTATATTCTTTGCAGAACATGACGTTTGCCAAAATGACATTATACTTCTACGCAGCAATTTACACGAGACCAAGTATTCAAAATAATACAAAAAATTTCATTTCCCCTGAGTATATTTTAAATATAAAATGATACTGTTGGAATTGTGCGAATATGAAAAGATCTGCTAAATTTTACCAGAAGACGGGTCCATTTTGACATTGATTGACATTCCAGTTTGGACACGCCTGGTCAAAGTCAATATATCAGAGTACAGTCATTTACGTCTAGCCTTAACTGATTCTAAAGAAGGTCGAAAGATAAAAAAAAAAAATGAAAAAAAAAACACTAAAAGAACAATAAAATAAGACCTACCTTTTCGTTTTTTTCTACTTCTCCGTTGCAAACTAAAGAAGCCTTCTTCGTTTTAAAAAACTAGTTCTTTGACAATACCAGTTTCTTTCTCGGCTCGTTTTATATTAATGATGATAGTGTGATACAAATATTTTTCTTGTTCGCATTTTTTATCTGCATCTAACCCACAAGCTACCGTAATAACACTGACTACTAAGATAGAAATATCAGATCAAACAGTATATACTCTAATCAGACTGCTCTTGCTCCTGGAGCAGTCTGATTAGAGGCTATACTGTTTGCAGTGGCGCCTCTACGTTTTGAACCTATCGCCAAGTGGTAAACTCATTTATCTCTGGTACGTTTACAACACTAGTATATTGGTTACTTTGAAATGTGAAAACTATAATTCAACAGATGTTATGTCGTTCAAATCGTAATTGGCCGTAATTTTGTCTCGGCCAGATGCGAACATTCAGGTTATACTTAAAACAGCACGGGGTTGGGAAATCAACAACCTTTCAATGTACATAAGACATATAGAGAATCCCATGTTAGTGTCTTTTGATATCAAGTTTATCAGGCGAGACCAGACACAGCGTAGGAATGGCGAGGCTTGCCGAGCCAGTCCGACGTGTTTCTGGTCGAACCTGATAAACTTGATATCGAAAGACACTTACATGGTTTTCTATTTATCATGCATCATTACAGTGGGAACGCGTATCCATGGCGGAGTGATATTTTTATACAGATAGCAACCGAAAAACATTCTAAATTTCTGGAAGTCAGATTCAATCGACGAACGTGTCGCCATTTCAGTGCTGCTTTGTCGGCGAATCAAATTACACACAGCCGAAAATAATATATGGTTTTATTCCTTACACCTTTATGTAATTCTTTATGCCTTTGAGGGCAGAACTAAACACCGCGATATTCGGCAATCGAACGTTTTACGCGATCACGTAGAGGCGTCTCTTTTCCGTCAACTTCAGCAGCAATTTTAAAAGTAAATCGACTTTCTCCCGTCGGCGGACATATGACATGAAAAACCATGGTGTCTGCCCTTTCTCCACGTAAAAATTCAAGTAATTCGGTGTTTGGGACAATTTCCTTTGCAAAATAATGTTAAGGCCCTATGCATTTTCTCAACAAAATGGCGGATAATTTACCTGATCGGTAGCGATTGAAGTTAGACAGTTTTGTCAACAAAACAGTCTGTAATAAATTCAACTCCCACGGAGATTTTCTTGAATCCTGATATTCGACACACGACGAGGAACGCAACTTTCACATCGATACACAACTTATTTTTTTCTCTTCATTATTCAGAAAGTTTGGACAAATAAAACTGATCTGTAGCCTACACCATAAAGAATGTAAACAAATTGATTTTTGACAGTTGATGTGTGACGCAACAACTAAACTAGCGTCAACCGGTTCGGCTTTCGCATTTACTAGCTTAAAAGTTATAACACCGGTAAGTTGTGGTCAAATAATTGGGGTTGCTAGAAAAAGTAATTTTGCCATCCAATTAATCCTGCACGCGCCAATATGTCAAAGCCACTCCCACAACCTACACAACCACCCTGTCCAACTAACACCCCCGACCTCCCCCCTCCACCCCTGCAGCCCCCCCCCCCCCCCCCCCCCCCCGCCACACACACACAAATCTTTTTTTTTTTAAGAAAAGAAAAATATAAATGATGTTTAACAAACCTCAAATACTTGCAGAGCTGCAATGACTGTAAATCCTTGGATAAAAAGTGCAGTGTAGACCTGGGTCAGACTACTCCCAAAACAGCAGTCTAATCAGGGTATGCACTATTTTATTTTCCAAGAAGTTTTGACACACTCAGATGGTAAAAGTGGCATTATTTTAGGACAATTGCAGTATTAAATGGAGATTTGGTTTCAACTTTAAGCTTGGAAATGACACAGCCACACACACACACACACACTCCTCACTCCTTTAAACTCCTTATGAGTTCAGACTAAACTGAAACGCAGCATATCTACTGTAAGATGAGCCTTTAGGCATTAAAACTGCAGTTTGCATCTTTTATGACATATGTTTTGAACCTGCTTAATGAGGAGTTCTAATGAGGTGTCACAACATAAACATTTATAATGAAATGCCATGTTTGTCAAATACAAGCATATGGGGTGGGGGGGGGGGGGGGGGAGTGGTTGTCAGCTCTGGAATACCCTTGGTTCATAAATTTAGACGCCAGTGTGTTTATATAGTTCTCAGTGATCTTTTTTTTAGAGATTTACTCTAACTGTTGCCAAAATTCTCATGGAAACATGGAAATCTGTAAGGTAGGGGCAAATCTTATGCAAAAATTGTATAATTTAAGAATGAATGGTACCTCTGAGAATGGAGATGTTTTTCCCAAATTTTGGCTAAATGAGACATATTTCTCTAATATGATTCTGAGTTAGAGTAACAAAAAAAAAAAAAAAAACAGCTGTCCAGCAAACTTGATTTAATATGTAGCAAAATCTATGGACTCACAACCGTAATCCATTTGTATTTTTCTAAGATATAATAATAGGATATGATCATGATTAAACAAAATATTATACATGAAAAAAAGTAAATAAGAGGCCAATATTTGGTGAATCAAAATGGAATTATTTTTTATCATTTCTCTTCAAGTAATATGTGCATTGTATATTGTGGTGTCTCACTGGTGCTTTGGGTCAAAAGGAACAACTTTTAATAAAATTAAAGATTCCACAAATTTCAACTGAACAATTATCTACTATATAGGTATTGTACATGAATAAAGCTCTAAATATATTCACATGCAGTCTGGCCTTGCCTTTCAGTGTTTTCCATAAAAATGTAAATAGATAAATATATTTATAAATAAGAAATAATTAAAGTGATGGGCAATATAAGAAAAAAATGTTTCTAGGGACATTTCCACAAGTGATGGTTTTATGAAATGATTTTACAAGATTTCACAAAGACTCAGCTGGGGCATGTTTTTTCTGTATTTGAAAGCAATTCTGGAAATTCTATCTTATTCAGCCATAAATACATATGTTGTGATCTATTATTAGAACCATCTTGCTCAAGTGTTTCAAATGAGGGAGCACAACAGGTGTTCATGAAGCCCATTAATGCTGGTGCAATATTTATAATGGGACTGTGTTTTTAATTTTTCATCCTAACATATCTGCATACTTAGGACAAACACATGATAAAGTGCTGGATCTAGCAGTCAGCAGGGTATTCATTTTTTCTGTGTATGGACACTATGGTCTATATTATAAAGATCTTTCTGACATAATCCTCTGTGATCAATGAAATGGCTTCTTTAGGGGTGTGACCTTGGGTTTGGGGGGAGGGGGTGTAGACAGGAGTGGGCTTTCCCTCACTCAACTGCACTCCTTTACATTCATGGCTATCAGCCAATGTCTGTCATCAAGGTTTTCTGTCTATTAACTGATAGTTTACTCTTACTCTCTTGATAGGAGGATTTTCAATTTACATAGATCTAGATATATAATTTGCAAATTTGTAAAAGTTTCTTTTAGTTGGGTTAAATGGAATAAAAATATGGGTTTTTTTTCTCAGTTTGTGGTATTTCTATTGGTATATTTTGAAGCATTTTAATTTGTAATGGGATTCATGCTAAAATATAATTTTTGGCATTTAATTTTACTGAATATATTTTTCATGTTCCCCCCCCCCCCCCCCCACCCCCCAACCACCAACCCCATCCTCCCGTAAAGGGGTCGGCCCATATTTCATCTTGTTTGACATTTAAAGAGGACTGTTTTAGTTTGTTTCTTGTAAAACGGTTTAAAACCAGTTCACATGAGACTGAAGAGGCGACTATCATTTTTTATGCACTGTGGGCCCGGGCTCTTTCTGTTTTTTTTTTTTTTGGAATCTCACGAATAGGCGAAGCCTGGAGCACTTGAGCCATTACTCGTACGTATGCAGTTGTAACTGAGCTGGTTGCACGAGATTTGACTTTCTCACCATGTGGTTGTATGTGTGTGCCTGTGGGGTAGGGGTGGAGATGCACAGGAGCCTGAGGAGGAGTGTTTTTGTGGCGTTGGGTGGGGTAAGGGGGGGGGGGGGGGCTGAAGGCGAGGTTGTCAGCTCTTATAAACAAATAGACACTTACAATTTACAGTATAATTCATTCTTTCCTTCCTTCTCTTAATCTTTAAGAGCTCAAGAAAGCAAAAAAATATTGTTGTTCCGCTAAAGGTTATCACGTAAAACATCCAAGAGAGCACGCGTGCTACGCGTGACGTTTAACTTACGGAATTTCCAACACCCATGATATTGATCGATTTCTGCGTAAACAGATCTTCTCCTGCCGTATTAACTAGCATGAATGACGACGAGTATCTCAACTATGAAATTTTCACAATGTCCCCGAAATCGGTTTTTGGGACAATTTTCTTTGCAAAATAACTGATCGCAGGGTTTTGCGGGTTTCGGTTTATACGAACTGGGTGCATCAGATTGTGACCATTAATTTCTATTTTTGGAAGTTTACTGGAGTCGTGCAATGAGTTCAAGCTCACAATAATAGCCAAAAGATTTCCCTGATTCGTGTTCCTAGTAGTGTCAGTCATCGTAGTGACAATAACAAGTGGCATAATTAGGTGCAGTTTTTACTGAATTTTCGCCGCCATTTTGTTGGGGATTATTTCTTTGTGCGTAGACGACTGCTCAGAAAATGAATTACTCAAATGTGATGAGTCTGCGTTCCCACTGTTAGAAGTTTTTCAGATGTAAAGAGCGTCAAACAAAAGAAATGTAAACTTGTTGACGTCGCGGAAGCGTTATGACGTAAGTCGGTGACGTCATTTAACCAATCGAACGTTGTTATCACGGCCAACGTCAGTATGTAGCCAATCGTCTTCTGAGATCGCTTCTGTAGGCATCGCCTGATAACATTCGCGCAAGCGCAGTTCTAAAGTGACATGATATCACATTATGTTATCATATCCCTGTTATCAGGTGAATTTCGCAGCATATGCATGATAAATAGCAGTATTTGCCTCCTTCGAGCCACCTCAATCTCAATGACCCTAGGAAGACAACAGGTAAAGGCATCAAGTAGGAGACGTCAGATGCAGTAAGAACCTGCGACAGGCCAATCTTATCTAAAAGGAAAGTTATCCGGAAACGAATTTAAATGGTAACAACGGACGGACAGACAGACAGACAGACGGACGGAAGTCAGCACTATAACATAATACGGCCCGTTTTCCCAACAGGCACAGAAAAGCATTGGAAACACTCAGGCTAACAGCTGCTATGAAGCTTTGTAACAAAATAAGCATGCGCGCCTTTGAGATTAGGATTCGGACTGCTGACCAGGGTTTGTAAAGGCTCTGTGATTGGAATTCTTTGGGTCAGTGCTTCTCTATTGATTCACTATGGTCAGAGATTAAACTGCAACTTCTATTGTGATCAATTTCTAAGGACAGTGCACGTCTTTGTTATTGGTGATTGGCAGACCTTGTCTGAAGCCTTTTGTCATAGCTATATTTAGCTTAAGGAGACAGTTGTTGATGTATTTACTGGGAAGATTATCGTATTCGTGACGTTGAGCTTTGGGTGGGATTTGCATAATTAATCCCATGTCTATATTGCTGTTGCAATTGTTATGTATATTGACTTGGTCGTCATGATTGGCTTATGCTGCTACGTCAGCTGAATAATTTGGTAAGAATCATTAAGATTCACATGTTTGATTTAATCTGTAACTTGGGTTCAGAATGTGAAGACGTCTATTTGGTTTATCCCTACAGCAGGTAGCTGTTTGGGCGTTGACTTTTGGGTTCGTGTTGTGTGCTGAAGAATGCAAGAGAGTATGCAGCTGTTATCAATGACTTTTGGACTCTTTTGGACTAATATTTAACCTAGTAACTGAGGAAGTGCATTCATTTTTGGACTGTTGATAACAATACTAAATTATAACATTTGCACATATTTTATGGAATTTAAGTGAAGTATAAACATAGTAGTTAGTTAAGGAAATAACTTTTGGACACACTAATAAAACTAGAACAATAAACTATTATTGTTGTTTATTATGAAAATAGACCACTATACGAGCAATGCTGTAGATAGCCGTGCCAAGGAGTTCTACTTTAACGGCGCGGCTGTACAGAGGTCAAACCATAGACCAGCTGGTGGCTGGTGCGGCTACGACACAAACTCTTTCTTGGTGTTAGCCGTCTCCAGGATTCAGGATTCAGACCTTGGACCGGCTAAGAGAAAGCTGGCTATGGTACAAGCTTCTTGAAGATTCGCAGGAGATAGATTTAGGTTTTTCGTTGTTCAAACTGGGTTTTCGTGGAGTTTTAGCGCCAACTTTTGCCAGGCTTACAGTCCCGCGGACAAAGATATGACAGGCCTGCGGTGACGCAATTGTTCCAAGAACACGCGCCTTATAAAATGATTGTATACAGCTTGTCCCTGTGTGTTCAGCTCCGAATAAGGCTTTTTTAAGATTTTAATTTAATAAGATCATTTGTCCAAAAGGCGTATAAAATGCAATTTAGATCGCAGAGCAAAAACATTGTGCCACAGACATGTTTATACTTGAAATATTGTATATTTCAAAAGTGAATTAAATCGCTATTTGATACCATGCTGCATAATGACGTGGAAACTAGGGTTATGAAGGCCAGGGGACGTATTTATAAAACGACTTAAGTCGTTACTATGCTATTGCTAAGGTTAAATTTCTATGAAGGAGATTCCCTATAACTATGAAATTTGCTCTGGAGGAACAGTCTTTTTCAGACTGTTCCTCCAGAGCAAATTTCATAGTTGTAGGGAATCTCAGACTGTTCCTCCAGAGCAAATTTCATAATTGTAGGGAATCTCCTTTATAAAAATTTAGCCTTAGCAACAGCATAGCAACCACTTAAGTCGTTTTATAAATACGAGCCCAGGTGGAAAAATGGATGTTAACTAAGTGTCATGAACTTTTGACGCGATGCTGCCTCGGCCTGTGCAGCAAAAAAAGTGACACATATCACCAAGTGTTATAAAATGACACAAGCCAACAGTTTAGGCTCGAGTGGCAAAGAAGTCAGTTTTGTGTTAAACCCATTCACGAGTCCATTTGCTATTTACAGGGTGTGTAGTTTAGTTTTTATGCTCCCGTGGCGATAATTTACCCTTGTATGTCTGTCTGTCCGTCCGTCTATCTATCTATCTCTCTATCTATCTATCTATCTATCTATCTATCTATCTATCTATCTATCTATATCTATCTATCTATCTATCTATCTATCTATCTATCTATCTATCTATCACCCCGAGGGGAAGTCAGACGGGTTCCAGTAAAGCAAACGACAGGGGGTTAGCTGAAATAAAGGAGTGAAAATAAGTTTGTACAATGCGAGAAGAGTGTTAGTATAGTAAAAAGATAAAAACAGAAACTGATGCTTAGGGAGAGACATGTGTCACAGGGGAGGAAAAATCGTGGCCCGACCGGGACTCGAACCCAGGGCCTCTCGCTTACCGTGCGAGCATTATGCCAACTGAGCTACCGAGCCACGTGGTCGACCTTTGACATTTCCCCCCTGCTTAATTAGATTCGTCCCCGAATCTACCCGGTACCACGGAGGAACCAACGAGACATGCACTTTTTGATGCTCGCGGCCCTAGCCGTGGACCCACACTGAACCACCAAATGTCACAGGGGAGGAAAAAATCGTGGCCCGACCGGGACTCGAACCCAGGGCCTCTCGATTACCGTGCGAGCACTATGCCAACTGAGCTACCGAGCCACTTGGTCGACCTTTGACACATGGATCACTTGCCAGACAGCACTGCTGAACTACGCCAAGGTGGGAAGGACCGGTCTGTGGGCTGGTAGGGCATTCCAATGAATAACTGACCTTGGGAAGAATGTGAACCTGTAATAGTTTTTAAGAGTGGGAATCTGTCTGTATGAAAGAGGGTGGATATATCTTGATAGCCTAGTTTTACGGGTATTGCAACAAGAGGTTATATGTGACCATGTACATCTTTACAAGACGGTTGTCTATACGTCATTGGTCCAGGGGCGTCAGTTAAGGCGCTTCAGCATAGCAGTGACGCTGAAAGTATAGTTACAATCTATGTACACCCACTTGGCAGCCCTTCTCTGGTCTCCTTCCATTTTCTGTATACCAGTGGCAGTGTGTGTGTTTGGGAAGCGGGGAGGGAGGGGGTAGGGGGGGGGGGGCATACTGCTGAAGCGTTCTCAAACTGCGGCCTAATCAGTGTTTTATATGCTACCGATTTCAGGTCGACATTCTTCTTCCCGTCTTCGCAGACTGTAAAATTGACCCTACGGAGCGGGTGAGACAACCATCACCTTCCAAAGTTTAAAATTCTGGTATGTACAGTTAATCCTATATTATCATGGACCTGAATACTTCTTAAAAAAAGCCAAGAGTCTGATTAGCACTCTTGGTTATGTTGTCAGTAAGGGTACTCCATGATAGGTGATCATAGGTCGTCCGAATTGGTGACTCCTAATTATTTTACTGATGAAACACTATCTAGCTCAATATCATGAAAAATGTACTTGGTTTCAATGGGGGTTTTAAGACGAGTAACATGAAGGACCTGACATTTAGAGGGATTAAACTTCATACCCCAAATCTTTTACATTGTTCAAGGCTGGGTAGGCCATTTTGGAGGCGTTCAGTGCGTGAGCGGAGAGCAAGGTACAACGCAGTGTCATCAGCAAAGAGCCTTACGTACTCTTGTTGATTTGACCCGCTCTGGCAGGTCTTTAAGATACACAAGAAAAAGAATTGGCTATGCCCTATATGCGCATTCTCAAATCAGGTATCAACATGTAACAGTTTCGCATGTCATATCATACACACAAACTGACAAACTTAAGATGGATGGTTGATTTGCGATTTTACGTCCTTTTAAACAGTATGTCAGTCATATCAGGATAATGGGTGGGTGATAATATAAGACTGTGTGCAGTGCGTTTACGATTGAAAAGATTCCCGCCTACAGCAGGGCTCGAACCCGGGACCGCTAGATCAGCATAACAACGCTTAACCTACTGAACTACCGGGGCACCAACAAGCCAAAGAAGGAAAACGCAAAGAAGTTTTAAGTGTTTTATAGTGTTTTATAGATAACAAACATGTATAAATTACAGTTAAGAGCAAGCTACATACAAGTTCAAAGCGAATAAAAATTCTTTTGGACCGTCATGTGTGCAAGGTCCTAAAACTTTGTATTCTCAGAGGCAAAGGAAAGTATACAATTTCTAAATTTCCGTGTTCATCTTATTGTTCATTGCTCAGGTCTAAAATGTTACATGTTGTATTTTTACTCAATGTAAAATGAAACTGCACTTGTGACACTATAGGTATATGTCGATTTTTCCCCTTTTTTGCTCGTGCATCATACTGAACCAAACGATTGTCGCTATAAATACATTTTCGGTTGTTTTTATACCCCCGCTTTGAAAAAGTGGGGGGTAACCCGGATTACATATGCCCGTCCGTCCGTCCTTCCGTCCCTCCGTCCCTCCTTCCGCCAGGCCCCTTTTAATCAAATTTTTCGTCAAAAATTTCTCCACAACCATACAAAATAGAATGGTCATATTTGGCATACAGGTTGATGTCGATGTGTTGTATCGTGGGATTGAGAACCAGCCTTCTCCTGAATATTCTTCCCTTTTTTGTCCATTTTTCTTTGTTTATACTTTGAATAGTGATTTTTGGCTTGCCGTCTCGGCGGCAAGCCAGTATTCAAGTGGTTTAGTGATACCGATTTATTTTCGGAAGAAACGATACGTCACACTTAGTCGGAAAATACCTGGAGAGTGTGTACTGCAGTGTTTATATATAGCAATAGCGCAAAGCATTAGCTTTTCCAAAAATCATGCAGCGGCGTCGCGAAAAATAGGCCTTAGGGCATCGCATAATCTTACTGGTCAGAGCAGCCGGCACACTGTCCAGCGCCGGAGCCTTCATGGGATCTGATCAGTCTTTTACGGCATAAATATTCTTCATGATGATCCATGATGCAGACATCTTTCATGCTGAGGATAGACTGACTGCGCGTATGCCGGAGTGGGCTGATATGTGTATCTGTAAAAACTGAAAGAGCAGAGTTCAAATTTATTGTTTAGATTTAGAAACAAGCGCTTTTGACGATTTTCTTCTCTTATCACATTAACTGAAAAAATGTATTCCATCTATCTAGAGTTTATAGTTTATTAAAGTCTCATTTTGGTGTACAACATCACAGTACGTACATGTTTATATACAGACATATAAAATACACCAAACCATTCTGTACAGAGACTATGTACATCATGCATTACATATAGACTTATCTTATCACCGCGGATAAAGGCTCCACAGAGGTAAAAAAAAAAATAATAATAATAATAAAAAATACAGCGAACATTGAATATTTTTTCAATTTACGTGGCACTGCATCCATGGTGCCAGGGTACAGTCACTTCCTAAAAACTACACACTGGAATCAATGGTTTCCCCCTCCTCAGCCACACGGCGCATGAATTTACCAAAAGCGGCACAGTCAGGTACAGAGAAAGATGTGGCGGAAACCAATGTCCAAACAAAATGCCCCCCCTGCACCGACTTTATGCACCGTAATACATGCTCCGTGAGGATGAAAAGGGGAAACACTTTGGAAAAAAGTCTACTATGTGGGAAAAAAATCAGACAGTTAAACGAATAAATATGCTGGAAGTAAACAGAATTTCCGCCGTGTGCATCCAAGATACGCATTATAATAAATGTGTGGCTTAATTGCTTGTAAGTAGAACTGATCGTGTTATGTATGTAAAAGTCGGTAATGTCGGTGAGTACTAAACGCTTACGCATTGCAACAGGCCTTTCCATGGCGCAAAGCGATATATCATGTATACATTTTTAGCATCTGATAAATTTCCTTTTGACCATCAACATGTGCATGAATAGCCTGAACAATGATACAGAAAAAGGGAACAATTCAGAATTGTTAAAATTTGAAACTGTAAGGGATTCCTTGACAGCTTTATGACAAGGGAGGGGTTGGTTGGTTGGTGCGATGATGCTGGGTATAACTTCCAGTGCCGGGCGTCCTACTTATTTGGATTATAGTAGAACAAGGGCCTACTGTGCTTGCGGTAGGTGCGGGTTGGGGTGTGTGGACATATTTCTTACTTTTATAACACTCTCTAATATTGCCTTCTTAGTTCAGCTATACAAATGTACAGAGAAATATTTACACTCAACGACGATTTCCTTAGATGAACCTATACTGGGCTGACGATGTTCATACATCCACGAACAACACACATTCATGCAATCTTACGCGTAAGCAACTTCACGGATAGATGATTGGCCGACGTAAAGATTGATATGTCATGTCATAGTGACGGCTGCTGTACATATTACCAAACACGTAACTATTATTCGTCCTTAGCTTGGCGTTTACATTGTAATTAGTCAGAACTTCACGAATGAGTAAACAAAATTGATGTAAAAACATAGCATAAATATAAAGATAAATTTCATTTGTCGGGAGTTCATGGAAATACGAACGCAATAGGTGCCGTGCTTTGTTGTTCCCAAATGGTGTAAAGCAAGTTATTGTCAAAACAATAACAGCATGCATTTTCTTCTCAGAGTGTCAAAGTTTTGTTCCAGTCACTGCCACTGATGCCACTTAAACCAAAAATAAACTTCAGTAAATATTAATTTATTTCTTCTTTTGATGCCAAGTTCAGATGTGCCAAGATTCCATAGACATGGGTTTGAAACAGTCTTTCCTAAAATTTTGATTCCGACTAAATGTGACTCAACAGCCGTAAAGAAAAGACTTGAAATAGGTCCATATAGTTATTTAACTTGAGGCATGCCTAAAACGGCCGGCCAAAACGTTGGAAAACTGTTTTTTTTGTTGTTGTTGTTGTTGTTGTTGTTTTTATTGTGTGTGTGTGTGTGTGTTTCCTCAATTTGTTTTTCAGATAAATTCTACACTTGTTTTTTTTACCTTACACCCGTAGATAATGCCACCATTCAAGAAGTTAGAAATTAAATAGTTTGCTAAATAAAAGTAAGCAACAGAAAGCGCACTAACAATCGGGTTCACTTCAATAACAACTCATGAAAATTTCACTGTTTCAGCTGTGCAAGCCTTCCTTTTAAAAGGAAATTTTATTTTCGTCAAAGCTTTCTCCGCAACCATTCAAGCTAGAATAGTCATATTTGACATACAGGTTGATGATGATCTGTTGTATTGTGGGATTGAGAACCAGCCATCTCCTGCTTATTCTTCCCTTTATTTGTCAATTTTTCTTTATTTCCATACTTTGAATAATAAAATTTTTCGTCAAAGATTTCTCCACAACTAGTCAAGCTAGAATAGTCATATTTGGAATACAGGTTGATGACAGTGTGTTGTATCGTGGGATTGCAAACCAGCTATCTCCTGCTTATTCTTCCCTTAATTTGTCCAACTTACTTACTTTCCATACTTTGAATAATGATTTTTTTCGTCAAAGAATTCTCCACAACTGTGCAAGCTAGGGTAGTCATATTTGTTTTACAGGTTGATGACGGTGTGTTGTATCGTGGGATTGCAAATCAGCCTTCTCCAGCTTATTCTTCCCTGTATTTGTCAGATTTTCGTTCTTTCCATACTTTGAATAACACACAGTTTTTCGTCAAAGATTTTTGTGCAACCATGCAAGCTAGAGTAGTTATATTTGGTATGCTGGCTAATGACACCTTACTCTAGTTTGGCATTAAATACCAGCAGTCTCCCGCTTATTCATCCCTGTATTTGTCTGATTTCTTTCTCTCTTTACATTGAATAATGCAATTTTTCATAAAAGATTTCACAGCAACCCTTCAAGGTAGATGTCATATTTGGTGTACAGATTATTAAAGACTTATTGTATAGTGGGACTCAACCCAGCCGTATCTGGCATAGTCTTCCCTGTATTTGTCTGATTTTCTTTCTCTCTTTACACTGAATAATGCCATTTTTTCGTTAAAGGTTTCACAGTATCCCTTAAGGTAGAATGTTCATATTTGGTATACAGATAGATAACAACTTGTTGTATCGTGGGATTGCAACTCAGCCGTATCTGGCATATTCTCTTCTGTACTTGTCAAATTTTCTTTCTCTCCATACTTTGAATGACTTTTTTGTGAAAGGTTTCTAAGCAGCCATTGCCAGTTAGAGGAGGGATATTTTGTTTGCAGGTTGATGATAACTGTTGTATTGTTGGATCGAGAACCAGCCTTCTCCTGCTTATTCTTCTCGATATTTTTTCGAATTTTTCTTTCTCTCCTTACTTTGAATAATGCAGTTTTTCGTATCATATTTCACAGCATCCTTTCAAGTTTGAATCTTTATATTTGGTATACAGATTGATAAAGACTTATGTCTTACATGTATTTATTGATTTTTCTATCTGTCAATGTGAAGTCATTTTATTCTGTATTACATAGCAAGGGATTTACTGATATTTGGTATACATGTTGACAATGAGTTCTGTCTCTGTATACTTTATGTAACGAAAATAATACCATTTGATTAAGCACTTAAGCGCGGGTATAGTCGGATTCTCCGACAGTTCTAGTTTGTTTCGGTACGCATTTTCGGTTGTTGTTTTTTAAGAAACCAAAACTTTTAAGTTTTATTTACATGACAAAAAGGCTCGCAGTGGCAGACGAAAATCTGATTCTGGCCGCTCAACGCGGTTTGTGACTTCTTTGGGTCACTAAAATACACTAGACTCATGATCGATTGGCGATGAAGTGTATATGGTCTTCTGCCTCTGAGTATATATATGTTCTGCGCAAAGTAGGAATCGGTACAATTCCGGAATTGTCCTGCGCAAAGTAGGAATTGTCACTTTGTTGCGCAAAGTGGGAATTCTTACCTTGCGCAAGACAATTCCGGAATTGTGAGAATAATTAGATGTTAGTGCGTTTAACAAATATATGTTTGCATTTATTTGTTTGATACGGCCATTTAACCATACCGATATATTTCTGAGTTTGAAAAAAAATCGTAATTTTGACAAAGTAATATTTTCCTCTTCAAAAGACACATCTACATATTTCTGCAACATATGTACAAGTTTCAAATCGACTGCTCAAACACTGGAAAAAGTTATCAGAATTTGAAATCATATATCTTTCCCGAAAAACTGCCAGATTAATAAGGCCGTAATTTTGTCAAAAATACAGAAACCATTACCATGTTACTTCCAGTTTTGCCCAGAAATATTTACCTGTTCGATATAAACAACCAAATCCCTTGCGCAATTCTAGAATTGTACCGGTACAATTCCGGAATTGTAACACAAAGTGAGAATTCCTACTTTGCGCAGGACAATTCCGGAATTGTACCGATTCTTACTTTGCGCAGAACATATATACTGTTGTATCCAATGTTGCCGGAACTTTTAATCCAACCCATTTGCATTTTCGTGGCAAAAAACACTAGTGTATTTAAACCTGTATGCTTTTCTTTTTTTTTTCCGAAATTTAATATTCGTCATATTTAAATAGTAACGCCAAGTACGGGTACAGAATTCGTCTATGTACACTCACATCTTTTCTATTGAAAACTTCAATGTACATTACAGACTTCAATGTACATTAAAACCTTTTCATTTTATAAGTTTTAAAAGCTAAACTGTTGAATGATATTTTATGGACATGTAAAATAGTATATTTCTGACCGACGCTGGGCAATTATCATTTAGATGAATGGGTACACTTTCAGTGAAGCAACTCTACCTGTTTTTTTTTTTTTTTTTGTTTTTTTTTTGCCTCCCTTCTCCATAGAGGTCAACTATTAAAGGTAAGAGTTTGCTCCCCTACAAGAATATATCATGCAGAATTTCAGACTTGAGCGGTGAATGATACAGACTTTTTCAAAGTGTACTGAGTATAGCATATACACTGCTCAAAATATTTAAGTCCCTATATAAAACTTTTCATCATCAAACTAATTCTAATACAGCAGTGCGTCTATAGATGCAATGGAAAGTTTCCGTGTTAGTCGGTAAGTTGTAAATAGATATATCACTCGCCCTCCGCGCTCGTGATATGATCTACTTTACAACTGACCTCCAAACAGTGAATTATTACTCAACAATTCACTGTTAGAGCTGATCTATTTCTTAAATAGAGACATATGGAAATGATATACAGGTGCTCCTTTAAATATTGTGAGCCGTGTATATCAAGATGTCGTTGCTCAAAGGTAAATTGCAAACATTTCAAGATGAGGATGCACGAAGGCTGAAGATGACACAGCCGTAAAGTATATTGCAATCATCTCAAGGTGTCACTATCCTAAGATGACACTGCCATAATGTATATTCTAAAACAGTGCGCTTTAGAAAAGACTGCTTCTATGTCTGTACATTCAGTTTAGACCTATCTGTCTCAGTACTTAAACTTTAAGGTGATTCTGAAAATGACACCACCCGAAGGTATATTGAAAATATCCCAAGGCGACCCTGCCCGAGGTGATGCTGCCGAAGGTATATTGCAAATATAAGACAATGTTGCTCTAAGGTATGCTGCAAATGTCTCAAGTTGTAATGCTCTATGGGAATTAGTTAAATGTTGCCATCTACGATTGTTTTATATCTACGTACAAAATGATAAGTTTCAGTTCTGAATCTTCTCAGAAACAATGTGTGATCGTGGAGAAGGCAGATTATACTAATTTTTATGTCAGTTGAACTACTATGTAAATAGTGTAATTGGAAAACTATTCATTTACAATAAAATCTTACATGACATTGAATCACCTTGAAATGAAATAGTGCAAAGCTGGCATGATAGGACGAACGGTAAGACTTTACATACGCTGATGATCTAAAACTCTTCGCTCTTTTGGGTCAAGTTGGGTAAATTCGGACGATGACATTGTTTCCTTTATATGTCAGTTGTTTGGAATGAAAACAAAATTAACTGGGCAAACAGTGAAAATCATGATGAGACGGCTCATTATGAGCCGTATCATCTGGAGTCTCACTGTTTGCAATGGTATGTCTGAATTTACCCGCTGTCCGAATTTAGACGCTGTTGCACGATAATAATAGCGGCAGCGGTCAAGTGGTTATACGCCAGTGATCCGTGGGATCCTGTTCCGTCGGTCTTTCGGATGAATCTATCACGAGGACCCCAGCTCTACTACACGTACGTAGTAAATAACAGAATAACGCATTACACAGACGATAACAGGAGGTACCAGCGCGGGGCATTGGTCAGAACATGTTTGTGATTTGGCGCATCTGATATGGGGCTCAACGGAACGAATCCATGGTTGCACACCCTTGAGTCAAGTTTTCCCCTCTTTTATGTAACAATTCTAAGTATTGATCAACTGAATCGTTCCACACACAAGAAAACACTGTGTCTTTGGGAAACTTTAACATTTTAACAAAACATAAGTCCATGACCTTGACCTCAGTCATCAAGGGGGGAGGGGGTTGCGGTGGTATTGCCGATATTGATTTAGGCCATTACCTACATTGTAACATCTGTGGAAGTATAAAGGAATTCTATCTAAGAATGAAGGAGAGTATTGTTTTGAAAACTTTAGCAGAATATACCAAATTTCAATATAAAATTTCTAAGTGTATAAACTTTACCTAGGATGGAGATAGTGCAGAATAAAATTTCCTCATACCAAATATAATTCAAATCGAGGCAGGGTTTAGAAAATATCAGATCTTAAAAACTTTGACGGAAAACTTAAACATGAAATTGTTTAAGTACAGGACCAGGGGTGGGAATAGTGCTGAAGAAATTTTGGCCCAACATTTATTAGCTTACCAAATATAATTCCAATTGATCAACTATGAGATTTTAACAACTTTGATTTAAACTTTAACCGTTATGATAAATTAAAGGGTTCCGTCAAGAGTGAGAACACATTCAAACAGAAGGAACATGGCCCATACTTTGAAGATTTGGCTACTCAAGCCTCACCAGTGCCCCTGACAATATCTGGCGACGAAAGCCAAAGATCTTAATGTTTTAACAAGGCAGTCGATTCAAATACTGATTTGTATCAAAAGTAGTCCAGTTGATTAAAACGCAATGATCTAAAATAAGAGTCTAAACCAATGAAAAAATTCTGGTATCTCAGAATATATCTTCTGACCTCAAAGGAAATAATAATAAAAATAATAATAATCTGCACTATGGATGATGTACGGGGAGACGTTTTACGGCCGCCACACGGCGCAACAGCTGTAGTGAGGTCAAATTAACATATTAAAGAGTTCCTTCAAGAGCAGAAAACACATTTAAAAGAAGGAACATGTGTCTTATCAGTGACCCTGTCAATATCTGGCGACGAAAGCCAGAGGAAAGCCTGCTGTAATTTCTTTCCGTGACCTTGGCCTTTAGGTTTTATATGACCAGGAGTGCGGATGGACACAAAGTCTATCGCTACACCAAATATAATTTAAATTGATCAAATGGTTAATGTAAAACTTTAACATAAAATTTCATCAAAGTCCGTGACCTTGACCTTTCCGCTATGATCAGGGATAGGGATAGTGCTGAATATATCTATCATTACACTCAATATACACTCAATATACGTAATTCTAATCGATCAAAATGGGTTGAGAAACGATGAAAAACCTTCACGTAAAACTTTAACATAAAGTTTCTGTGTCAAAGTCTGTGGCCTTGACCTAAAGGTCATTATCACGAATAAAATTTCGGACAAATATCTATCATCATACCAAATGTAATTCAAATCGATCCAAAGGTTTAGAAACTATCTTAAAAACTTTAAATGTATGGGTGTTACTATATAAGGAGGATTAACTTTCACAGTATCATTTAATTGGACGGACACACGCCACCAAGTGCATGCAGCTATGGTTATGTACCGCTGAGCCACTTTGGGGACGTCGTTAGGAGAATTGAACTGAACTGAACTGAACAGTGTCATTCTGTCTCTTGATTACATAGTGTCAACACCTCCAGTCAGCCAATAAAATCATCATCACTGGTAATTCTGGTTCACTGATTGGTTGAATAAATTTTCACACCTTTATCTGTACAGGTAAAACTTTAACATTTTGCTAACGCAGACGCCGCCCCAGGCGCCGACGTCGGGGTAGTGCATTTGCTGTTCTTGAACTTCGATCAGGCCAGCTAAAAATGCATAAAACTATGTCTAAACAAAAAAGATCAATAAATCTGTTTGTCATTTATAAGACAATACGATTTAGATTTTTAGTAAGGACCTGCTATGTATTTTGCTGATATTGAAAGTGAGAGTCGACCATGTGCAAACCGAAAGTTTACTGCACTTAGAACTCATTAGAGGACTTTTTCGAGGGAAAAAATCTTGTTTATTGAAAGCTTGAAAGAAATATAACTCAGACGAAAAAGTACTGGCAAGTGGTCTGTTTATATAATATTTTTTAGTTTTATAAACTGTCATCAGCTGGCGGCTCCGTATATTCAAGGAAGATGTCATACATTAGCATGAACTTTTACAGAAAAACAACAACAAACAAACAAAAAACGAGCGACTGAAGCTAATCTGCAGTAAAATTTCCAACTGCGGCAAACAAGACGATTTTTCAGTCTTTTTTATGAAGGGTTTTCCGATTTAAACGTCAATATCCCGCATGTGATTGTTCTTCTTGTCTTTTTAGCGTCTCGTTACTCCCAGACAGTTTTTGTCTCGCCTGTGAAGCAGAGGCGAGACATATGTATTGCTTTTCCGATGTCGTCGTCATCAGCGGCGTAAACTTTTGTCGAGTTTTTGCGTTTAGGTCATTTTCTTAGAAACTGTAAGGGCTAGAGCCATGAAACTTGGGTCATGCATACATCTGGAAGAGTACAGCTGAAAGCCATCATCAATATTGAGTCTTGACCTAGATTTTACGGTTGACTGACTTCGCAATTTTTTGCTAAGTTTTTGCGTTTAGGTCATTTTCTCAGGAACTATAAGGGCTAGAGCCATGAAACTTGGGTCATGCATACATCTGGAAAAGTACAGCTGAAAGCCATCATCAATATTGAGTCTTGACCTAGATTTTATGGTTGACTGACTTCGCAATTTTTTGTCGAGTTTTTGCGTTTAGGTCATTTTCACAGAAATTATAAGGGTTAGAACCATGAAACTTGGTTCATGCATACATCTGGATAAGTACAGCTGAAAGTCATCATCAATGTTGAGTCTTGACCTAGATTTTACGGTTGACTGACTTTGCAATTTTTTGTCGAGTTTTTGCGTTTAGGTCATTTTCTCAGAAATTATAAGGGCTAGAGCCATGAAACTTGGGCCATGCATACATCTGGAAGAGTAGATCTCAAAGCCATCATCAACATTGAGTTATGACCTACATTTTACGGTTGACTGACTTTGCAATTTTTTGTAGAGTTTTCAGGTTAATGTCATTTTCTCAGAAACTATAAGGGCTAGAGCCATGAAACTTGGTTCATGCTTACATCTAAAAGAGTAAATTTCAAAACCATCATCTGTATTGAGTCTTGACCAACATTTTACGGTTGGCTGACTTTGCAATTTTTTGTCAAATTTTGCCTTTAGGTCTGTTTCTCAGACACTATAAGAGCTAGAGCCATGAAACTTGGTTCATGCATACATCTGGAAGAGAAGAACTCGAAGTCATCATCTGTATTGAGTCTTGACCTACATTTTGTGGTTGACTGACTTGTCAAGTTTTCGCATTTAGGTTTGTTACTCAGAAACTATAAAGGCTAGAGCCATGAAACTTGGGTCATGCATACATCTTTGCTGAGTGACAAAGCGCCAGCAGGCGAGACGCCGCATTCCGCGAAATTCTTGTTAGTCATGGAATATACTAGTCATCTAGATTGCGCGCACAGTATGAAACTTCTAACCATAGGCCACTGTAGGTTTCTCATTAGCTGTCAGTCGTGTAAGATAGTGTTAACGGGACTGTTTAGAAATGGCTTGACATTCAAAAGCTGTTCTGCTATTTTGTTGCACATAATGGGAGAGATCTCGACGAGGAAATCTCAGACGCGTTTTCAGATCGTTGAAGTATCATACGGGACATCTTTATTCCTATTAGAAGTCAGTGCAATGAAGCAATAAATTTTAACATAAGGAAAATAGCTACAATTAGGAACATTTGTGTGGACTGTGTTATATATGATGTGGCCGCTTCTAAATGTGCTTCCGATCTGATGGCCACGACCGAAACGTAGTAAGTCTGTCAATTACCGAACTATCAACTTCACTGGCTATTCTCTCAGAGGGGGTGGTGTGGTCGGGCAATGGTGCTGGGTAGCTCTCAGTGACGGGGGATCCTACTAATTTGGATGATAGTAGGGCAAGGGCCTACTGTGGTCGGGCAAGGGCCTACTGTACTTGCAGTGGATGCGGTTGGGGGTTGTTTTGACATTTTTCTTTTCCCTATCATATCTCTTTTCTATCTCCCTCTCTTTGGGAGACGGCTCGATATTGACTGAAATACTGTCTCAAAGAGCCGTTAAACCCAAACCAACCAACCAAACTTCTCTCAGAGGATGTATTGTAATAGGCAGGTGATGCTTTCGTACTACTCGCGAGTACCTGTTCACACCTCTGTCCGTATCAGTTTATATAAAGATTACGGATTTGTCAATGTTCCTGATAAACTGATTCCGCTGTTGTCCACCAGTGTGCGACAACTGGTAAAGACTACTGTTACGACGGCTTTCACTGGATAATGCATTAGCCAATCAACTAGTCCGTAACAAATGAAATTCGGCAATGGTTCCAAGACACCATCACTCCACACACATCAACATCTATGGGAATGAACTTAATTCCTGCATTTTCAGAGAAATAATAATACACATATGTACTAGGTCAAAAAAGTTCCTATACATGAAATTCCTTCCGTTGCTATGGCAATTGCAGAAATTAAGAACATATATAGTTTACTAATTTCAAAAGAATGTCCATTTGCCCATTGAACAAACCTAATTGTTTTGGTTTCCTAAGACTACACATGCTACAAGGGCCGTTTGAATATGCCAGGGGTAATTTTTCATTTTCACAGTAATATCATTAAAATTGCTCAAGTTCAAAGTTTTTAAAATTGGTTTGTGAATAATGATTTCTCAGATTCTGCGCCCCATACACTAAAGCAAGCCTTAGGTAAGGCTATATGCCAAAGAAATCGAAATTTGACCTCTTCTGATGCGAGAATTTCAACCACAAGTCAGGGTACTGTGATTCCTTCAAAGACTGTTTAAATGCCACTTTCAGTGGGATTTCCATAGGAAATCGAAATCGTAATGGCTAGCGGGCGTGTAACAATTCTTTCAATTTTATCATAATGCCATGAAAACAATTACAAAAGAAAAACGTTTATGAAGAAACTTTGAAAAAAGACCGACAGGTACAGTAATAATGACGCCTTGAAAATCGCTATATTTTTAATCAAAAGGGAGATAATCTGAGAATTTGAAGAATTTAAACCGCGCCTGTAAAGCTTGAGTACAAGCCATTAGACATTTTAAGTGTTTTTGGAAATTCCTGCATTATAGGCTTTTCTGCGCAATATTAAATTCATTCACACGCATGCGCAGAAATGTGATGCATTCCATTGACTCCTATCGAATATTGCCAGATAACTCTAATGTGGAAAAGTATGGGTTGACAATTTTCTAAGCATTTTGTTCTTTGGCGTCTACCCAAACATACATGAGCCTCAATTAATTCCAATATGCACTTAGTTCCTTGAAATTATGGCCGATAGTTGGTATCGTTTCTTTTTTGACCGAGTATATTTATGAACTAAGCTGAAGAAACACTGAAAATCGAAAACACGCCATCATAAAAGCAACATCCCGCGCCATTTTTTTGGTTCTTGGAGTTACTTCCCCTGATCTCGTTATTTCTCACTCAAGTCTCACGGGCAGAACTCTGCCCGTTTGGATTAGTCTTTACCAATCCCTATATGCGGTAGCTATAAGGGGAGAGAACCAGTCTATGTTCCTGTACGATATACGAGTATTAAAACTGTTTTAATTAAAAAACTCAGAACTCCGAAGATTTTGTATAATTTAAAATCTTTCACTTCATTTTCAGTAATCGGGATAAAATGGCTTCGGTAGATGGTGTCCGCGCAGTAAAGTCATCTTCCGAAGAAGGTTTTCAGTTCGAATGTGGTCCATGTAGAAACGATGGTGTTACCAGCGAAGCAAAATACTTTTGTCCAGAATGTCAAGATAATTTATGCCAGTCATGTGAGACTTCACATAAAAGATTTAGAAGTACACGCTATCATAATGTAATGTCAGTTTCTGGGATATCAGTGAATGAAGGTGATATACACATTACGGAATCTAGTAGCATACTGTGTTCGTGTTACAAAAGAGAAGCCGACATATATTGTAAATCTCATGACGAAGTGTTTTGTTCTGACTGCAAAACAATCAAACATAGACTTTGCCAAACAATCATAATTGAAGAAATGGTAGCTGAACTCGATCAGAACTTTGGAAGCGCAACACTTGAAGATGCCAGTGATGTAAAAGGTAAATTTTTGAGCTTGCAAACAACACGAAAGCAGGACCAGGAGAAACTTTCCTCAGAGACTAACAAATGCAAGGGTGATATTGAAACGTTCAAAAGCGAATTAATTCAGCATCTTCACAAAATAGCAGACAGTGCTTTAAAGGATTTGTACAATTCTTCAGACTTGCACAGTAAAGTTATCAGTCAGCATCTAGATGCATGCGATACTGCTTTAAGTACGTTGTCAGTGGATTATGATAATCAAGTAGCATCAAAACATGGACGACAAAAGTTTCTTGCAAACTTTAAACTTCGTCGAACACTAAAGGATTTAAATGCTGCTTTCGGAGAACTGCATGAAGAGATAAGCGACCCGTGTTTATCCTTTGACAGAAGTACAACTTTATCCGTCGTACTAGACACTGAAACTTTCGGTGTTTTGGATCACGATTGGCTTGGGCGGTGTAAAGGATTTTCCGCGGCTATGAAAGTTCAAATGTCCCGTGAGTTAAATGTTAAAATGCCGTCAGATGAGGAGCTTCCATGGATCAGTGGCTCAGTATTTTTACCTGGAGGAAATCTGGTTTTATGTGACAGGAATAATAATTGCCTTAAAGTTTTTAATCAACATTTTGAATTTACGCAAACTGTTATGCTTACCAGGGGGCCACGGGACTGTTGCCTTTTCAATGATAACACGCTTTTTATCACGATACCAGAGATAAAACAGATACAGTGCTTCAACATAATTCCATCCATTCAGGTAAAAAACACAATTCATTTGGATCGACAGTGTGAGGGTGTTGCTGCACTGCATCAAGATATTTTTGCGACCTGTCATGAAGAACCAAATAAAGAAATAAGGATAATGGATCAAGACGGTGAATTGAAGAAAACAATAATACTAACTGAAACTAATAAACCTTCTTTTCAGATTCCACTTTATATCGCTGTAGCTGATACAGGAGAGATATTTGTGAGTGAAGCATCTAATACAGACTTCAGTTGGCAAATTCGATGTTTCACTAAGGATGGTCATTGCAACTTCTGTTATTCTGAGCCACAGCTTAAAGTCGCGGTAGGAATACTTATCGATGTTGAATGTCGTGTGTTGGTCTGTTTCTGGAGAACGAACAAAGTCCGTGTAGTGAGTAAAGATAGTGTTACAAGTAAAGACTATTTTGAACCAAACATGGACTTAACAAGGCCTTATACTCTCAGTTATCGAGAAAGTGATGCTACTCTTGTGGTGACATTCAGAAACAAAAATAACATTCTCATTTGTAAAATGAAGTGAACTCCCTCAAATGTGATGCAATAGCTGGAAACATCTGCCATTAGAGTTTGTTTTGAAAAATTGAGGTAAATATGTACACTTTCAGGGGAAGCAACTACGCCATCTTATTTTGCCTCCCTTCTAAAAGGAAGTCATAAATAGATATTTCCCTTTGTAAAAATGTAGGAAACATGGTAGCGTACTCATCCTCCTGGATTCCATAATATACTGCTGTTAGAGCTCTATTATCATGTTTAATAAACACATTGTTGGTGATTATCTCTTTGCCTAGGGTGTAGTTCGAACTCCAAATCCCAAGTCGACTTCTGCTATATGTCTACCGACTATGGGGTGCCGTTTCACTATTCCTTATTTATCAAAATCCTAAATTCATTTTAGGATATCCATAATTCATTTAGGATATCCTAAATACATTTTACCCCGGTAGACACTTACAACAAACTAAACAGCCGTTTATTAAGTATGCGCTTACGAGGGATGTTCAGAAAGTTCTGATCGTGATGTCATATTTCGATAAGCATTATAAATACCGAACTTCTGACGGCGAAACTTTATAAAGCTGTAATATGCCAGGACAACTGTGCAAACGCAGTGTATATTTTCTAAAGGACATATTTTTGAACGTCTTTGAAAGAGGTATACCCTACAGCCACTGCGAATTTTTACTTTAGAAGGTCATAGTTCTCATATAAGCAGTCTTTAATTTTTTTTCGTCATGGCTACCTAAACACAAACCCTAGGCAACCGTGTCCTGTAAATATCGCAGAAATTATACTTAATCTATGTTCCATACTGCCCCTTGAATTTGGATTATCTGCATTTTATGTAGTAGCAAATTCCCTCTGTCTGCTAAAGTCATCATTTTTTTATACGAAAACAAATGCCTTAGCATTCAAAATCTTGTCAGGAAAACCTTTTGCATGGCCCAATTCGAAATTGTGGAATAATTAAAATTAATGTAAAAAACGAAGATATCACAGCCTTAGAAAATGACGTTGACGTCAATTTCAATAACGTCATGAGAACTGCGCATTGCTTTGCAAGGAATGAATTGGAAACGTTCGCTACCCCTCTAATTTTTAAAGGATATTGACGGCAACGACTGACAAACAGCTGACAAAAATTTATTTTGTATTTACGATGATTTTTTACTTCAATGACACACTGAAAATAAATTCACATATGACTTTAACCCAGTGGTATGACTGTGGCCTAATAAAACGCGTTGTACCTCGATAAGAAAATGTATCTTTGTATAGTGTTTGGTATCACTGTAAAGGCAAAATGTAGTGATTTTAATTTATGCAAAGCAATTGCCCCCAGCATGCCGCTAAACAAAGTTATTCGGCAAGAATCAGAACTTTCTGAACAACCCTCGTATATATCTGCAGGGATACGTAGCGATCAGGGCTGTAGTGAGGGCACTGTCTATTCTCTCCCCTTGCGAGAAACAGGCGAGTATTGAATGAGTACCAACCTTTTTTTTCAATTCTCATGTCCATGTTCCCTAGGAGGCTAGAGGGAACAAATCCATAACTCACATCGCCTAGCACCGAGGCCGTCTGTGTTCTCTCCACTTCGAAGAAGGGAGTATCGATATCCCAGCAGGCACACAAGGTTGAATCAATATTGAATCAACCTTGATTCAACGTCATGACGTGAATCAAGGTTGATTCTATATTGATTTAACCTTGTGTGCCCAGTGGAGATCATTACTGACAAATGCCAATGAAATGCAATTGTGACTATCAAGCAATATAATACGTAGGGTCATTAATTTTCATAATAAACTCTGTCTATAATAATTGCTGAATGAAGAAATATTTCTCAAACATTATTATACACGTTGACGAAACTGCAATATTGCATCAACAAAAAATGGATTTATTTCAAAGTCATCTGTATAATGGTACTCATTCAAAAAAAAGTGTTTCACACTTAAAAGAAAATCATTTCATAATCAAGAAAACGCTGAACATCTTTTCACGCAAAACTGAAAATTTTGGTTTTGTCGTACATGTATTCCACCTGAAAAGACGTTTTTCCCCCTTCCAAAACAATCTCAAAATTTGATCCGTCTTTTTGTCCTAAATCTAGATCCGTTTTTAAGACGACTCTAGATTTTTGGCATGATTGTTTCTGAAGAGAAAAGCGTTAGTACACCGAGTCTGATTTACACATTTAGGGTACATATTAAAAGGAGAAATCCCTGTCTTATAACCGGATAACTATGGTTCTATCTATCACAACCTTATATGAGCCGCACCACGAGAAAACTAACAAAATGGTTGTGCGTCGAGCGCAGACTCCGATCAGCCCGGGCCTCCGCCCAGTCTGATCAGAGTCTTCACTGTCTGCATGGAGCTAGCTAAGACCCTGAGCTACCCATTAAGCGCTTACCGAGGAGTCTGATCATATTGGGCGGCTGACCAGGCTGATCTGAGTCTGCGCTGGGCGCACATGCCACTTTGTTCATTTTATCATGTCGCGGCTCATATGAGTATTACGTGCCAGTATGCAATACCAGCGCCAGTACTCGTCTTTTACCATACTTTTGACAATGCGCGTGGGATAAAACTATGACAGGTTTGGCGCTGAACCGGTATGTGTCATGTTCAATGTCATTTTTGCTGATCGTAGCGGATTTACTGAATTAAGGTGGTGATAATCACTGATTTGGGACAAAGACAAAAATCTGCATAAAAAGCTGAAAATAAAACCGATCTTCCCAAAACTTAGCAGATGCCGTCTTTATGATGTTTCTCATAATTGAGAATCCCAAAATGCAGGATTTGTTGATGTTAAAAAGTGTTTTATAAGGAAAGATCAAAGAGTAATTTTCTGCGCAGAAATCTAAAAAAATGTCTTTATTGAAAATATACTTAGTGCTGAGGGTACCTTGTTGCATTACAAAGAGCATCCTAGCAATTATTTTTTTCCAACTCTCTTATCTCACACAATATCATGCTTAGCAGATAAAAAAAAAGACATAGTCTGTGTCCATTTTTTTTTGTCAAAAGACACTGGTGAGACTATTTCAACAATTTGATTATCACACACGTCATGATATCAGTAATGTATTATTTATATTGTAGGTGTTATATAGGCATGCTTGTCTACCCAAAATTTAATGAATGAATCATTTTTTCCTTATTTTTTTTTTTTTTTTTTTTTTTTTTTACTTTCTTTTTTGTTCCTTTCTAGTTTTGGCAGGCTGAAACCCTACAGAAACAAAACCATTCTAAAAGTGCAACCTGTCCGCATTATTTTATAACTAAAAAAAATAAAAGTTTTTGTTACTTAATTTGTTTACTGTCATTATATGAAGAGGCTCAACTAGATAAAATGACAACACTTGCAAGGAAGGTGGCCCAGTATTATTGGGCTTCAGTAAGTTATAGGGATTATAGGCCTACATTCTTTTTTTTAGACTTGCAATTCGTAATTATCTGTTCTCTTCTCTATTCTTACAGTTGGTTTCAAACGGGGCGAAGAAGAGAGTTCAGAACAAATCATTTAATGTATATGTTTGTGTTGAATAAAAATGCTACTCGTGAAAAAATTGTTGACATTTATACAAGGGTTGATCCAGAAGTAACGTCACTGTGTCCTCTGTGCGCTTATTCATTGTAGCATTATTATAAACATTATATCAAGCTGCACTGGAATTCAGTTCTGATTAACAGAATAAATATGAAGTTAGACTATTTTTCCTTTCCATTTATATAGACGTTCAAAGTTTGCCACCGACGCAATCGCGCCGCTAGTTAAAATAACATTAACTAGAAATGTTTTTCAGAGAAAAACTGATGTCCCCCCACCAGCCCATTTCCCATCCTCTCTAATGAATAAAAAGCCTGTACAAGTAAAATATCTAGGCAAGTTTGGAGAAAATCCATCCACTGGTTCTAAAGATATCCTACATAGATGACTATGTCCTTTAAAAAAAGGTCTAGGTCACCAAATACTAAACATGTCTTAAACCTGTCACAACGATATATGCATGCAAGTCTGATGAATATCTGTCAATTGAACCAAAATATATAATTTTAAGAGAAAAACATAAGCATTTCTAAGTTAGCTTTTGACCTTGAAAATAGGGTCAAGATAATCAAAACACAGTAAACTCTTGAGATTATCCCAAAGGTATATCTATGAAAGTAAAGTGGGAATCAAGCCAATGTCTAATGATATATATCAACTTCAGTGAAAATTTCACATATCTAAGTCCTCCTGTGACCTTAAAAATGAGGTCAAGGTCACCAAAATCTGATAAGCTCTTAAGCTAGTCCCAGTGATGTATCAATGCTAGTTTGGTGAAATTCCATTTATTGGTTCATGAGATATTAAGGGTACACAAGAAATTGCTATCTAAGTCATACAGTGACCTTGAAAATAAGGTCAAGGTCACCAAAACCTAATCAGCTCTTAAGCTAGTCCCAGTGATGTATCCAAGCAAGTTTTGTGAAATTCCATCCATTGGTTCATGAGATATTGTGGTGATAGGAAACTGTCATCTCTGTCCTCCAGTGACCTTGAAAATGAGGTCAAGGTCATCAAAATCTAAACAGCTTTTAAACTTGTCCCAATGATGTACCCCTGCAAGTTTGGTGAAATTCCATCTATTGGTTCAAGAAAGAATAGTGGGTACAAGAAATAGTCATCTAAGTCCTCCAGTGACCTTGAAAATGAGGTCAAGGTCACCAAAATCTAAAAAGCCCTTAAACTTTTCCCAATGATGTATCCATGCAAGTTTGGTGAAATTCCATCCATTGGTTCAGGAGATATAGTGGGTACAAGAAATTGTCATCTAAGTCCTCCAGTGACCTTGAAACTGAGGTCAAGGTCATCAAAACCTAATCAGCTCTTAAACTTGTCCCAATGATGTATCCTTGCAAGTTTGGTGGAATTCCATGCATTGGTTCAAGAGAAATCGCGCATACAAGAAATTGTCATCTAAGTCCTCCAGTGACCTTGAAAATGAGGTCAAGGTCACCAAAATCTAATCAGCTCTTAAGCTTGTCCCAATGATATATCCATGCAAGTTTAATGAAATTCCATCCATTGGTTCAAGAGATATCGCGCATACAAGAATCTGTCACGCCGACGCCGACGCACCGGGATCCGCACTGAAAACAATATGTCCCCCCTCACCTTTGGTGGGGGGACATAATCACACGAACGTAATTTTCAAAGGCAATCACAAATTAAAATCAAACTAACACGCCAAATCAGACGAAAATCTAATACGAAGAAGAAATATACTCCTCGCCAAAAGTTTAGCATAATTATTTATAAAGTTAGCTGCTGATATAACTGATAAGAGGGACTCTTATAAGTAAAAAATGTGGGGTTATTGATCATATCCGAAGGAAACACCTACTCGATGGATTTTTGAAAACCTGCAGCTGTTTGGATTATGGCCATTATGGATTGTTACATATTTTTTCTGAATAGATCGCATTTATTACTTCCCTCGAAGAACTGATACATTTCTAACACTATTAATTTTCTAAACTGTCTCTGTTCAGTGCCGTTCCGTTTCGTCCGTTCTGCAAAATACCAACAGCTATACTGAATTCTCTAACTGACCACTTTCCGATGAGGGAAACGGACTATTGGAGAAAAGCAGCTCTATGGGGTCCGGACAATCCACTATGTAATCGTTCTACCTATAGGCATTTTTCCGGGGTGGGTGGGGAGTAATAGAATCTATGATGGGGTTGAGGCCAAGACAAGGTAATATCAGGCTAGTTTTCAGATTATCTAGTCTTATGCAAGGCTTGTCGAGCATAAGACTTAAATAATCTGAAAATGAGCCTGAGATTTCCTTGTCAAGGCCTCAACCCCATCATTGATTTATTTTTCTCACCCATGTTATATAAAACAGAATAAATTTTATTGAATTCTTAACTTTTTGTTGAGTCCATTCCTATAAACTTGAAGCTCATTTTCTATTAATAGTTTGACATGTGTGTTAATTTCACCTTGTGCATGCATTTTTCATGATTGGCAGCTAATCAGAAATCTACAGTGACACTTCCTGTACATCACTGGGTGTCAATTTCATATTCTGCATGCAATTTACATGACAGGTTGTAAGTTGAATTGCTGATTTAAAGGGTATAATTAATTGGGCTGTACTATATAACAATGATTGGCATTTTGAGACAACTTTCTGAGCCTGAGATAGCAGGCCGAGATAGAAAAATCTCAGACACCTCTAGAAAGGGATATCCTTGTCCAATGGGTGAGAAAAACTACTCTCTGGCAGCTTCAGTGGGGTGTGCCTGCTGAGTCAGCAATGTTTCTTTGCCATCCTGAATCTGTCAAAAATCACAGGGTATAAACCAGTCCGCCAATTTTCGCTTCCTGCAGAGACTGTCCGTCATATACTGAACAAAAAAAGAAACGTTACAAAGATAATTCATGAATTTTAAGCCCAAGAATACTATTTTCAAATAATGCTACGTTATTCTCCCACGTGTCAGACGTCAGACAACCTTATGAACTAATCGGTTTGCGATTTGCATAAATTGTTACAGAATTATTCCACTTTGACTGAAAACACCACGGACAACGTGAAACACTCTATGCGCATGCGCAAGCTCTTAAATTTTTGCACTTTCGGATTTGTCTTGTGACCACCAATAAGAAATCCTATGAACCGTATGACACTTAACCAGCAGCTCAAGAGATAAGCTGTTAAAGATAATGTGTCTTTGAAATTGTCTCCCTTGCAATTAAAAGTATAGCAAATCTTTTAGTCCGATTAACCAGTATGTTTCAATAAAAAATTCAAGTTTAATTCGTGGATCTTATTCCAGCTTCTCCAGACAATGGTTTATGATGAAAAAGTTTGATCAAACTGGTTAATTGTCCGTAGTATATCACCTTGCATTGTCTATGGGAGTTTCAGTGCATAGCATGAAAGTCAGAGCCAAGTGTCATGAAAAGCGATATTCCGAGCCTTGTGCTTCACTGATCAACCCTTTGGAAGCGGCGATTGGACCGTTTACGTAGCAACAAGTGGCTGATAAACGTCTCAGAAGTGACTTGCTCACATGGGCTGACAATTTGAGTGAAACACGGGTCTTCAAAAAGCACCTCAAAATAGCACTTTCAAATTCTGACCCCTCGTTGAGTCAAACTGATCTGGAGACATTAATCTAGCAGCTTGTGTTGTGATGTTCATCTGCTTAAATACGGTTACTTTTTTGCAGTTAGATATAAAATAAAATTGGTAAAGCCTTAATTCAGTTCAAAGAAAACGTGCATTGAATGTGCATGTAACGTTTCTTTTTTTGTTCAGTATATTTGGCTTCCGCCGAGACTGTCCGTGAACTCTTGCTTCCTGCAGGAACTACTGTCCTCGAAAAATGGCTTACTGCCGAGCATGTCCGCGTGACTCAGCTTCCTGCCGAGAGCCTCGGTAGGAAGCAGAATCACGCGGACAGTCTGGGCAGGAAACCATTTATCATGTGCAGAAGTCTCGGCAGGAAGCAAGAGATCGCGGACAGTCTCGGCGGAAGCCAAATATGATGTACATGTACAGTCTCTGCAGGAAGCGAAAATTAGCGGAATCGATTATACCCTGTGAGTACGTCTCTTCCATTCAGTTTTCTATAGAAATTAGACATAAGTTCCCACTGGACACACACAGTTGAATCAACGTCATGACGTTGAATCAACGTTGATTCAAAAGTGATGAAACATTGTGTGCCTGCTGGAGTATTGTTTGTTGTTGTTTTATGGTCTCATTTCTTTTAAGATTATTCAAAGGATAGAAAATGGAGGAAAACCGTAGAAGTAGATTGCGCTTTAATGTATGGCCTGAGTCGGCCTCAGTGATGAGAGGCTTTGAACTTACAAGGCTAACGCTTTGTACAGAGATACTGCAAATGAAGTGGGCCAACTCATGCATCTTCCACATCAATGAGCGACACTAAAAAAAAACAAAAAAAAACAAAGTGGCATGTGCGCCAAGCAAAGACTCGGATCAGCCTGAGCATCAGCTCGGCCTGATAAGAGTATTTTCTTTGCGCTTAAACGATTAAAAATCTCAGTCACATAGACAGAGAATACTCTGTTCAGCCTGGGCGGATACCCAAGCTGAACTGAGTATTAGCTGGGCCACATGCCACTTGGGTTTTTTGTCGTGTCGCCGCTCACCCTCCAGCTTAAGTTGTTAATAATAATCACAAGAGCATTTCTTAATAACTAATGTACACTCATGATTTCAATTTTCATCTGCCTCCACAAGAGTGTACAATTTATAGTTACAGACTTTTTTATTCTAAGCCTAGAAGTGCTACAAAGTCCATTTTTTTTTATTGTCATTCATATTGTTTGACTTTGTCCTGCAGTATAATACAGCCGTATAGAAAGTAACTTTAAATGGCCATTTTATGAAAACCAGTGTCGGTATCTCCGTTGATGAAAAAGTTTTCTGTGAAATTCATGACTTTTCGGACTTTTTCCAACTATTTTGTTTATTATTCTGCTGATTTTCTCTTCAAAATTACATATCATTTTTGAATCTTTCAAATTTGTTTCTATATCAAACCGTATAATCATGTCCTTATCGTTTAGCCTTAATTGTTTCTCATGCTTTGGTTTTCTGTTTGTGAAAATGGCATATTTTTTATTTATCTCGATACAGCCACCACAATGGAAGGGGAAACGAGCCTCAAGGTTTCTGTTGATGCTTGAAAGTCCTCTAATCACGGTGGCTTTTGGCCTGTATTCAATCTCCGTGACATTCATGTATATGACATATTTGTAGAGAACTGAAAAAAATACAGAGATATTGTTTTCATATAGCACAGGGGTCGTATTTATATGACCACTGATTCAGAAGTGGTTGCTATGCTGTTGCTAAGGCTAAATTACTATGAAGGAGATAACCTACAATTATGAAATTTGTTCTGGAGGAACAGTCTGAAAAGACTCTTCTTCCAGAGCAAATTTCATAATTGTAGGGAATCTCCTTGATAGAAGTTCAGCCTTAGCAACAGCATAGCAACCACTTAAGACATTTTATAAACACAACCCCAGATCATTATACTATATTTCTTCGGTTATAACACTGTTTTTCTTTCCAAACATTCTCAAAAACCTAGATCCGTCTTATAAGACGGATCTATATTTTTGAGAGTGTTTAGAAGGAAAAATCCCTCTCAAAGCTCAATTTCATAAGATTGATTTAGAAAATTCTGAAGATGGAAAAACACGTTTCTATAGCCGACAAAATACGGTAATATCCTAGGACTTTAAAACTATGAGTCAGACGTTATTTAATCATTAATCATCTAAGCGTTTGCAAAAAGTAACCATAGCCAAACTTCAACAATTCTATTCGTAAACGTATTTGTGCACAATATTTGCTTTGAAAACTGGTGAAGTTATCATAAACTCCTGTAAATAGCCGAGCCGAAATTTCGTTTTATTATTAACAAAGCACATTTGACTAACGATTCGTTAAGCATTGCTTTGAACAACTAGGCCCTGGTATACTTGCATGTTGTTTTTTTTTTGTTGTTGTTGTTTTTCTTTTCTTTTGTTGTTGTTTTATGGATTTTCATGACTGCGATAATAATACCCACTGAATTCTAGCGTACATCCGACGTAACCGGCTTAAGAGTTTTCCCTTATGGACTTTCCTTTATGTTCTATTTATAGTGTGGAAACATAATTCAGTCGCGGTGGCAGCAGGGAATGACAGAAATAATCTGTCATTGAAAAGCATTCTTCTTGTGTCAGGGATACTCATTACAAATAGTAAATAAGTATTTAATTAACTCTTTCGGCGCCAAATTTTTCAGACGACAAATTTTCGTCTGCTCAAATCATCAGACAACAGATTTGTAATTGGAAATTTGAACAATCTAAAGACATTTTTCATAAAATCAGGCTTTTTAAGTTCATATTTGAATGGCAAACAGTGTAGATCCTGATCAGACGGCTCTTTTAAGAGCCGGCTGATCTGGATATACGCTGTTTGCAAAGTCGCATTTTTGCGACTTTGGCGCCGAAAGAGTTAAAATACTTACCAGATTTCTTTTTACAAAATGTACTGGATAAGCTAGTGTCACAATAAGGGCATGGTTTCATAGCAGGTCTAACAGTTGCACATTGTTCCACTTCAGATTGGTTAAATCTGTTATACGAGTAGGATTGCTGTATCGAAATACAGCAGTCGGTGTGGTCCTTCTCTTTCTTCGAGATAGGGTACATGAAGCTGTTCGATAGGGAGCAACAAACCTGGTCGTTGGTATTGTAAAGATGACCACCACAGCAGCCTATAGGCGCCATCTTGCTGTAAGCTTCTGAAATGTATGAGAAAAACTTGCCCTAGAAGGGGGGGGGGGGGGTATCAATAAGGTGGGTTTTCTGCATCCTACCAAAGTTTTCTTTTTTTGACTGATGGTATACTCCAGTGTGTCCAGTTTATTGAACCATATGTGACTTTGGACGGAAAGCCCTAGTTACTGAGCTATGGCTCCACAGAAGTGGGTGGGGTAATTCAACATGATTTTAGTCTGTCTTGTAAAAATATTCTCATTTGGTAGAAGTATATAACAGATAGACAGCGTTTGATAAAAAGATTAACAGAATATCTATATATTTTACTTGGGTAAATTTGAACATGTGTTGTCGAAAAAGACTTCCTTTGACAAACTGCATTTTTGTCGCATCTGCGTTAGCTGGGGCGATATAGGCGTGCAAGTTTCCGTCCGTCCGTCAACAACTCACAATGGGTGTCTTGTGAGCGCAACTCCTTCTAGACTTTTTCGTCAATCATTTTGAAACTTCATGGATGTTTTGCCCATGGTCTGTAGATGTGCATATTGTTTGCACATAATTCCCAGGTGGATTTTTGCCACTTTTTTCACATGTTTAACTTAGTCATTTTTTAGACAATATACCTGCCACAGTGGGTGTCTTGTGAGCGCAACTCCTCCTATACTTTTTCGTCAACCATTTTGAAACTTCACACATGTTTTGCCCATGGTCTGTAGATGTGCATATTGTTTGCACATAATTCCCAGTTTAATTTTTGCCACTTTTTTCACATGTTTAACTAAGTCAATTTTTAGACAATATACCTGCCATAGTGGGTGTCTTGCGAGCGCAACTCCTTCGACACTTTTTCGTCAATCATTTTGAAACTTTACAGATGTTTTGGGCATGGTCTGTAAATGTGCATATTATTTGCACATTATTCCCAGATTAATTTTGCCGTTTTTTCCACATGTTTAACTTAGTCATTTTTTTGCATAATACCTTCCATAGTGGGTGTCTTGTGAGCACAACTTCTCCTACATTTGCTGAAGAAACCCTTTGAAACTTCACAGATGCTTTGGCCATGGTCTGTAGCTGTGCATATTATTTGCATATCATTTCCAAATTTTTTTCACGTGTTTACTTAGTCATTTTTTCTTACAATACTTTCCATAGTGGGTGACTTGTGAGCACAACTCCTCCTACATTTGTCGGACAATCCCTTTGAGACTTCATGGGTGTTTTGGTATTGATCTGAAGATGTGCATATTATTTGCACAAAAATCCCAGATGAATTTTTACTGCCTTTTTTACATGTTTAACTTTGTCATTTTTGTCAAACCTGCTTTTGTCACACCTGCGTTAGTTTGGGCGATATAATTTTCAAAACCAAATGGAACTCATGTGACTTAACCCCCGCAGGTGCGACACTGCTTTCCGTGGATTTCTTGTTTGATATTTTTGACCTCTATTTTCAATATGCCTTGGCATCATTGCTAAATAAACTGACCAGTAATCATCAAACTCATGTCAAGAGAGCACCTTGACCAGGACAATAGGATGATGTGACCAACCTTTCACAATGACGGTGGCACATGTTGCATGACACATTTACATGGTGACACATATTGCATGGCACATTTACACGGTGACACATGTTGCATGCCACATTTTACATGATGACACATGTTGCACTTACACGGTGGCACATGTTGCATGACATTTACACGGCGATAGATGTTGCATGACACATTTACACGGTGCCACATGTTGCATGGCATTTAACACGGCGATACATGTTGCATGACACCTTTACACGGTGACACATGTTGTATGACGTGTGTCATGCAACATGTGTCACCTCGCATACCCGCTTTATGTTATATTCCGGTAATGGAGAGGATTCCTCTATGTTTGCGCAGGGCAAAAATATATTAGAACCCATTATAGTCTAGTGAACTCCCCCATCCTTATCAAATGGACAAGTCCATTTGCCAATTTAAAGGTATCGGGTTTAAGTTTTTGTATAAATTTTACTTTATTTTAAGGAAATATACTTATTTGCCTAATGCAAATAGTGTTAATCCCGACCGGACGCCGCGTTTTGCGACATCTGTTTTGGAACTGCACTGTTTGACTGCCCTCTATTTATGGGACGCTGGGCATTGGCACTTTAAAGCTGCATTCGGGGTTATGTTACAATGAACTCCTCATGAGTTGGCCAGCCTGCTTAACTAACAGGATAAACAGAAATAATATTTTCTGGTATAATATAAATTATTTCTAGCCAAAATATACATTGTGACCCTCTTTGCAGGATGGTTCTAATGAGGGGTTAGAATGTGTGTGTGTGTGTGTGTGTCTGTGTGTCTGTGTGTGTGTGTGTGTGTGTGTGTGGAGAACGGTGGAAAATTAACTCTAAATTATCCATCTTACCCATTCTTATTAGGACCACTGTTAGTCTCAGTCAAAAAGATAATCAGCCATACCTTTGCCACCACAACAGGCGAACTCTGGTTCCAGTCTCTGCCCGTTGCAGCATTCATATTTTGCGCTGATGAAATCTGGACCACAACACCGGTGATTCTCCTCGGCAGCCGCTTTGGAGATCTTGTTCGGAACGCCATTGCAGCAATGTTCTCGCCTTGAATAGCTCTTCACTGATGCTAAAATAACATACACTTTTATCGTTCCCAATGGACACACAACGTTGAATCAACATTAAATCAACGTTGATTCAATAATCCACTGGGCATAAATGGGTTAAATTAAACACGTTTTGGAAAAGGCATACCCGTCCTGCGATTTTGCTTCACCAGGACTACGCACCAGTCCTCACCAGCCGAGTTGCGATTGAAGTCGTGCGCGATTTTGCGGACAGCGAAGACTCTAATTAGAATAGGCGGATGCCCAGGCTGATCAGAGTCTGCGCTGGACGCACAACCACTTTGTTGGTTTTGTCGTGTCGCAGCTCATATGTCTCGATGAGGCGGTTCTAATGAGTGGTCACAACATATGTTTCTATGGAGAAATACAGAAAATTATCCATAAATTATCCCTGTTATCCCTTTTTATCCGGTGCACTGTTTACCATAACATCGACAGCTGTTTTGCTTTCCCATTAAGGTGAAAACTACACTTTCATGAGAACCAACTCTTCCATTGCTTGTCCCCGCCCTTTTTAATGGGGATGAACTCTTAATGAAAGAACTTGCCCCTGAAAATGTAAATTCTTTCCTTTTCGAGAACACCCTTTCTGATAGGGTAAAAATGAGTCCCTTTGTAATATGGCAGAAAAAACGAGGTTTACTAATATACGCCCGTTTTGGAGTGAGTTTGGGCCCAGTCAGTACCTTGGGCAGATTTATATCCCTGACAATCAGCCACAAACAGGTACTAATGTGTGCACAAGAACAGTCTGCAAATACTAATTCCAAAATTAAGGGGAAGCAACCATTCGCATACTCAACACACAGTGTCGAACTAATGCACATTGCTATATAGTGTCATCAAGATATCCAAAACAATTACCTAGTAATGGTGTCCACAAAAAGTCTAATAAATTATAAAAGGGACGTAACTCTGAAAATAAATAATGGGGAGCAACCATTCTAATATGACACACACCGTTTCATCCTGATCTACATTCCTTTTAAGTTTATCAAAGTATTCCAAACATTAGGGTTCTCAAAAGAAAAGCCTTAAAAAGTAATCAAAGGGATATTACTAAAAAAATAAGGAAGGGGAAGCAACTATCATTTTATTAGACATACTGTCTCAACCTAATACACATTACTATAAAGTTTCGTCAAGATATTCCATATGGTTACCTAGTAATGGCTTGCCCAAGAATAGTCGTAGAAATTAATCAAAGGGATGTAACTCCATAAATAAGGAAGGGAGAGCAATTATTCTCATATAACAGACACACTGCCCAACCTAATACACATTGCTATAAATGTTCATCAAGATATTCCGTATGGTTGCCTACTTATCGCTTGCACAAGAATAGCCTTAGAAAATATTCAAAGGGAGGTTACTCCAAAAATAAGGGGAGGCAATCGTTCTTATATGTGGCATATCATGTCAACCTAATATACATTACTATTAAGTTTCATCACAATACTCCAAAGGATTAGTTAGATATGAGGTGTACAAATATAGTCTGATAAAATAATCAAAGGGAAGTAACTCAAAAACTAATTAAAGGGGAGTAACCATTCTTGTATTAGACACGTTACACATTTACTCCAAAAATATGTAAGGGGAGGCAATCTTTTATATATGTGGCATATCATGTCAATCTAATATACATAACTATTAAGTTTCTTCACAGTAGTCCAAAGGGGTATATATGAGGTGTACAAATATAGGCTGACAAAATAATCAAAGGGAGGTAACTCAAAATCTAAGTCAAGGGGAGTAACCATTCTTGTATTAGACACGTTGTCTTAACCTAATATACATTGCTATTAAGTTTCATCATGATATTCCTAAGAGTAACCAAGTTATGGAATGCTAACGAATAACCATACAAACTGCCATAGTCAAGTTTTTTTCAAAGGGCTGTAACTCTGCTAAAATCATCGGAGCGTAACCTCTAAACAATTTCCGCTACTCTACATCGTAGTCTTACCATTTACAAAGTTTCAGCTTAATTGGATGAAAACTGTAGGAGGAGTTATCCGGAAACGAACACCCCGAAAATTCTAACGAAAGGGCTGTAACTCCGCTAAAAATCATGGGAGCGTAACCTCGAAACGATATGCGCTGGTCCACCTCATAGTCTTACTACATACCAAGTTTCAGCTCGATCAGATGTAAACATGTAAACTGTAGATGGAGTTGTCCGGAAACGAAAAGTTTACGACGGACAGACGGACACCAGCGCCATAACAATATACGTCCCGTTTTTCAAACGGGCGTATAAAAATGAAGTGAATCAGAAATAAAAAACACTAAAACAAACAAACGAAAAAACACGAAGTTTCATCAAACATTATTCCTTCCGCTGAACCAGCAGTTTTTTCCAACTAGAAAAAGATCAGTCAGGCTGAAAAAAAAAAAAAAGACTTTGACTTACAATTTCCACAGCATATTTTATCTACTCGTATCGGATGCTCAACGATGTTCCTTTGTGGATTAGCAGGACAGCATTTGAAAAGGTCCGCATTTATTAGTGCCTTATTACAACACTTGTAATTTATCGGATAAAGTAGATTCTGACCAGGTAGGTCTAAAATTGTACCTGAAAAAAATAAAATGAAATATAATTAAAAACGAAAATTGATTTCAGTGATAACTCATCTTATGGTAATCAGTTCTCAGCCGACATCTTATTGTATCGACGTTGACTGAACGCCATTCCATCCAACGGACGTTAGCAATGTCTCAATATTGTGTGCCTGGAGTCTTTTCAACCGGCGTATTATTTAAAAATGAACTGCCTGTCTTAAATACGTAATTCTTGTTTATTGGATTGCATAATCCTATTATGCAACAGGTCAGTGACACTGCCATTTCATCAAAGGAAATAGCCCATCTCACATTGGTAATGACATAACACGGTAATAAAGCCATTAAAGGGAGGTACCACTTTTTGGCTTACTTTACGTATCCCTTTAAGGTGTTTAGGTATGCCTCCATGATTTTCATTTTTATCAGGGAAAACAACTTTTGTGACTTCATATTTGCTTCCTTGTGTGCCTCAGCCCTAACAAAGGGGTGCCTACTCTTACAAGAAAGAATTTGCCCCCTTAATTCTTTTCTTTAACAGCTGATGCCATTTAGAAAAAGGCAAACATGAAATGACAGAGTTGCTTCCACTGAAAGTGTACCCAGTCACATGGAAGACATCAGCACATGCTAACTGCATTTCGAGTTGCGCAGAGATCCGCGGAGACCAGTGTGCAAAGTGATATAATCATAAGATTCTTATGCAGCAGTCCAAGTATATACTTTAACTTCGGCAGGTTTCCTGTTGCAAAGGGTCGGATATGCCTGCTTCTTCCTAGGTGATAGTATCGTACCTGTGACCGACAGGAGTGAGGGTGATGGAAGTGGGGTGGGGTGTGAAAATAAAATTCTTTTGTTTCATCAGTCTATAGTATGGTATATAACGATGAAAATGTTTTTATGCCCCCGTGACGATAGTCAGGGGGCATTAAGATTTGCCCCTGTCTGTCTGTCCGTCTGTCTGTCCGTCCGTCCGTCTGTCTGTTCGTCACGCTTTATGGTATAGAGTTTGTGTAATCAACTCCTCCCACAGTTTTCAATGGATCTGTTTCAAACTTTGCATACATGTTGGGGACATATTGAAGATGTGCATGTGGATTTTTGTTGGACCTAGAATTAATTTTGACAGAATTACGGCCTTTTGAACTTAGTCATTTTAGGCAAATTTTTGCATTGTAGGGTATAGAGTTTGTGTAATCAACTCCTCCCACAGTTTTCAACGGATCTTTTTCAAACCTTGCATACATGTTGTGGACATATTGAAGATGTGCATGTGGATTTTTGTTGGACCTAAAATTAATTTTGACAGAATTACGGCCTTTTGAACTTAGTCATTTTAGGCAAATTTTTGCATTGTAGGGTATAGAGTTTGTGTAATCAACTCCTCCCACAGTTTTCAATGGATCTTTTTCAAACCTTGCATACTTGTTGGGAACATATTGAAGGTGTGCATGTATATTTTCATTGGACCTAGAATTAATTTTGACAGAATAACGGCCTTTTGAACTTAGTCATTTTAGGCAAATTTTTGCATTGTAGGGTATAGAGTTTGTGTAATCAACTTCTCTCACAGTTTTCAATGGATCTTTTTCAAACTTTGCATACATGCTGTGAATGTATTGAAGATGTGCATGTAGGTTTTTTGTGGCACTAGAATTAATTTTGACAGAATTATGGCCTTTTGAACTTAGTCATTCTAGGGAAACTTTGCATTGTAGGGTATGGATTTTGTGTTATCAACTTGCTCCACAGTTTTCAATGGATCTTTTTCAAACCTTGTCTACATATGGTGGACATATTTGAAGATATGATGAGGCATATTGATAGGTCTAGAATCAATTTTGACAGAATCACAGCCTTTTTAACTTAGTCATTTTGGGCAGTTTTTTTCATGGCAGGTTATGTTTTCAATGGATTCTTTGTAGGTGCTTTATGGATGTGACAGGCGCTGCACGGGGGCATCATTAGTGTCTTACAGACACAATTTTCTAGTTTTTCATTCTTCCCCATCTCCTCTGTCCCCACACGTAAGGGTGAGAGGAACAATGCCACTACCCAACCAGTGCTATGTCAATCAGTGCAGAGAAGTCCGATATCAACAAAATAGTCGTGATGGACTGTAAAAAGTCCCGACACAACATTAATGAAGCAATCAGATATAGTCTTATTTTCACTAGGGCAAATATAAAACTATAGCAGATTAAACTTTTCCTCACTTTTCGGTGCATCTAGTCTTCAAGGATGGACGGACGAATGGATGCCCTGTGATTTTACGTCCTTTTCAACAGTATTTCAGTCATATCAGAACAATGTTAGGGTAATAATGAAAGGCTATGTGCAATGAAATTCCGTTTACGACTGGAAAGTTTCCCGTCTCGAGCGGGTCTCGAACCCAGGACCGCTAGATCAGTAGACCACGCTTTATCCTCAAGGAAAGTACTCTTAAAATGAAAGAGTTTTCTCTCCAGTCTGAGGCCAAACTCTTATTTTTGAGAGTAGCGATGCAAATATTTTGTCAGAGTTTCCCCTCCTGTGGTGAATTTATTCACCTAAGATAAATCCGCATACATCCATGGATTTCAGCCATTTTTTACAAAGAGGAGCAACCTTCAGGACCACCTGTTTGCTTCCCTGACGGACAAAGCCCATCTAAATATGTTCTTTTTTTTGAAGTAAAACACTAGAACTCCTCGAAAAGCATATTTTTTTCTCCTTTAAGGATTGACCATCATTGAGGAAGAAGGCAAACAATGACACTCATAGTGTTGCTTCCCCTGAGAATGTATCCGTTCAACTTAATGATATGATAATTGCTATGTGCAATGGAATTCCGTTTACGACTGGAAAGTTTCCCGTCTCGAGCGGGTCTCGCACCGGGGACCGCTAGATCAGAAGAGAAAAGGTACTCTTAATATGGAAGCGTTTTCTCCTCCAGTCTGAGGGCAAACCTCTTTAAGAGTAGCGAGGCAAATATTTTGTTACCCCTCCTATGCTAAAGTTATTAACCTTCAAATAAATCTGCATACATCCCTGTATTTCAGCCATTTTTACAAAGGGGAGCAACTTTTATGACCATCTGTTTGCTTCCCCGGCAGACAAAGCCCATCTAAATGGGTGTTATTCTTGAAGTATGACACTAGAACTCGTAGAAGAGCCTTTTTTCCTTTAAGAGTTGACCACCATTGAGTAGGGAGCAAAAAATGAAAATGACAGTGTTGCTTCCCTTGTAACAGGAATCTGTTCACCTTAATGATATAATAATTGATAGTTACCTTGCTCATCATAACAAGGGGTCTGTTTAGTTCTGTCATACGCCACGCCCCTGTTGTACAAGATGTTCAGGGGCGTAACTTTGGGTGGGCTTTCTCCATTGTAGCAATAGTGACTGCTGTAATTGAAAGCTGCCAGCCCACAGCAGGCTACGTCGTAAGACCAAGGGTGGAGCTTGACTTCGCCGGTTTCGTAATCATGACAGCATATATAGTCATTTCTGTCAAAACTATCTGCACCACAACATCCCATGTGACCATCTTCAGTTTCTGACAAATTTACATAAACATTTTTAAGATTATGCCGACAAAGAAGACATGTCGGGCACACACTGTTTAATCAATATTGAATCAATACCGTTAAATCAGCGTTGTTTCAACGTTGATTAAATGTTGTATGCCTGTTGGGCGTCGGTTTCAATAATTCGTCGCACCATTTGCATTAGAAAAGTAGAGTTTTGTAACGTTCAAATGGGTTACCTCCCTTCGTTTGCAACATTATGGGCGGCAAGCAAGTCTAGATGCCACAGATCCGTACAAACGATGGCCTACTGATCTTGCAGTCCTGGGTTCGAGACCCGCTGGAGGTGGGAATCTTATCAATTGTAAAAGGGGTTTCATTGCGCACAGCCTTTCATTTGCACCCTCCCATCGTCCTGATATGACTGAAATACTGTTGAAAGGATGTAGAATTACAAGTCATCGATCCATCTATAAGCTGATTGATGTATACAGCATTTAACAAATAAGATTCAAAATACAAAATGACTCTATGGAACTTAAATTCAATTAAAAGGTCATGAAGCTCTAGATACCCCAAAACAAAGCGGGGGATAGTTCAATAGAAAATTATTATTCTAGATATAAAGAATCTTAGATCACAGACCCTACATCTACATACCCCCTCCCCCACCCCCTTCCCCCCCCCCCCTCCTTCCGATTTTTAGAAAGAAATACTTACTTAAAAACAAGACCTCCACTGGTGCCTGTAGTATATAGGAGACCCGGTAGCTCAGTAGGTTAAACGATGGCCTGCTGATCAAGCGGTCCCTGGTTCAAGCCCCAAGGGAATCTTTTCAACCATGAACGGGATTCCATTGCACACAGCCTTTCATTATCACCAATCCATCGTCCTGATATGTCTTAAATACTGTTAAAAAGGACGTAAAATCACAAGACACCCATCCATCCTTTGGTATAGGAGATACCGGGAATCCCCGGACTGACGTCATATTATGTGGGTAGATTGGTTGGCAAAAAGATAGCGACAGACAGTGGTCTAATATTGGATTTGGCTGAAAATTAACCGATGAAAGAGCGTAAAATGTACTTTGGAAGGCTTCGAATAAATAGCAACCGATGAAACCTTTGCGAATATTGTCATAATCGCTTGTCGCGCGAAAAAGAGAGTAATTTAACATGTTTTATTACTTAAATTTATTTAATTACTCGGTCTGGACATACATTAACTCGCTCCGGACCCGTACTGTTTCTCTTAATAACTTCGACTAAAAAAGAAATAATTAAATAAAATGAAAATAAATCGGAAGTATTGAACATCAGTATTTTAACCTTTTCGACGATCAAGGAGATATGTAAATATAACAGGGGTAATAGGAAATGAAAGACACAATAAAATATGGAAACTAGTATCTAATGAGGACTAATGCAAAATTAACAAAAAGTTATGATATGGTCTAGGGACAAGAACATTTAATAAATAAATTAGTAAATGATTTAAAATTCATGAATGCGATTCAAAAGAGGATGATATAAAACGGTAATATCGAACAGAGAACTGTCTATGTTTTGAAATGGCTATCAGTAATTACCACATCATTTAGTCCGAGCTCATGACATCTAAACAACAATCTCTCTCATTCTCTCTCTCTAATTGTTTGCCCTGATATTATATGAAGAGACAAACATATTAATATCATAATATCATTGAATGTAATAATCGAGTTTTATTTGATGTGTAAATTAGCCGCACCGCCAAAACAGTTTGTTTATCAAATCTGAATGATTGCCACTACAGGACAGCGGCCGGGTTCTTTGAAATATGATAATTAGACACCCCTTATCAAAACACCTGCTGAATACCGGGTACATTCACTAACAAACAATAAAAAACCGGTTTAAGATCAGAAAGATGTACACCAGATACAGACACAAATCATTTATTAAAGCATCCATGATAAAACGTACATCTTAAAGTACTTCATGTGAAACCAATTTTAATGCATTATGAGAGACAAAAAAACAATATTTCACACTCAGATACCTACACTTCTCAGCGCCATCATTATATATAAAAAATATGCATCATAATGCGCAAAATACAAGACATGATTAATAACATATTTTAACATCGACCCCTTAACGTTCAGTATAGCCTGATTGACTATCGATCTTCTTGCCAACCAGAGCGGGAAATCCCCTTGCAATCCTTACCGATGACATCACAGCGTTATCTCCTATATGTAAGCGCACAGCCTTTCATTTGCACCCTCCCATCGTCCTGATAATCCTCTAGATAAATCATCTTCCCAAAGAAGCGGATAAATCTTGCTTTTCTATGAAGACTACCTTGAATATTAAACAAGAAAAGATATGACACATGGTGTCATATCAATAAACTCGATTAGAATGGGCGCATGCCCAGGCTGATCTGAGTCTGCGCTGGGCGCACAACCACTTTGTTGGTTTTCTCGTGTTGTGGCTCATATTTAAGCAATCATCCATATCATGCAGAGGTTTGACAAAATGTAAAGAGACATTATAATCAAGCGTTTAGTATGTTCTACGAATTTCGGAATTCGGAATTCAGAATTCGGAAGTATGTGGTATAGGGACACGTGGTAATAGTTAATTTGCTTCAGAGGGTATTTTAAGCTCACAAACAAAAACAACAGGCAGCCATGACTTAAATTGACAGAAAAATAAACGTTTTTTGATAGACTCGTCGCGTCTATTAGTAGTATAGGGATTTCTTTCGCGTCAACCCTCTCCACGACACTTGTGTCAACATGGATGACGTAATGACGGATCATGTGTCACCTGGAGGCCATCGACTTTTGTGTCAACAGGGATGACGTAATTACCGATCACATGTTTCTACGCCAAAGACAGCTAAACTTGTCTGGGAATGGTCGGGTGATGTGATGGTGCTGCGTGTAACTTCCAGTGTCGGGGTTGGTGGGGTGGTGCGAGGTAGCTGGGTATAACTTCCAGTGCCGGGGCGTCCTACTGATTTGGATAATAGTAGGGTAAGAGCCTACTGTGCTTGCAGTAGGTGCGGGTGGGGTTGTTTGGACATTTTTTCTCTCTCGTCTTTCTCCCTCTCGACCTGATATAGACTGAAATACTGTCTCAAAGGGCCGTTAAACCCAAAACAACCAAATCCAGTGTAGGGGAATCCTACTGATTTGGATAATAATAATAGGGCTAGGGTGTACCGTGTTTGCAGTAGGTGCGGGTCGGGGTGGTTTGGACATTTTTTATCCCTCACTCTGGGAGACGGACCGATATAGACCGAAATACTGTCTCAAAGGGCCGTTAAACCCATAACAATCAATCAATCAGCTAAACCTAACTAATAAAAGTTTTGTGAGCCGTTAAAGTAGCAACACGTAAATATTTGAAATGTCACAAATACATTTCGGGTCGTTACCCTACAATTTGGTAAGTCTTTCGATGCCTCGTTTTTCTATTACATTCACTCTCCTGACGCTTACAGCGAAATTGTGATAGGGATGAGTTTTTGTGTGTCAAGGCGCAGTCTGATCGGGTCTGCACTGTTTGCTCTGAACAATGTTTAGAATTGTTAACGGTAACGACATCGGTATGTTGACTCGATCGCTTTATTCAAATATCGGTTTTTCATCGCCATTGTACCTTCTATTATCATTTATAGTAAATAGACTTGGATACGGATTAAATCCCTTTCTATAGAACCCTGGCCAATGTTTACATAAGGTTTTAGTAACGGAGTAAAATGCTACAAAATATAGAGAAAAAAGAATCTATGATCATATTTCTATACCAAGATACCCATATACTTTCATCGTAATTAAAAGCTATATGGGCATCAGTTTTTCGACTTTTATGCTGACACTTTTCTAGGTTATCAACTGAACCCTAATAAAAAGTTCAGCCCTTTCCGAGTAATAGTCCTCTACTACCTTTAAACCCAATATAGTGACACCTTTGTAAAGGTTCGGTCGCGCTTAATATGGGTCCGTTGAGTGCCAAGCCCTGCGCATGCGCGGCAGCCATATTGGATGACCTAGTTTCTATATGTAGTAGCTTATAAGGCATATGATGCATGGCGGCCATTTCGTTTATCGTAATTTTATCCAGTCAATAACCTGATCTTCACGAAATAAGTCAATTGTATGAAAATAACTTACTCGATGTTTTCTCCTCGGCGTCTCACTGACCTTCTCCCTTAATGCGCATTTATTTTTAGAATGAACTAGATAATGTGCATCAAACCCGATCGCCATGTGTGTTGATTTAGTACAAAGTAAATATGTCAAAGTAAATCTCCTTTAAAGGTCTGGCGTGCGTTGATTCAACGACAGAAATGCGAACAATACCGCGTCTATTTTTGGCTCTTTAGTGTTTATATAAGGTCGGATGATAAAAAAGTACTTAATCACTTTAAAGGGCTGGCGTGTGCTTATTTAAGGCCAGATATTGATTTTATCGATAAAAGTATTGACAAAAAGACAAAGGGAACTGTACACGCTTTCAAGTTGTAAATTGTGTGACTAGTTTAAGCCTTTACGGCCCCTTTACTGGACATAGATTCAGTCTCTTCAAACCCTGTTGATTTCAGGAAAATGTCCCATCACGTTGATTCCGAAGCTATCATTTCTGTAGCTCTTCCCGTTCCCGAGTTATGGCAGTTCACGCGATCCGTGACGTCATGAATACTTAACTCCAATGGATATAAATGCCTTATTTCTCGGCCGATTTTGGGTGATCTCTGTGTCTATTCAAAACAAGTAAAGCTTTCACAGAGAAAAGCTCGGTCTACCTTAGCAACCATTAAGACTTGATGTTAATCAAATAAACCATTGCAACCACAAAAATCTAGAATAATATTTTGTTTAGATCTCAAAAGCCGACCTAAAGTCTTCACTGGTGGATTTCTTCAAGCACGTGTGCGAGTGGTAGGTGTCATAGTATTCCACAGACAGTTTAAAAGACCCAAAAAATCACAAGTCATTCATCTGTAATTTATGTGTGATACATTTTGCTACCTTGTAATACCATATGTGCGGTATTTCGTATGACCGCTAACGACATCTAAGCGAAAAGTGCTCACGACAGATATGCAAACAGCTTATGGCCGCTCATGATATTTTTACGAATAGTGCTAAGGCCACATATGCGAACAGTTGCATGAAGGTCAAGTTGGTAACTAATGACTGTACTTCCCATGTCAAAAGCAATTACTAAGATGGGCGTAGACAATGACATTTTCTGCCCCTTAGTTTTGCACCGATTTTCATAATTTTGTTTCAAATGAAAGGCCGCTATCAGGTGACAATGTCTTGATAAATCATTTATGTATATTTAAAATGGCTTACCAGATCCTAATTCCTCACTATCCAAACGGACAATGACCCAACTGACGCCCAGCATAGTCTTTCCATCAGATCGATGGCTATTTTTAACTACCAATCAGAATAATTATTGAAGACCTCCATTTGGAGTCAAAGCTATATAGGAACCTAATTGAGGGTCTCTGTGTTCAAAATGATTCTAACGTTGTTGTGTGTATGTCACGAATATTTGGCCAAATCTCTGATTCCCACCTATCAGTGGCGTTACGAAGTTATGGAAGCGGCCAACCGGTTTGTCGAGTGTTGGGAAGCCGAACTCTTTATAAGAAGCCTGGATTGTCGATCAGATTCCAGGCACGATGTCGAAAGAAAATGAACAAACCTATTATTTTGATCAACCGGAGTTAAAGTGCCATATCACGGTCGTAAAATGGATAGGTGTTGCCGCTTTAATTGTAGTCTTACTTTCAACACCACTGTTTGTCTTAGCCAGCAGGAACTGGTCAGAAAGCCATACTGTGGATTACGAAGTGAAAGTGGACATCAACCAGACCGCATGCTCCTATCTGAAACAATTCGACCTCAAAGACCACGTCATTTTATCAGTGTGTCACAGAAGCGGCGAAACTATTTTGGATATACGTCTGTTCTTAAACCAAACTGCGACCATTCGCGGTATTCCGTTGAATCTAAGGCAATGGAATGTTCTTCAGCGAGTATCTGCCGACAGCCATCAAAGAAGGGAAACGCTCATAAGAACAAACATGCCAGGCAAGAACTAATGGATTCTTTTAGTGTGTTCATTACATTATAATGTAAAAAAATGCAACACCATATGACAGAATCACCTTGCGGCAAAACTCCGAGACAACTGGCCTGTATAGGGGAAGTAGCCCGTAGAGTATATCACAAAACGTGTCCTTTGCTGACTCGGCTTACTTTGATGACAGAAGCATAGTGTTAAGAACATTGTTTTCAAAAAGGGTAACTTTTTTCAGAAAAAAAACGCCACGCTCCTTCATTATTATACCAAGGCTTTTTCGAAAGATCTCCAAGCCACTATTCAAGATCAAATACGTTCCCAAAATCCTAGAGGTGTGCGTATCGACCATTCAACCACCACCACCACTACCGCCACCACCACCGCCATCGCCACCACCACCACCGCCACCACCACCATCGCCATCACCGCCACCACCACCACCACCACTGCAACCACCACCACCACCGCCACCACCACCACCATCGCCATTACCACCACCACCATCGCCACCACCACCACCATCACCAATATATCGTAAGAAGGCTGAATATTTCTGTTCAAAAAGACAAAATGAACCCCTGTCCAATTTGTGGCCAGTCCTTCAGCAGGCTTGACGCTATGCTTAGACATAAGTGCAATATGCACGAAAATATTAATGATGCCGATCCATCAACCGAATCCACAACGATGACCTTTCAACATCCATTTTCTATGGTGATCACGGGACCCAGTGGAAGCGGGGAAAACGGAATGGACTAGAAAATTGTTATTTTTTCCTCGCTGATACAGCCACCAGCTGAACGCATATTATGGTGTTTCGGACAATGGCAACCTCTCTACAATGACATTCAGAAGAAAAATCCCTGGATAGAATTTGTGCAAGGGATCCCGGACTATCTAAACAGTTCTCAGAACATCAACGCCAGTAAAAGGAACCTGCTGATCTTTGACGATTTAATGACAGAGGCCAAATGCGACCAGAGGATAGCCGATCTCTTCACCAAAGGCAGTCACCACAGAAACATATCCGTCGTGTATCTGACTCAAAATTTATTTCCTCAAGGAAAGGCTTGCAGGGATATCGCTTTGAACACGCAGTATCAGCACAAGATGAAGAGATCGGCTATCCTCTGGTCGCATTTTGCCTCTGTCATTAAATCGTCAAAGATCAGCAGGTTCCTTTTACTGGCGTTGATGTTCTGAGAACTGTTTAGATAGTCCGGGATCCCTTGCACAAATTCTATCCAGGGATTTTTCTTCTGAATGTCATTGTACAGAGGTTGCCATTGTCCGAAACACCATAATATGCGTTCAGCTGGTGGCTGTATCAGCGAGGAAAATAACAATTTTCTAGTCCATTCCGTTTTCCCCGCTTCCACTGGGTCCCGTGATCACCATAGAAAATGGATGTTGAAAGGTCATCGTTGTGGATTCGGTTGATGGATCGGCATCATTAATATTTTCGTGCATATTGTGCTTATGTCTAAGCATAGCGTCAAGCCTGCTGAAGGACTGGCCACAAATTGGACAGGGGTTCATTTTGTCTTTTTGAACAGAAATATTCAGCCTTCTTACGATATATTGGTGATGGTGGTGGCGATGGTGGTGGTGGTAATGGCGATGGTGGTGGTGGTGGTGGTGGTGGTGGTGGCGGTGGTGGTGGTGGTGGTGGTGGTGGTGGCGATGGTGGTGGTGGTGGTGGTGGTGGCGATGGCGGTGGTGGTGGCGGTAGTGGTGGCGGTGGTTGAATGGTCGATACGCACACTTCTAGGATTCTGGGAACGTATTTGATCTTGAATAGTGGCTTGGAGATCTTTCGAAAAACCTTGGTATAATAATGAAGGAGCGTGGCGCTTTTTTCTGAAAAAAGTTACCCTTTTTGAAAACAGTGTTCTTAACACTATGCTTCTGTCATCAAAGTAAGCCGAGTCAGCAAAGGACACGTTTGGTGATATACTCTACGGGCTACCTCCCCTATACAGGCCAGTTGTCCCAGAGTTTTGCCGCAAGGTGATTCTGTCATATCGTGTTGCATTCTTTTACATTATAATGTAATGAACACACTAAAAGAATCCATTAGTTCTTTCCTGGCATGTTTGTTCTTATGAGCGTTTCCCTTCTTTGATGGCTGTATTCACATCGGCAGATACTCGCTGAAGAACATTCCATTGCCTTAGATTCAACGGAATACCGCGAATGGTCGCAGTTTGGTTTAAGAACAGACGTATATCCAAAATAGTTTCGCCGCCTCTGTGACACACTGATAAAATGACGTGGTCTTTGAGGTCGAATTGTTTCAGATAGGAGCATGCGGTCTGGTTGATGTCCACTTTCACTTCGTAATCCACAGTATGGCTTCCTGACCAGTTCCTGCTGGCTAAGACAAACAGTGGTGTTGAAAGTAAGACTACAATTAAAGCGGCAACACCTATCCATTTTACGACCGTGATATGGCACTTTAACTCCGGTTGATCAAAATAATAGGTTTGTTCATTTTCTTTCGACATCGTGCCTGGAATCTGATCGACAATCCAGGCTTCTTATAAAGAGTTCGGCTTCCCAACACTCGACAAACCGGTTGGCCGCTTCCATAACTTCGTAACGCCACTGATAGGTGGGAATCAGAGATTTGGCCAAATATTCGTGACATAAACACAACAACGTTAGAATCATTTTGAACAGAGAGACCCTCAAAAAGGTTCCTATATAGTTTTGACTCCAAATGGAGGTCTTCAATAATTATTCTGATTGGTAGTTAAAAATAGCCATCGATCTGATGGAAAGACTATGCTTGGCGTCAGTTGGGTCCTTGTCCGTTTGGATAGTGAGGAATTAGGATCTGGTAAGCCATTTTAAATATACCTTAATGATTTATCAAGACATTGTCACCTGATAGCGGCCTCTCATTTGAAACAAAATTATGAAAATCGGTGCAAAACTAAGGGGCAGAAAACGTCATTGTCTACGCCCATCTTAGTAATTGCTTTTGACATGGGAAGTACAGCCATTAGTTACCCACTTGACCTTCATGCAACTGTTCGCATATGTGGCGTTAGCACTATTCGTAAAGATATCGTGAGCGGTCATAAGCTGTTTGCATATCTGTCGTGAGCACTTTTCGCTTAGATGTCGTTAGCGGTCATACGAAATACCGCACATATTGTATTACAAGGTAGCAAAATGTATCACACATAAATTACAGATGAATGACTTGTGATTTTTAGGGTCTTTTAAACTGTCTGTGGAATACTATGACACCTATCACTCGCACACGTGCTTGAAGAAATCCACCAGTGAAGACTTTGTCGATGTCGGATGTTTGTTTGTCGGATGCACTATATTAACACTTTGAAGCAGGAACTTAACGGCACCACGGCTTACGAAGAGACTTTTACAGATGAGAAGACTGTCGTTAATAGCCACTCAAATAATTTGCCTTTAAAGTTTGCTGTTAACGTTAAGGAACGCCAAGACAAACTTCCTACGATGTATTGGTTACCTAAGCTTCATAAAAAACCGTATAAAGCTAGATTCATTGCCAACTCTAGCTCTTGTACTACTACAGAATTATCTAAATTATTAACTTCTTGCCTCACTGCTGTGAAATCTCATGTCATTTGGTACTATGAGACAGTGTATGAGAGGTCAGGGAAAAATATGTTTTGGTCTATAAAAAATTCTGGTGAGGTACTTAGTAAACTGAAGTCATGGGGGTTCCGTGCGACTAGTTTGTCCACTTATGATTTTTCTACTCTTTATACCACATTACCCCATAATTTAATAAAGGAAAAACTTGTTGATTTGATTGAGAGGGCCTTCAAAAAGTTCTCCAAAAATGAAGATACCCTTTATATTGCCTGTAACGATAAGAAAGCGTTTTTCACTTCTACTGACCGTAAAATATATAGAGGATATAGTCTTTGGTCATGTCAGAATGTATGTGACGCCTTATCATATCTCTTAGATAATATTTACATCAGATTTGGTAATAAGTTATACAGACAAATTGTTGGTATTCCGATGGGTACAAATTGTGCTCCTCTTGTGGCCGATTTGTTTTTATTTTGTTATGAAAGAGATTTCATGACTTCTCTTTCTGTTGATAATCAAGCCGATATCATTGAGGCATTTAACTCAACCTCTAGATATTTAGACGATCTTCTGAATATTGATAATCCTTATTTTGAAAGCATGGTTAACCAAATTTACCCACCTGAACTTAAATTGAATAAAGCTAATACTTCAGATACCGAGGCCCCCTTTTTGGATTTACATCTATCTATTTCTAACGGTTTTGTATCTTCTAAAATTTATGATAAACGTGATGACTTTGACTTTGATATAGTTAATTTTCCATTTTTGGATGGTGACGTTCCACGTCGCCCCTCTTATGGAGTGTATATTTCTCAACTTATAAGATTTGCTAGAGTGTGTAGTCATGTAGATGACTTTAATGCTCGTAATAAATGTTTTAACTGCTAAACTTCTTCAACAGGGCTATCGGTATCATAAGCTTAGAAAGGCTTTTTGTAAATTCTATCGCAGACACCATGAATTGGTTTCAAAATTTGATGTCGGATTAAAATTTCTTTTACACCAAGGCCTATCGGAACCAGAATTTTATGGTGACTTAGTATACAAATTCAAAAAGATTAAGGGTAGGCCTGATTTTTCTGATCAATTCCGAAAAATAATAATACGTCACAAACGTATTGGCTATAATTTAAATGTTATGCGACAGTCTGCATGCTTAGTGATTAACCCAATCACGGTTGATAGCTTTGCTGCACTCTTTAATTGCACACCGGGGGATCGGTCGTCAGACTCTATGATGGCCCCGACCTAAAGCTATATATTTTAGTTGGTTGGGACCGGAGCCTTTTTGTCTGTTGCTTGGTCCACCGGGGCTCAACTGGTGACCTTCTTTTGCTTCAGATTTCTAGTGGGGTTGTTTGGCAGGACAGAGATCTCCACCTGTCAGACGGCCCGTTGTATCTGTTGAGTCCTCGTCTTTGCTTCTTCATGGTGTTGAAATTTGATTTATGTGTTTACCGTGATGATTCATTGACGAGTTAGAGGGTTATCATGCGAACCGAACAACCAACTAAATGTTTTGTACCACTTCAGAAACTGAGGGTGAGGTTGGGCCTGTAAAATCGATTTAAGCCCCCCAGTAATTCATTACTGACCGTTCCAAGGCGGTAGTTCTGTGGTGGTTCTTTGTTGCCTGTTTTTGGTGTCAGAGTTTCTGTGATGATTTACCTTATGTATGTTATTATTATTTTTGGTTCGGTTTGGGTTGCTGAGTGGCCACCTTTTGGGAACAAGCTGCTCACTCGGTTGGCCATATGTTCTCTGTATCTTGATTATTTGTAATCTTAGTTGTTTCCAACTATGGTTTGAGGGCTGGATTTGGATATTGATTGTTTCAGTTCCTGGTCTTTGCATACTTTTTACTTTTAGGTCGGCTTTTGAGATCTAAACAAAATATTATTCTAGATTTTTGTGGTTGCAATGGTTTATTTGATAAACATCAAGTCTTAATGGTTGCTAAGGTAGACCGAGCTTTTCTCTGTGAAAGCTTTACTTGTGTTGAATAGACACAGAGATCACCCAAAATCGGCCGAGAAATAAGGCATTTATATCCATTGGAGCTAAGTATTCATGACGTCACGGATCGCGTGAACTGCCATAACTCGGGAACGGGAAGAGCTAAGAAATGATAGCTTCGGAATCAACGTGATGGGACATTTTCCTGAAATCAACAGGGTTTGAAGAGACTGAATCTATGTCCAGTAAAGGGCCCGTAAAGGCTTAAACTAGTCACACAATTTACAAGTTGAAAGCGTGTACAGTTCCCTTTGTCTTTATGTCAATACTTTTATCGATAAAATCAATATCTGGCCTTAAATAAGCCACACGCCAGCCCTTTAAAGTGATTAAGTTTACTTTTTTATTATCCGACCTTAAATAAACACTACAGAGCCAAAAATAGACGCGGTATTGTTCGCATTTCTGTCCTTGAATCAACGCACGCCAGACCTTTAAAGGGGATTTACTTCGACATATTTACTTTGTACTAAATCAACACACATGGCGATCGGGTTTGATGCACATTATCTAGTTCATTCTAAAAATAAATGCGCATTAAGGGAGAAGGTCAGTGAGACGCCGAGGAGAAAATATCGAGTAAGTTATTTTTATACAATTGACTTATTTCGTGAAGATCAGGTTATTGACTGGATAAAATTACGATAAACGAAATGGCCGCCATGCATCATATGCCTTATAAGCTACTACATATAGAAACTAGGTCATCCAATATGGCTGCCGCGCATGCGCAGGGCTTGGCACTCAACGGACCAATATTAAGCGCGACCGAACCTTTACAAAGGTGTCACTATATTGGGTTTAAAGGTAGTAGAGGACTATTACTCGGAAAGGGCTAAACTTTTTATTAGGGTTCAGATGATAACCTAGAAAAGTGTTAGCATAAAAGTCGAAAAACTGATGCCCATATAGCTTTTAATTACGATGAAAGTATATGGGTATCTTGGTATAGAAATATTATCATAGACTCTTTTTTCTCTATATTTTGTAGCATTTTACTCCGTTACTAAAACCTTATGTAAACATTGGCCAGGGTTCTATAGAAAGGGATTTAATCCGTATCCAAGTCTATTTACTATAAATGATAATAGAAGGTACAATGGCGATGAAAAACCGATATTTGAATAAAGCGATCGAGTCAACATAACGATGTCGTTACCGTTAACAATTCTAAACATTGTTCAGAGCAAACAGTGCAGACCCGATCAGACTGCGCCTTGACACACAAAAACTCATCCCTATCACAATTTCGCTGTAAGCGTCAGGAGAGTGAATGTAATAGAAAAACGAGGCATCGAAAGACTTACCAAATTGTAGGGTAACGACCCGAAATGTATTTGTGACATTTCAAATATTTACGTGTTGCTACTTTAACGGCTCACAAGACTTTTATTAGTTAGGTTTAGCTGATTGATTGATTGTTATGGGTTTAACGGCCCTTTGAGACAGTATTTCGGTCTATATCGGTCCGTCTCCCAGAGTGAGGGATAAAAAATGTCCAAACCACCCCGACCCGCACCTACTGCAAACACGGTACACCCTAGCCCTATTATTATTATCCAAATCAGTAGGATTCCCCTACACTGGATTTGGTTGTTTTGGGTTTAACGGCCCTTTGAGACAGTATTTCAGTCTATATCAGGTCGAGAGGGAGAAAGACGAGAGAGAAAAAATGTCCAAACAACCCCACCCGCACCAACTGCAAGCACAGTAGGCTCTTACCCTACTATTATCCAAATCAGTAGGACGCCCCGGCACTGGAAGTTATACCCAGCACCCTCGCACTTCCCCACCAACCCCGACACTGGAAGTTACACGCAGCACCATCACATCACCCGACCATTACCAGACAAGTTTAGCTGTCTTTGGCGTAGAAACATGTGATCGGTAATTACGTCATCCCTGTTGACACAAAAGTCGATGGCCTCCAGGTGACACATGATCCGTCATTACGTCATCCATGTTGACACAAATTTTCGAGGCAGTCCTCATAAAAGATGGAGCAAGGTTTATCCGCTTGTTGATTTATATAGAGGATTATCAACTTATAGATGGATCGATGACTTGTGATTTTACATCCTTTTAATAGTATTTCAGTCATATCAGGACGATGGGAGGGTGCAAATGAAAGGCTGTGTGTAATGGAACCCCTTTTACGATTGATAAGATTTCCACCTCCAGCGGGTCTCGAACCCTGGACCGCTAGATCAGTAGGCCGTCGCTTAACCTACTGAGCTACTGGAACTCCTCAATATCAATTGAACAGACGGAGATATATAATGCTATAACTTACATATACCAAAGGATGGATGGATGTCTTGCGATTGTACGTCCTTTTTTAACAGTATTTAAGACATATCAGGACGACGGATTTGTGATAATGAAAGGCTGCGTCCAATGGAATCCCGTTCATGGTTGAAAAGATTCCATCGGGGCTTGAACCAGGGACCGCTTGATCAAGAGGCCATCGTTTAACCTACTGATATGAGCTACCGGATCTCCTATATACTACAGGCATCAGTGGAGGTCTTGTTTTTAAGTAAGTATTTCTTACTAAAAATCGGAAGGAGGGGGGGGTATCTAGATGTAGGGTCTGTGATCTAAGATTCTGTTAAAGGTATGGTGAAGTCACAGAAGAAAATGAAACTTGAACGATTCTGTAGTATATCCAGCTTTTGCATGTGTGCTTGTAAACGTATCTCGGAAATGCACATAGTGTGCGCTTATTAAGACATATGCAGTAATTAGGTCGAATACGGTATATACATGCAATCCACATATAGGGAAAAATTCTTGAAAATGCATTTCAATTAGTATTTTTGTTGCTTTGAATATTTTCACTCACTTTCAGATAAAACAAAGGGCTAAATACCTTTGTTGTGCTTTATGTGCTGCGGTTTCTTACAAGAAATATACAAGGTTCGCGGGTTCGAATCCATGATACTTGACAAGCTATCCTTTGACCCCCCCCCCTCGGTGAAAGAAGGTAGACAGCAAAATCAATTCGTACCACTGTAAACTTTTCCACCACAGCAAGTCATCCCCTCCTCAACCACTCTTTCAGAGAAATGGGTTTCATTACGCCCCTTACAGCACGTCCGCTCATACCCACTAGTTGGATCAAATTTGTCCACAAGCTGAGAATCACAGCACAGTTGATTATGTTTGTCATACAGTTCGGGTGTGGAGCCTGAAAAGCAGAAAGCGCATATAATTCTTTCGTATCTTTCGGAAATTAAAATTATACAGATCAGAGTTCCTGAGGCTCAATATGAGATATAAGCTTAAATCTGTTATAGGATTGCTGGGTATTAATACAGCAGTCGGTGTGGTCCTTCTCTTTCTTCGACATAGGGTACATAAAGCTGTTTGATTGGGAGCAACAAACCTGGTCTTTGGTATTGTAAAGATGACCACCACAGCAGCCTATAGGCGCCATACTGCTGTAAGCCTCTGAAATGTATGAGAAAAAACTGCCCTAGAAAGTGTGGGGAGGGGGGGGGGGGCGGGTATCAATAAGGTGTGTTTTCTGCATCCTACCAAAGTTTTCTTTTTTTGACTGATGGTCTACTCCAGTGTGTACAGTTTATTGAACCATATGTGACTTTGGTAGGAAAGCCCTAGTTACTGAGCTATGGGTCCGCAGAAGTGGGTGGGGTAATTCAACATGATTTTAGTCTGTCTTGTAAAAATATTCTCATTTGGTAGAAGTATACAACAGATAGACAGCGTTTGATATAATGATTAACAGAATATCTAAAATGTATTTTATTTTCCCTATCATTTACTTTGGTTAATTTGAACATATGTTGTCGAAAAAGACTTCCTTTGACAAACTGCATTTTTGTCGCATCTGCGTTGGCTGGGGGGATATAGGCGTGCAAGTTTCCGTCCGTCTGTCAACAATTCACAGTGGGTGTCTTGTGAGCGCAACTCCTCCTAGACTTTTTCGACAATCATTTGAAACTTCACAGATGTTTTGCCCATGGTCTGTAGATGTGCATATTGTTTGCACATAATGCCCAGAAGAATTTTTGCCACTTTTTTCACATGTTTACCTTAGTCATTTTTTAGACAATATACCTGTCACAGTGGGTGTCTTGTGAGCGCAACTCCTCCTACACTTATTCGTCAATCATTTTGAAACTTCACAGATGTTTTGCCCATGGTCTATAGATGTGCATATTGTTTGCACATAATTCCCAGATTAATTTTGCCACTTGTTTTACATGTTTAACTTAGTCATTTTTTAGACAATATACCTGCCATAGTGGGCGTCTTGTGAGCGCAACTCCTCCAACATTTTTTTCGTCAATCATTTTGAAACTTCACAGATGTTTTCTGCATGGTCTGTAGATGTGCATATTGTTTGCACATAATTCCCAGATTAATTTTGCCGTTTTTTCCACATGTTTAACTTAGTCAATGTTTTGCATAATACCTTCCATAGTGGGTGTCTTGTGAGCACAACTCCTCCTACATTCGTTGAACAAACCCTTTGAAACTTCACAGTTGCTTTGGCCATGATCTGTAGCTGTGCATATTATTTGCATATTATTTCCAAATTATTTTTTGCTACTTTTTTCACGTGTTTACTTAGTCATTGTTTCTTACAATACTTTCCATAGTGGGTGTCTTGTGAGCACAACTCCTCGTACATTTGTCGGACAATCCCTTTGAGACTTCATGGATGTTTTGGTCATGATCTGAAGATGTGCATATTATTTGCACGAAATTCCCAGATGAATTTTTGCTGCCTCTTTACAGGTTTAACTTTGTCATTTTTGTCACACCTGCATTTGTCACACCTGCGTTAGTTTGGGCGATATAGTTTTCAATACCAATTGGAACTCATGTGACTTAACCCCCGCAGGTGCGACACCGCTTTCCGCGGATTTCTTGTTTGATATTTTTGCCCTCTATTTTCAATATTTCTTGGCATCATTGCTAAATAAACTGACCAGTAATCATCAAACTCATGTCAAGAGAGCACCTTGACCAGGACAATAGGATAATGTGATCAAAATTTCACAATGACGGTGGCACATGTTGCATGAAACATTTACACGGTGACACATGTTACATGGCACATTTACACGGTGACATATGTTGCATGCCACATTTTGAACGATGACACATGTTGCACTTACACGGTGACACCTGTTGCATGACACATTTACACGGGACACATGTTGCATGACACATTTACACGGTGACACATGTTGCATGACATTTTGACACGGCGATATATGTTGCATGACACCTTTACACGAGGACACGTATTGTATGACGTGTGTCATGCAACATGTGTCACCTCGCATACTCGCCTTATGTTATATGCCGGTAATGGAGAAGATTCCTCTATATTTGCGCAGGGCAAAAATATATCTTAAACCATTAATGTCTAGTGAACTCTCCCATCCTTATCAAATGGACAAGTCCATTTGCAAATTTAGAGGTATCCGGTTTAAGTTTTTGTATTAATTTTACTTTATTTTAAGGATATACTTATTTGCCTAATGCAAATAGTGTTTATCCCGACCAGACGCCGCGTTTTGCGACATCTGTTTTGGAACTGCACTGTTTGACTGTCGTCTATTTATGGGACGCTGGGCATTGACACTTTAAAGCTGCATTCGGGGTTATGTTACAATGAACTCCTCATGAGTTGGCCAGCCTGCTTAACTAACAGGATAAACAGAAATAATATTTTCTGGTATAATATAAATTATTTCTAGCCAAAATATACATTGTGACCCTCTTTGCAGGATGGTTCTAATGAGGGGTTAGAATGTGTGTGTGTGTGTGTGTCTGTGTGTCTGTGTGTGTGTGTGTGTGTGTGGAGAACGGTGGAAAATTAACTCTAAATTATCCATCTTACCCATTCTTATTAGGACCACTGTTAGTCTCAGTCAAAAAGATAATCAGCCATACCTTTGCCACCACAACAGGCGAACTCTGGTTCCAGTCTCTGCCCGTTGCAGCATTCATATTTTGCGCTGATAAAATCTGGACCACAACACCGGTGGTTCTCCTCGGCAGCCGCTTTGGAGATCTTGTTTGGAAAGCCATTGCAGCACTGTTCTCGCCTTGAATATCTCTTCACGGATGCTAAAATAACAAACACTTTTATCGTTCCCAATGGGCACACAACGATGAATCAACATTAAGTCAACGTTAATTCAATAATCCACTGGACATAAATGGGTTAAGTTATAACACTTTTTGGAAAAGGCATACTAGTCCTGCGATTTTGCTTCACCAGAACAACGCGTCAGTCCACACCAGCCGAGTTGCGATTGAAGTAGTGCGCGAGTTTGCCTCACACACCCTATTCTCCAGACCTAGTCCCAACGACTTCCACCTTTTTCCAAGGCTGATAAAAACACCTTCGGGACCGGAGATTGAGGATGATGATGAGATGACTGAGACCAAGATGCAGCTGTGGAGGGACCAAGACGTTGAGTTTTTGGGTAAAGTCGGGTAACTTCGGACAGCGGGCAAATTCGGACATACCACTGCAAACAGCGAAATTCCAGATAAGACGGCTTATAATGAGCCGTCTCACCAGGATTTTCACTGTTTGCCCAGTTTATTTTGTATTAATGCCAAATAACTGACATATAAAGGAAACAATATCACTGCCCGAATTTACCCGCTGTCCGACTTTACCCGACTTTACCCAACCGAACGGGTATCTATGACTGCCAAGGCTGTGGAGTTTGAAGGGGACTATGTTGAGAAATAAAACAGTATAAATCCAAATATCTTGCTCTTTCTGTGTGAGGCTCAGAACTTTATGATATCCCTTCGTTTTCTGTGGTATTACGACTGGTAAGGATACATTCTAACTTAATCTGAGTATCCAACTTTCATTTCAGAAAATATGCAATTTCCAGAAATACTGCTATATATTAAATGGCAGAAGAATATTGGTCAAGTCGGGTAAATTCTGACAGGAGGTAAATTCGGACAGTGACATTGTTTCCTTCATATGTCAGTTGTTTGGAATAAAAAAAAAATAACTGGGCAAACAGCGAAAATCCTGATGAGACGTCTCATCTGCATTTTCACTGTTTGCAAGGGTATGTCCGAATTTACCCGCTGTCCACAGTTACCCGACTCCACCATATAAATGCTGTTGATACTGTATGCTCTTGCAGATTAGAATTTTTAGTGAAAGGGATATACTGCTGCTTTACCCAGAGCTCCAAATAAGAAAGGGTAACAGGGATAATTCAGAGATATTTTTTCTTATCTTCAATTAAAACATAATTGAGCCGCGACACGAGAAAACCTACAAAGTGGTTGTGCACCCAGCGCAGACTCAGATCAGCCTGGGCATCCGTCAAGTTTGATCAGACTCTTCGCTGAGCGCCCAATAAAACAGCTAAGGGTCTAAGCTACCTTCATGCGGACAGCGAGGACTCTGATCAGACTAGGTGGATGCCCAGGCTGATCTGAGTCTGCGCTGGGCACACAATCACTTTGTTGCTTTTGTCGTGTCGCGGCTCATATGTTGTGACCCCTCATTGGAACCGTCTTGACAAGGCGGTTCTAACGAGTGGTCACAACATACATTTCTATGGAGAAATACAGAAAATTATCCCTAAATTATCCCTGATATCCCCTTTGATCCGGTGCACTGTTTACCATAACATCGACAGCTGTTTTGCTTTCTCATTAAGGTGAATAGTACACTTTCATGAAAACCAACCCTTCCATTGCTTTTACCGCCCTTTTTAATGGGGATGAACTCTTAATGAAAAGAACTTGCTCCTGAAAATGTAAATTCTTTCCTTTTCGAGAACACCCTTTCTGGTAGAATAAAAATGAGTCCCTTTGTAAATATGGCAGAAAAAACGAGGTTTACCAATATACGCCCGTTTGGAGTGAGTTTGGGCCCAGTCAGTACCTTGGGTAGATTTATATCCCTGACAATCAGCCACAAACAGGTACTAATGTGTGCACAAGAACAGTCTGCAAATACTAATTCCAAAATTAAGGGGAATCAACCATTCGCATACTCAACACACAGTATCAAACTAATGCACATTGCTATAGAGTGTCATCAAGATATCGAAAACAATCACCTAGTAATGGTGCCCGCAAAAATAGTCTAAGAAATAATAAAAGGGACGTAACTCTGAAAGTAAGTAATGGGGAGCAACCATTCTAATATGACACACACCGTTTCATCCTTATCTACATTGCTATTAAGTTTATCAAAATATTCCAAACATAAGGGTTCTCAAAAGAAAAGCCTTAAAAAGTAATCAAAGGAATGTAACTCAAAAAATTAGGAAGGGGAAGCAATTATTCTTTTTTTAGACATACTGTCTCAATCTATTACACATTACTTAAAAGTTTCGCCAAGATATTCCATATGGCTACCTAGTAATGGCTTGTCCAAGAATTGTCGTAGAAATTAATCAAAGGGATGTAACTCCATAAATAAGGAAGGGAGAGCAATTATTCTCATATATAAGATACACCGCCTCAAACTAAAACATACCCCCAGGGTTGATAGGATGCTCTCGTTGCTGTTAGCCCTGGTGGACCATCCGTGACGACTAATTGAAAAAACAACTAATACACATTGCTATAAATGTTCATCAAGATATTCCGTATGGTTGCCTACTTATCGCTTGCACAAGAATAGCCTTAGAAAATATTCAAAGGGAGGTTACTCCAAAAATAAGTAACGGTAGGCAATCGTTCTTATATGTGGCATATCATGTCAACCTAATATACATTACTCTTGAGTTTCATCACAATAGTCCAAAGGGTTAGTTAGATATGAGGTGTACAAATATAGTCTGATAAAATAATCAAAGGGAGATAACTCAAAAACTAAGTAAAGGGTTAGCCATTCTTGTATTAGACACGTTACACACTGCTATAAATATTCATCAAGATATTCTGTATGGTTGCCTATTTATCGCTTGCACAAAAATAGCCTTAGAAAATATTCAAAGGGAGGTTATTCCAAAAATAAGTAAGAGGAGGCAATCGTTCTTATATTTGGCATATCATGTCAACCTAATATACATTACTATTCAGTTTCATCACAATAGTCCAAAGGGTTAGTTAGATATGAGGTGTACAAATATAGTCTGACAAAATAATAAAAGGGAGGTAACTCAAAATTTAAGTCAAGGGGAGTAACCATTCTTGTATTAGACACGTTGTTTCAACCTTATATACATTGCTATTAAGTTTCATCATGATATTCCAAAGAGTAACCAAGTTATGGAGTGCTCAAAAATTACCATACAAACTGCCATAGTCAAGTTTTTTCAAAGGGCTGTAACTCTGCTAAAAATTATCGGAGCGTAACCTCCAAACAATATGCGCTACTCCACATCGTAGTCTTACTATTTACAAAGTTTCGGCTTAATTGGATGAAAACTGTGGGGGGAGTTATCCAGAAACGAACACCCCGGAAATTCTAAGTAAAGGGATGTAACTCCGCTAAAAATCATCGGAGCGTAACCTCGAAACGATATGTGCTGGTCCGCCTCATAGTCTTACTATATACCAAGTTTCAGCTCGATCAGATGTAAACTTTAGGAGGAGTTGTCCGGAAACGAAAAGTTTACGACGGACAGACGGACGCCAGCGCCATAACAATATACCTCCCGTTTTTCACTGAACCAGCAGTTTTTCCAACTAGAAAAAGATCAGTGAGGCTGAAAAAAAGACTTTGACTTACAATTTCCACAGCATATTTTATCTAGTCGTATCGGATGCTCAACGATGTTCCTTTGTGCATTAGCAGGACAGCATTTGAAAAGGTCCGCATCTATTAGTGCCTTATTACAACACTTGTAATTTATCGGATAAAGTAGATTCTGACCAGGTAGGTCTAAAATTGTACCTGAATAAAAATAAAATGAAATACAATTAAAAACAAAAATTGTTTTCAGTAATAACTCATCTTATGGTAATCAGTTCTCAGCCGACATCTTATGGTATCGATGTTGACTGAACGCCATTCCATCCAACGAACGCTAGTATTGTCCCAATATTTTGTGCCTGGTGGGCTGTTTTAATAGTAAGCTCTGTTTAATTATTAATTATCATTAGACGTCGCATCTGAGGGTGTACTAAAGCCATGCATTAAAAACGATAATCCACTAGTAGATTAAATATGGAAATTACGTCGTAACATTATGCGTAATTACGTCGTATTCTAACACAGTGCGCCTATAGAAGCAATGGAAAGTTTCCGTGTTTTATTCTGCAACAATTCACTGTCTCGGAGCGCGTGAGTCTAATTGCTGACGTCACTTGCATTTCTGACGCAATTTTGTGACGTTATGAGACGTTAGACGGTATAACGTCTCTTTTTCTTCCTAAAATCGCCATAAAACACGTACATTTACCTTAGATACAGTTAAGAATATTGGCGGGAACATGAACGCGCTGACAGGAAGGTTGGGAGTGTTTGAATGAAAAGAAAACTTTTTCAGCGTTTTTGAGCGTTAGAATCGAAATAGTTCAGCCATAGCAGTGAATTGTTGAGTAATAATTCACTGTTTGTCGGTCAGTTGTAAGTGGATATATCTACTTTACAACTGATCTCCAAACAGTGAATTATTACTCAACAATTCACTGCTAGAGCTGATCTATTTCTTAAACATTATGCGTTGACGTCCATAAAACGTCGCGTTTTCTAATGGCGAAATCGTTACGTTCTATTGCAAAAATACGCTAATAAAATGCGATTTTAGTGTCATATGAGAAATAGAATCTTGCATTCGTGCTCCTGTATTATTGAATTTATTTAACTCGTTGGTGAAAATGATAAGACAGCCTCGCATCTTATCATTTTCCCCAACTCGTTTAATAAATTCAATAATATATGAGCACTCATGTAAGATCCTCCATGTCTTTTCAACCGGCATATTATTTAAAACTGAACCGCCTGTCTTAAGGTGTTTGTGTATGCCTCCATGATTTTCAGTTTCATCAAGGGAAATAACTTTAAACATTTGTGACTTCATATTTGCTTCCTAGTGTGCCTAAGCCCTTACAAAGGGGTGTCTACTCTTACAGAAAAGAATTGCCCCTATTAATTCTTTTCTTTAACAGCTGTTCCAATTCAGAAAAGAGGCAAATATGAAATGACAGAGATGCTTCCACTGAAAGTGTATCGATTCACCTTAAGTATCAGCACATGCTAACAGCAGTTCGAGTTGCGCAGAGACCCGTGGAGACCAGTGTGCAAAGTGATGTTATCCTAAGATTCTTATTATGCTGTAATCCAAGTAGTCCAACTTTGACAGTTTGGCTGCTTGCGAAAGGTCAGATATGCCTGCTTCTTCCTAGGTGATAGTATCGTACCTGTGACCGACAGGAGTGAGGAAGTGGGGTGGGGTGTGAAAATAAAGATCTTTTGCCATTTACCATATCCTAGTCTATAGTACGGTATATATTGACAAAAATCCTCCCCCATCTCCTCTGTCCTCACTCATAAGGGTGAAAGGTACAATACCACTTCTCATCCTGTGCTTTATCAATCACTGCAGAGAAGTCCTATATCAACAAAATAGTTTTGATGGACTATTAAAATGCCCAACACAACATTAATGAAGCAATCAGATATAGTCTTATTTTAACTAGGGCACACATATAACTATAGCAGATTAAACTTTTCCTAGCTTTTCAGTGCATCCAGTCTTCAAGGATGGATGAATGGATGACCTGCGATTTGACGTCCTTCTCAACAGTATTTCACTAATATCAGCACGATGTTAGGGTAATAATGAAAGGCTATGTGCAATGAAATTCCGTTTACGACTGGAAAGATTCCCGCCTCGAGCGGGTCTCGAACCCAGGACCGCTAGATCAGTAGACCAGCGCTTTAATCTCAAGGAAAGTACTCTTAAAATGAAAGAATTTTCTCCTCCAGTCTGAGGCCAAACTCTTATTTTTGAGAGTAGCGAGGCAAATATTTTGTCAGAGTTTCCCCTCCTGTGGTGAATTTATTCACCTAAGATAAATCCGCATACCTCCATGGATTTCAGCCATTTTTTACAAAGAGGAGCAACCTTCAGGACCACCTGTTTGCTTCCCTGGCGGACAAAGCCCATCTAAATAGGTTCTTTTCTTGTGGTAAAACACTAGAACTCCTAGAAAAGCATATTTTTCCTTTAAGGGTTGACCATCATTGAGGAAGAAGGCAAACAATGACACTCACAGTGTTACTTCCCCTGAGAATGTATTCGTTCAACTTAATGATATGATAATTGCTGGTTACCTTCCTCATCATCACAAAGGGCCTGTTTAGTCTTGTCATACGCCACGCCCCTGTTGTACAAGATGTTCAGGGGCGTAACTTTGGGCGGGCTTTCTCCATAGTAGCAATAGTGACTGCTGTAATTGAATGATACCAGTCCACAGCAGTCCGCGTCGTAAGACCAAGGGTGGAGCTTGCCTTCTCCAGTTTGTAATCCTGACAGCACATATGATCATTTCTGTCAAAACGAACTGAACCACAACATCCCATGTGACCATCTTCAGATTCTGACAAACATACGTAAACATTTTCAAGTACTATGCCGACAAGGAAACGTGTCCCAATGGGCCGGCACACTCTGTTTAATCAATGTTGTATCAATGTTGATTCAACGTTATACCGTTAAATCAACGTTGATTCAACGTTGATTAAATGTTGTATGCCTGTTGGGCGTCAGTTTCAATAAGCCGTTACACCATTTACATTAGGAAAGTAGAGTTTTGCAACATGTTCAGTTTGGTTACCTCCCTTCGTTTGCAACATCATGGTCGGCAAGCAAGTCTAGATGCCACAAATCCGTAGAAAGTCGAATACTCCGAGTATTGGGACACCATAACTAAGTAACTATTAAGTAAATTATAAATGTTTAGAACGGGCGTGTGTAAAAAATGCAAAATGGCAAACAGTTTGTCCAAAAACATGTAGTTATGTTTCAATATTTATCGTAGTGCATGTATGGTATAGGTGAATAAATGATGCAGTGTGTCCAACAAGCACTTGCCCGTAGTTTTGCCAAAATGAGAGAAAATACCCGGAACCTTCAAATAGTAACTGAAAAGAAATTTTACAGTTTTCCCCGAATATGGGTTATATAGGTAGTTTGTCTAGCTATAGTTTTCCTCAAAATTATTGAGAACTGCATTTTGGCACTAAGTGGCTAGCCATATGTCACCGACACTATTTTAAATGAATGAAACACAAGAAAAGGACTTCATTTTCAAGTTTGATATACAACCATGACAATATGATGCACTTTCTGGCATCTGTTTTTGGCAAATATTGGCTAGGGTATACCCCTGTAAAACTATGTCCCTTGAATTTGACTTTGTTTGGCTATACTACCTTTACTGGAAACAGATTATCTCTTTGGAAATAGTTTATTTTCTCTATTGATCACCATCATCTATATTAGTATGAGACAGTTACCAGCAAAGAGATTTTTGTGCCCAAACGAAAGCAGCCATGGTTTGATAATAGCTGCAAAACTTTACGAAAGAAAACATTGCGAGCACTGAGGTTATTTAGGCGCAATCGTACACTCGAAGCGCTTCAGTCTTATCAGCTATCGAGAAAAGTTTATCGTAATTTAACAAGTGTAAAAAAGAATGAATATATTAAACAAAGAACGCTAACCCTTAAACGAGCATGCGATGACAGAGACCCCAGAACCTTTTGGAATGCATTAAAAGATGGTTCGAAAATTTCGCATTTTTCTATTTCTGCACAAGAATGGTTTGAATATTTTTCTAATCTTTACAATATTGATTATGCTCCTGGAGAAAGCTATTTTGATGAGCCGATAGAGGAAATCGTTGATGATCTCCTCGACTCTCCGATAACAAGTTCAGAAATATATTTGTCCATAAAAGACCTGAAAAATGAAAAATCCCCAGGAATCGACGGCATTCCTGCTGATAAATTCATACCATATTTAGTGCTTTTATTTAGCAAAATGTATGATCTATCAGTTTTCCCAGAGAACTGGGCAAAATCCATTATAAGTCCAATACACAAGAAGGGTGATAGTACCGTCCCCAATAATTTTAGAGGTATTTAGAGGTATTTGTCTGCAGCCTGTGTTAAGTAAAGTATTTACATCCATTTTAAATAGAAGACTTAGACAGTGGAGTATACAAAAGGGTGCATTAGGGGAAGAACAAGCAGACTTTCGTCGTACATATTCCACAATTGACAACTTATTTTTGTTTACAAACTATTGTAACAAAGTATTTACGACACAAAGGTGGTAGGTTATATGCAATATTTGTAGACTTCGAAAAGGCCTTCGATAGAATAGATCGAGATATTCTTTGGTACAAATTAAGTTCCTCTAGGGTTAGTACAAAAATGCTAAAATGTTAAAATCAATTTACTCTGTGGTTAAATACTGTGTTAAATGTGACTCCGAACTCACAAATTATTTTAACTGTATGAATGGCGTGAGACAAGGTTGTGTTATCTCCCCTTTATTGTTTTGTTATTACTTAAATGACTTGAAAGACTACGTTTCTACAGATAGTCATGGTATTGATTTAGACTTTTGTAAAATCTTTTTGTTGTTATTTGCAGATGATTTAGTCATGTTTGCTGATACGAAAATAGAACTACAACGAATGATTAATAAACTTGAAAACTATTGTAATGAATTCAAACTTAAAGTCAATATGGATAAAACCAACATAATTGTATTTAGAAATGGTGGTTATTTAAGACGGTATGAAAAGTGGTTTTTCGGTGACATCCCCGTCAAAGTGGTTACATACTACAAATATTTGGGACTAGTTTTGTCTTCTAGACTTTCTTGGTATGTTTGCCAGAAAACCCTTGCAGAACAGGGATCTAAGGCGCTGTTTGCTATCAGGTCAAAACTTACACAGCTTGGAACGTTGTCAGCAAATTTACTCTTTAAAATATTTGATACGAATGTCTTACCTATACTGACATATGGGGCCGAAATATGGTATAATCATGTAAGTCTGGATATAGAAAAGGTACACCATGATTTCTGCAAGTATGTTCTAAAAGTACCAAAATTAGCACCAAATGTTGTTGTTAGAGGCGAACTAGGGCCTCATACATTAACAACAATAAGAATAGAAAAGCTTATAAAGTATTGGCTAAGGTTACTACGTATGTCAGATGAACGACTTCCTAGGATATGTTACAATCTACAATGTAAATGGCTAACTGTGACTCCTCGAACAAATTGCTGGGTTAGAGATTTAAGAGATGTTTTGTTAAGATATGGATTTGGGCATGCTTGGTATAATCAAGGTGTTGGAAATGAATTTCTGTTTTTAAGAAACTTTAAAAAACGAAATACAGATATTGATATCAGTAATTGGTATGGGGACATTAGTGATATGGATAGACTGCGTACATATAAACTTTTTAAAACTGATTTTGGTTGTGAACGTTTTATGAATGAAATTACAATTTCGAGCCATGTTGAAGTGCTTGTAAAATTTAGGGGTGGGTTTTTGCATTTGAAAGTAAACACGGGTAGGATTGAAAATATTCCGCTTGAAGAAAGAATCTGTAGTCTGTGTAGATACGACATTGAAAACGACTATCATTTTCTTTTAGTATGTCCGTCATATGATGCCTTAAGACAACAATTCATCCCAGCTTACTTTTATAACTATCCGTCAGATGTAAAGTTTCGGTATTTGATGAATTCAAATAATATTGCATTGCTTAAGAATATTTGCAAGTATTTGATTGAAGCACAGAAGTTAAGGGCAGAACTATTTTTGAATATACAAAGTTTCTCTCTGTAATTATTTGAACTCCTAGCAGTTTGTTAAACGCTGAAGATATATGCTTATAATAGTCTTCAAATGTGTATGTACAACGTTTAACCGTCTATTATTATTTGACAGGAAATGCAAACGTGATAGAGTCTGTTAGTTTTAGTATTGTAGTTAATTACCTGATTCATATGTATATGTATATGATTATATATGTATTTTGGGCCGGTGGCCTTTATTACAATAAACTTACTTACTTACTTACTTACTTACTAGTAATGATGTCTTAAAAAGCTTGCATGGTCTGTAGCTGTCAGTTCCAATTTCTGAGACAGGGACTGACAACAGTAACATACGAAGAAAATTGAAGACGTGAAAGACAGCAAAAACTCCGATCTGCTAATGATCTGAATGAAATATATATGTCATGGTATAGACAATTATGTCAAAACTAAGGTCGATAAAAAGCACATTTATAAAGCGTAACAAACTACGAATTGTTTGCAGTTTCTATAGAGATGCATGAAATAAGAATGCATCAGAGCAACATACCCTCAGTCAAAATTGCAGTTTTCCCAACTTTTTGCAGTTTTTGGAAATAAAGTACCCTGTTTTAGAGCCAGCAACACCTACAGCAGACAAGGTATTATAAAACTTTTTTCTTAAATTGATAGTAGCCAATCATTAGATCAGACAACAATTCAGAAAACATTTGCTTTATCATTATCTTATTCACAAATGATAGTTTTATTTGGTTAGGGTACATCATTTTCAAGTCAGACGAAATATCTCTGGGCGCCACAATTCAAGGGGAGATACCTTTGTGAATCAAGGTTAAAGTTTATACTACTATGCTAAAAACTCACAGCGAGTTGTTGTTAACTAATGAAACAAATCTACAAAGTCTATGTCTGGTCTCTCAACTCTTACTGCTTAAATTTTACTTTGCAAAAAAAATCTCAATTTTGAGGAATACTGCATACACAATTAATCCATATTTAGTAAACAATCCTGAAACCGCACTTGTCTAGCTACCCTGTTCGATCTAATTGGCACACTGTACGATTAACTTTTTCAAAAAATGGCAGACTCGGAAATATGACGTAATCTCCCCTTCTTAGTAAGAGCGCATTTCAAAGAATGTGTAGATAATGAGGCAAGCAGACTTTAATGGTAAAGTCACAGAAGAAAAATGAAACTTGAACGATTCTGTAGTACATTCAGCTTTTGCATGTGTGCTTGTAAACGTATCTCGGAAATGCACATAGTGTGCGCTTATTAAAACATGTGCAGTAATTAGGTCGAATACGGTATATACATGCAATCCACATTTAGGGGAAAATTCTTGAAAATGCATTTCAATTAATATTTATGTTTTTAATATTTTTCACTCATTTGCAGATAAAACAAAGGGCTAAATACCTTTGTTGTGCTTTATGTGCTGCGGTTTCTTACAAGAAATATACAAGGTTCGTGGGTTCGAATCCAAAATACGCCCCCCCCACCCCCGATGAAAGAAGGAAAGACAGCGAAATCAATTCGTACCACTGTAAACTTTTCCACCACAGCAAGCCATCCCCTCCACAACCACTCTTTCAGAGAAATGGGTTTCATTACGTCCCTTACAGCACGTCCGCTCATACCCACTAGTTGGATCAAATTTGTCCACAAGCTGAGAACCACAGCACAGTTGATTATGTTCGTCATAAAGTTCGGGTGTGGAGCCTGAAAAAACAGAAAGCACATATAATTCTTTCGAATCTTTCGGAAATTAAGATTATACGGATCAGAGTTATCTTCTTGAGGCTTGCTATGAGATATAAGCTTAAATCTGTTATAGGATTGCTGGGTATTAATACAGCAGTCGGTGTGGTCCTTCTCTTTCTTCGAGATAGGGTACATAAAGCTGTTTGATTGGGAGCAACAAACCTGGTCGTTGGTATTGTAAAGATGACCACCACAGCAGCCCATAGGCGACATCTTGCTGTAAGCCTCTGAAAGGGATGAGAAAAAACTGCCCTAGAAAGGGGGTGGGGATATCAATAAGGTGGATTTTCTGCATTCTACCAAAAGTTTTCTTTTTTTGACTGATGGTATACTCCAGTGTGTCCAGTTTATTGAACCATATGTGACTTTGGTCGGAAAGCCCTAGTTACTAAGCTATGGGTCCACAGAAGTAGGTGGGGTAATTCAACATGATTTTAGTCTGTCTTGTAAAAATATTCTCATTTGGTGGAAGTATACAACAGATAGACAGCGTTTGATATAATGATTATCAGAATATCTAAAATCTATTTTATTTTCCATATCATTTTTTTTTGTTAATTTGAACATATGTTGTCAAAAAAGACTTCCTTTGACAAACTGCTTTTTTGTCGCACCTGTGTTAGCTGGGGCGATATAGGCGTGCAAGTTTCCGTCCGTCCGTCCGTCAACAATTCACAGTGGGTGTCTTGTGAGCGCAACTCCTCCTACACTTTTGGTCAATCATTTTGAAACTTCACTGATGTTTTGCCCATGGTCTGTAGATGTGCATATTGTTTGCATATAATTCCCAGATGATTTTTTGCCACTTTTTTTCAAATGTTTAACTTATTCATTGGTTTAGACAATATACCTACCATAGTGGGTGTCTTGTGAGCGCAACCCCTCGTACGTTTTTTCGTCAATCATTTTGAAACTTCACAGATGTTTTGGGCATGGTCTGTAGATGTGTATATTGTTTGCATATAATTTTTGCCGTTTTTTTCCACATGTTTAACTTAGTCAATTTTTGGCATAATACCTTCCATAGCAGGTGTCTTGTGAGCACAACTTCTCCTACATTTGTTGAACAAACCCTTTGAAACTTCACAGATGCTTTGGCCATGGTCTGTAGATGTGCATATTATTTGCATATCATTTCCAAATTCATTTTTGCCCTTTTTCACGTGTTTACTTAGTCAATTTTTCACAATACCTTCCATAGTGGGTGTCTTGTGAGCACAACTCCTCCTACATTTGTTGGACAATCCCTTTGAGACTTCACAGATGTTTAGGTCATGATCTGAAGATGTGCTTATTATTTGCACAGAATTCCCAGGTGAATTTTTGCTGCCTTTTTTACATGTTTGACTTTGTCATTTTTGTCACACCTGCTTTTGTCACACCTGCGTTAGCGATATAGTTTTCAATACCAAATGGAACTCATGTGACTTAACCCCCGCAGGTGCGACACCGCTTTCCGCGGATTTCTTGTTTGGTATTTTTTGGCTTGCGCTTTCGAGCGCAAGCCAGTATTCAAGTGGTTTAGTGATACCGAGTTATTTTCGGAAGAAACGATACATCACGCTTAGTCGGAAAATACCAGGAGAGTGTGTACACAGTGAGTGTGTACTGCAACGATTCGTTCTAAACTTTTTAGGGCAGCAATTAAGCAAAAGAAATCGGAAAGTTCGTTCCGGTTTGAGACAGCATTTCTTCATTATTTTCTTCACAGACATAACAAACAAATACCTCGTCCGATTTTGTCTATTTTTATCCATATTCGATTTGCCTCATCTGCTAAAAATAAGATGGAAACTTTATTCTATTTTTGATAGTTCATGTGTGTTTTTTTTTTTTTTTTTTTTTTTTTTTTTTTTTTTTTAATATTTCCGTTAAAAAGCACGTTTTTCTTTTACAAGTGCCTTGAACTTGGCCACATTTCGTTTGCTTTTTATAAACTGATGGCATAAAAAATGAAACTGTGAATGCAATGCAAAGTATTTGGCTTTGCATCCTAAGAAACATACCAAAACTTGTGTAAGAAACAGTGTTTATACTCGTATACGAGGGGCATTTCAAAAATAATGTAAATGAGTCTGCCATTCCTTGGAATGTTGACCGATCTTTAAAATTTATGTCTTAACTATTAGGTTTACATATCACCCAATGGCTTTTACTAAAAGAATTTGAGTCAATGGTATGTTCTTCAAAATATGCGTTGAAAATTGGCGCAAGGGTAGGGACACTGAGTAGAAACGGACGGAATATTTATGTGAAGACAAATTCATATTTCTTAACTCTGAACAACAAGCAGCTTTTGATTGATACCTATATTATATGTTATACTGAAAATATTCCAATATAAAAACCATTGTATATGCTTTGTTAAATCATAAGAATTGCCTTGCAAAGTAGGCTTATCATAGAACAATGCGCATTTCTGATGACATCCCTTCCTGTGCTTAATTGAAATGTATAGTAAACTGTTTAAACTTCGGTATTGAGGTTAATTTAAGTAAAAGTGAATGTTTTATGACATGTGTTAAACAAAAAGTAAAGAAAATTTAATTCGTCATGCTTGTTTTCTGTTATAAATAATCTTTTACGGAACTTTATGCTCTTTTGTCAGTGGCCTACCTGATTTTTTACGATAAGTTTCCCCACCCACCCACATATTTCAATGTCAGTATGTCATATAAAATAAAAAGTTTTGCAAGGGTTTATGTATGAATTTTGTTTTCAATATGTCTTCCTAATTTTTGGCATTAAGCAAAATTAAATATATTTAGCCTGTGTATTTTTATTAGAAGATAATTTCATTTTATTGTTTTGTATCTTACATGAATTGCTGCTACTTCGCAACTTCCGGCGTGAACTTTTCACAGGTATCATCCAGTTTCATCAGTGATTTGATGCCAGTCGTTACAAAATATAATGACCTAATCATTTCAGTAATAAAATGCATGTCATTTGTTGAAATTGGATGTCAATAAGTAAAAAATCTCAATTTGTTGGTATAAGGCATTTATAATAACTTTGCATTTATAACCACAAAGCAGAGAAAATAATCTCGTTTATTATGTTACTGGTGTAAAATCTGGAAACGATTTGTGTACAGCTTTTTTATTTTACATTTAAAGGACAGCATTACGTGTTTCTTCATTAGAATATATCATTTCCTCATTGAGAAAACAGCAACAGAACACAAGAGACTTTCAGTGAAAATGTACATTTTCCAGTATCCACACCCTTATGACGTATAAGCACGTGTTGTTATGCATGAGTGACTTAGAAATTCTTTTAACACATATCATTCTAAAGCACTTGAATTTTCCTTTCCAATGATATATAAAACCACTGCTAAATATCAGCCAATAGACTACCCTGAGATCATTTACATTATTTCTGAAATGCCCCTCGTATATCTTAGCGCAAGGCATTAGCTTTTCAAAAAAATCATGCCGCGGCGTTGCGAAGACTAGGCCTTAGGGCATCGCATAATCTGACTAGTCAGAGCAGCCGGCACACTGTCCAGCGCCGATGCATTCGTTGGATCTGATCAGTCTTTTTCGGCATATATATATTCTTCATCTTTCATGCTGAGGCCAGACTGATCAGACTGCGCTTATGCCAGAGTGGGCTGATCTGTGTATCAGTGTAAAATCTGAAAGAGCAGAGTTCAAATTTATTGTTTAAAGACAGAACTTCTCTGCTGGGGGCCTGGTTCCCATCTCATAGGATATTTACCTGTACAGGTAAAGGTGTGAAAATTTATTCAACCAATCAATGGACCAGAATTACCAGTTATGATCATTTTATTGGCTGACTGGAGGTGTTGACACTACGTGATCAAGAGAAAGAATGACACTGTTCTCTTCTGTTCTGTTCAATTCTCGTATCGACGTTACCCAAGTGGCTCAACGGTACGTAACCATAGTTGCACACACTTGGCGCCGTGTGTCCGTCCAAACACTGTTGAAGTTAATCCTCCTTATATAGTGCCACCCCTGTCTTTAAATTTAGAAACAAGCGCTTTTGACGATTTTCTTCCCTTATCACATTTACTGAAAAGAGATAAATTTCATTTGTCGGGAGTTCATGGAAATACGAACGCAATGGGTTCCGTGCTTTGTTGTTTCCAAATGGTGTAAGGCAAGCTATTGTCCCAAACAACAGCAGCATGCATTTTCTTCTCAGAGTGCCAAATTTTGTTCCAGTCACTGCCACTGATGCCACTTAAACCAAAAATAAACTTCAGTAAATATAAATTTATTGTCTTCTTTTGATGCCAAGTTCAGATGTGCCAAGATTCCATAGACATGGGTTTGAAACATCCTCTCCTAAAATTTTGATTCAGACTAAATGTGACTCAACAGCCGTGAAGAAAAGACTTGAAATAGGTCCATATAGTTATTTTCCTTGAGACATGCCTAAAACGGCCGGCCAAAACGTTGAAAAACTGTTGTTTTTTGGTGTGTGTGTGTGTGTGTGTGTGTGTGTGTGTTTAAATATTTTTTTCAATTTGTTTTTCAAATAAATTCTACGCTTGTTTTTACCTTACACCCGTGGATAATGCCACCATTCAATAAGTTAGAAATCAAATACTTTGCTAAATAAAAGTTAGCAACAGAAAGTGCACTAACAATCGGGTTCACTTCAATAAACAACTCATGAAAATTTCACTGTCTTAGCTGGGCAAGCCTTCCTTTTAAAAGGAAATTTTATTTCCTCTATTTTCAATATTTATTGGCATCATTGCTAAATAAACTGACCAGTAATCATCAAACTCATGTCAAGAGAGCACCTTGACCAGGACAATTGGATCAGGAGACCAAAATTTCACAATGACAGTGGCACATGTTGCATGACACATTTACACGGTTACACATGTTGCATGGCACATTTACACGGTGACACATATTGCATGGCACATTTACACGATGACACATGTTGCATGTTGCACTTACACGGGACACATGTTGCATGAGTTGACACATTTACACGGGACACATGTTGCATGACACATTTACACGGTGACACTTGTTGCATGATATATTTTTTTACACGACGAACCATGTTGCATGACACATTAACACGGTGACACATGTTGTATGTCGTGTGTCATGCAACATGTGTTACCTCGCATACCCGCTTTATGTTATATGCCGGTAATGGAGAAGGTTCCTCTATGTTTGCGCTGGGCAAAAATATATTTTAACCCATTAATGTCTAATGAACTCTCCCATCCTTATCAAATGGACAATTAGAGATATCCGGTTTAAGATTTTGTATCAATTTTACTTTATTTTAAGGAAAGATACTGCTTTGCCTTATGCAAATAGTGTAAATCCCGATCAGACGCGCGTTTTGCGGCATCTGTTTTTGAACTGCACTGTTTGACTGTCCTCTATTTATTGGACGCTGGACACTTTAAAGTTGCACTCGGGGGTATGTGACAATGAACTCAACCTGAATTGGCTAGCCTGCTTAACTAACAGGATCAACAGAAATAATATTTTCTGGTATAATATAAATTACTTCTAGCCAAAATATACATTGTGACCCTCTTTGCAGGATGGTTCTAATGAGGGGTTAGAATGTGTGTGTGTGTGTGTGTGTGTGTGTCTGTGTGTCTGTGTGTGTGTGTCTGTGTGTGTGTGGAGAACGATGGAAAATTAACTCTAAATTATCCATCTTACCCATTCTTATTAGGACCACTGTTAGTCTCACTCAAAAAGGTAATCAGCCATACCTTTGCCACCACAACAGGCGAACTCTGGTTCCAGTTTCTGCCCGTTGCAGCATTCATATTTTTCGCTGATTAAATCTGGACCACAACACCGGTGGTTCTCCTCGGCAGCCGCTTTGGAGATCTTGTTTGGAACGCCATTGCAGCACTGTTCGCGCCTTGAATTGCTCTTCACTGATGCTAAAATAACAAACACTTTTATCGTTCCCAATGGGCACACAACGTTGAATCAACATTAAATCAACGTTGATTCAATAATCCACTGGGCATGAATGGGTTAAGTTATAACACTTTTTGGAAAAGGCATTTTGCTTCACCAGAACAACGCGCCAGTCCACACCAGCCGAGTTGCGATTGAAGTAGTGCGCGAGTTTGCCTCACACACCCTATTCTCCAGACCTAGTCCCAACGACTTCCACCTGTTTCCAACGCTGGAAAAAACACCTTCGGGGCCGGAGATTGAGGATGATGATGAGCTGACTGAGACCAAGATGCAGCTGTGGAGGGACCAAGACGTTGAGTTTTGGGGTAAAGTCGGGTACTCCGGAAAGCGGGCAAATTCGGACATACCATTGCAAACAGTAAAAATCCAGAAAGCCGTCTCATCAGGATTTTCACTGTTTGCCCTGTTTATTTTGTATTAATTCCAAACAACTGACATATAAAAGAAACAATATCACTGTCCGAATTTACCCGCTGTCCGACTTTACCCGACTTTACCCAACCGAACGGGTATCTATGACTGCCAAGGCTGTGGAGTTTGAAGGGGACTATGTTGAGAAATAAAACAGTATAAATCCAAATATCTTGCTCTTTCTGTGTGAGGCTCAGAACTTTATGATATCCCTTCGTTTTTTGTGGTATCACGCCTGGTTAGGATACATTCTAACTTAATCTGAGTATCCAACTTTCATTTCAGAAAATGTGCAATTTCCAGAAATACTGCTATATATTAAATGGCAGAAGAATATTGGTCAAGTCGGGTAAATTCTGACAGCAGGTAAATTCGGACAGTGACATTGTTTCCTTTATATGTCAGTTGTTTGGAATAAAAGCAAAAATAACTGGGCAAACAGTGAAAATCCTCACGAGATGTCTCATCTGCATTTTCACTGTTGGCAATGGCATGTCCGAATTTATCCGCTGTCCGCAGTTACCCGACTCCACAATATAAATTCTGTTGATACTGTATGCCCTTGCAGACTAGAATTTTTAGTGAAAGGGATATACTGCTGCTTTACCCAGAGCTCCAAATAAGAAAGGGTAACAGGGATAATTCAGATATTTTTTTTTCTTATCTTCAATTAAAACTTAATTGAGCCGCGACACGAGAAAACCTACAAAGTGGTTGTGCACCCAGCGCAGACTCAGATCAGCCTGGGCATCCCTTAAGTTTGATCAGACTCTTTGCTAAGCGCCCAATGGACAGCTTAGGGTCTAAGCTACCTCCATGCGGACAGCGAAGACTCTGATCAGACTAGGCGGATGCCCAGGCTGATCTGAGTCTGCGCTGGGCACACAATCACTTTGTTGGTTTTGTCGTGTCGCGGCTCATATGTTGCGACCCCTCATTGGAACTGTCTCGACGAGTCGGTTCTAATGAGTGGTCACAACATACATTTCTATGGAGAAATACAGAAAATTATCCCTAAATTATCTCTGTTATCCCTTTTTATCCGGTGCACTGTTTACCATAACATCGACAGCTGTTTTGCTTTCCCATTAAGGTGAAAACTACACTTTCATGAGAACCAACTCTTCCATTGCTTGTCCCCGCCCTTTTTAATGGGGATGAACTCTTAATGAAAGAACTTGCTCCTGAAAATGTAAATTCTTTCCTTTTCGAGAACACCCTTTCTGATAGGGTAAAAATGAGTCCCGACATAAATTTTGCAGAAAAAAAAACAGGTTTACCAATATACGCCTGTTTTGGAGTGAGTTTGGGCCCAGTCAGTACCTTGGGCAGATTTATATCCCGGACAATCAGCCGCAAACAGGTACTAATGTGTGCACAAGAACTGTCTGCAAATACATATTCCAAAATTAAGGGGAAGCAACCATTCGTATACTCAACACACAGTATCAAACTAATGCACATTGCTATAGAGTGTTATCAAGATATCCAAAACAATTACCTAGTAATGGTGCCCACAAAAATAGTCTAAGAAATAATGAAAGGGACGTAAGTCTGAAAGTAAGTAATGGAGAGCGACCATTCTATTATGACACACACCGTTTCATCCTTATCTACATTGCTATTAAGTTTATCAAAATATTCAAAACATAAGGGTTCTCAAACGAAAAGCCTTAAAAAGTAATCAAAGGGATGTAACTCAAAAAAATAAGGAAGGGGAAGCAATTATTCTTTTATTAGACATACTGTCTCAATCTAATACACATTACTATAAAGTTTCGTCAAGATATTCCATATGGTTACCTAGTAATGGCTTGCCCAAGAATAGTCGTTGAAATTAATCAAAGGGATGTAACTCCATAAATAAGGAAGGGAGAGCAATTGTTCTCATATATAAGACACACCGCCTCATTCTTATACACATTGCTATAAATTTTCATCAAGATATTCCGTATGGTTGCCTACTTATCGCTGGCACAAGAAAAGCCTTAGAAAATGTTCAAAGGGAGGTTACTCCAAAAATAAGTAAGAAAGGCAATCGTTCTTATATGTGGCATATCATGTCAACCTAAAATACATTACCATTAAGTTTCATCACAATAGTCCAAAGGATTAGTTAGATATGAGGTGTACAAATATAGTCTGATAAGATAATCAAAGGGAGGTAACTCAAAAACTAAGTAAAGGGGAGTAGCCATTCTTGTATTAGACACGTTACACATTGCTATAAACGTTCATCAAGATATTCCGTATGGTTGCCTACTTATCGCTTGCACAAGAATAGTCTTAGAACATATTCAAATGACGGTTACTCTAAAAAAAAGTAAGGGGAGGCAATCGTTCTTATATGTGGCATATCATGTCAACGTAATATACTTTACTATTAAGTTTCATCACAATAGTCCAAAGGGTTAGTTAGATATGAGGTGTACAAATATAGTCTGACAAAATAATAAAAGGGAGGTAACTCAAAATCTATGTCAAGGGGAGTAACCATTCATGTATTAGACACGTTGTCTTAAACTCATATACATTGCTATTTAGCTTCATCATGATATTCCAAAGAGTAACTAAGTTATGGAATGCTAAAGAATTACCATACAAACTGCCATAGTCAAGTTTTTTCAAAGGCCTGTAACTCTGCTAAAATCATCGGAGCGTAATCTCCAAATAATATGCGCTACACCACATCGTAGTCTTACTATTTACAAAGTTTCAGCTTAAGTGGATGAAAACTGTAGGAGGTGTTATCCGGAAACGAACACCCCGAAAATTCTAAGTAAAGGGCTGTAACTCCGCAAAAAATCATTGGAGCGTAACCTCAAAACGATATGCGCTGGTCCACTTCATAGTCTTACTATATACACCAAGTTTCAGCTCGGTCAGATGTAAACTGTAGGAGGAGTTGTCCGGAAACGAAAAGTTTACGACGGACGGACGAACGGACGGATGACAGTGCCATAACAATATACCGGTACGTCCCGTTTTTCAAACGGGCGTATGAAAATGAAGTGAAACAGGGTATAAAAAATGTCCTAAAGGAGTTACAGAATGAACAAGATTGTTTACAAAAGGATAGACAGGCAGACAAATAGGGGCAACCACTCTATAATTAACTAGAACTGTCAGCGAATCCGACTATACCCCCGCTTAATTGCTTGAATCAAATGGTATTAATTTCGTAACTAAAAACATAGAGAGAGAGAGAAATCATTGTTACCATGTATACCAAATATGAATGGTTGCTGTGAAAGCTGTTACAAAAAATTACATTTATTCAAAGTCAAGAGAGAAAGAAAATTGGAGAAATATAGGGAAGAATAAGCAGGAGAAGACTGGTTCTCAATCCAACGATACAACAAGTTATCATCAACCTGCATACAAAATATCCCTACTCTAACTTACAGAGGCATAGAAATCTTTTGCGAAAAAAATGCATTATTCAAAGTAAAGAGAAAGAAAACCGGAGAAATTCAGGGAAGAAAAAGAGGAGAAGGCTGGTTCTCAATCCCACGATACAGTCAGTCATCATTAACCTGCATACCAAACATGACTACTCTAGCTTGCACGGCTGTGGAGAACTCTTTGATGAAAAATTTCATTATTCAACGTATGAAAAGAAAGAATATTGGACAAATGTAGGGAAGAATAAGTGTTCAATCCCACGATACAACATATCGTCATCAACCTGCATACCAAATATGACTACTCTAGCTTGCTTGGTTGTGGAAAAATCTTTGACGAAACATTTTATTATTCAAAGTAGGGAAAGAAAGAAAATCGGACAAATACAGGGAAGAATAAGCAGGAGAAGGCTGGTTCTTAATCTAACAATACAACATGTCGTCATCAACCTGTATGCCAAATATGACCAGACTAGCTTGTATGGTTGTGAAGAAATCTTTGATGAAATATTTGATTAAAAGGGGATGGAAGGACAGACGGAAGGACAGACAGACGGACGGAAGGACAGATGTAAACCAGTATACCCCCACACTTTTTCAAAGTGGGGTATAATGACTGCAACATTATCTTAATATTTAAAATATATTTGAAATACTGTTAGTATACCAAAAATCAGCTTCCAAGGTAAGTGGAACAAGGGAGATAACATAAATATACGAGATATACCATTTTGGTTCTACTTTTTTCCCTTGACAATACAAGATAAGTATTACACAAAAATAGCCCGTAAGAACTAATGAAAGGGATTAACTCTAAAACGAAGAAAGGGAGAGCAGCCATTGTTAAACGCGACACACCGTTAGGACCATACACATTGCTATGAAGTTACATGAAGATATCCCGAACGGTTATCTATTTATGGCGCGCACAAGACTTGCATGGAAAAAATAATCAAAGGGGCATAACTTGGAAATTAGGGAAGGGGGAGCAACCATTCTTGTACGCGACACGTTCCCCAACCTAATACATATGCCTACCAAATTTCATGAAATATCCCAAATGGTTACTGAGTTATGGCGCGCACAAGAATGTTTACGGACAGACGGTCGGATGGACAATGCAACGACATAATACGTCCGTTTTTTTTCAAAACGGGGCGTATGAAAAAACGAAAAAAAAAGAAAAAAAAAAGTTTTATCAAACATTATTCCTTCCTCTGAACCAGCAGTTTTTCCAACTTGAAAAAGATCAGTCAGGCTGAAAAAAAAAGACTTTGACTTACAATTTCCACAGCATATTTTATCTAGTCGTATCGGATGCTCAACGATGTTCCTTTGTGCATTAGCAGGACAGCATTTGAAAAGGTCCGCATCTATTAGTGCCTTATTACAACACTTGTAATTTATCGGATAAAGTAGATTCTGACCAGGTAGGTCTAAAATTGTACCTGCAAAAAATGAAATGAAATATAATTAAAAACAAAAATTCTTTTCAGTAACAACTCATCCTATGGTTATCAGTTCTCAGCCGACATCTCATTGTATCGATGTTGACTGAACGCCATTCCATCCAACGAACGCTAGTATTGTTCCAATATTTTGTGCCTGGTGGGCTGTTTTAATAGTAATTTCTGTTTAAATATTAATTATCATATGATGTCGCATCTGAGAGTGCAATAAAGCCATGCATTAAAAACGATAGTCCACTTGTGGATTAAACATGCAAATTACGTGGTAACGTTATGCGTTGACGTCCATAAAACGTCGCGTTTTCTAATGGGGAAATCGTGACGTTCTAGTGCAAAATTTGTTAATAAAATGCGATCTTAGTGTCATATGATAAATAGAATCTTGCATTATTGAATTTATTAAATTCGTTGGTGAAAATGATTAGATGCTCGGCACAGCCTCGCATCTTATCATAATCTCCAACTCGTTTAATAAATTCAATAATACATGAGCACTCATGTAAGATCCTCTAAGTCTTTTCAACCGGCATATTATTTAAAACTGAACCGCCTGTCTAAAGGTGTTTGTGTATGCCTCCATGATTTTCATTTTCATCAAGGGAAATAACTTTAAACATTTGTGACTTCATATGTGCTTCCTTGTGTGCCTAAGCCCTAACATAGGGACAACTACTCTTACAGGAAAAAATTGGCTCCCTTAATTCTTTTCTGTAACAGCTGTTCCAATTCAGAAAAGAGGCAAATATGAAATGACAGAGATGCTTCCACTGAAAGTGTATCGATTCACCTTAAGATATCAGCACATGCTAAGTGTATTTCGAGTTGCGCAGAGACCCGTGGAGACCAGTGTGCAAAGTAATGCTATCCTAAGATTCTTATTATGCTGCAATCCAATAGTCCAACTTTGACAGTTTAGCTGCTTGCGAAAGGTCGGATATGCCTGCTTCTTCCTAGGTGGTAGTACCTGTGACCCACAGGAGAAAGTGTGGTGGGGTGTGAAAATAAAGAACCTTTGTGTCGTCATTTACCATATCCTAGTCTATGGTACGGTATATATTGACAAAAAGATTATTTTTTTATTCCTCCCCCATCTCCTCTGTCCCCACTTCTAAGGGTGAGAGGTAAAATACCACTTCTCATCCTGTGCTTTATCAATCACTGCAGAGCCCTATATCAACAAAATAGTCTTGATTGACTGTAAAAATCCCCAACACAACATTAATGAAGCAATCAGATATAGTATTATTTTCAATAGGGCAAACATATCACTATAGCAGATTAAACTTTTCCTAGCTTTTCAGTGCATCCAGTCTTCAAGGATGGATGAATGGATGACCTGCGATTTGACGTCCTTCTCAACAGTATTTCACTAATATCAGCACGATATAGGTTGGCAATGAAAGGCTGTGTGCAATGAAATCCCGTTTACCATTGGAAAGATTCCCGCCTCGAGCGGGTCTCGAACCCAGGACCGCTAGATCAGTAGACCAGCGCTTTAATCTCAAGGAAAGTACTCTTAAAATGAAGGAATTTTCTCCTCCAGTCTGAGGCCAAACTCTTATTTTTGAGAGTAGCGAGGCAAATATTTTGTCAGAGTTTCCCCTCCTGTGGTGAATTTATTCACCTAAGATAAATCCGCATACCTCCATGGATTTCAACCATTTTTTACAAAGAGGAGCAACCTTCAGGACCACCTGTTTGCTTCCCTGGCGGACAAAGCCCATATAAATAGGTTCTTTTCTTGTGGTAAAACACTAGAACTCCTAGAAAAGCATATTTTTCCTTTAAGGGTTGACCATCATTGAGGAAGAAGGCAAACAATGACACTCACAGTGTTACTTCCCCTGAGAATGTATCCGTTCAACTTAATGATATGATAATTGCTCGTTACCTTCCTCATCATCACAAAGGGTCTGTTTAGTCTTGTCATACGCCACGCCCCTGTTGTACAAGATGTTCAGGGGCGTAACTTTGGGCGGGCTTTCTCCATAGTAGCAATAGTGACTGCTGTAATTGAATGATACCAGTCCACAGCAGTCCGCGTCGTAAGACCAAGGGTGGAGCTTGCCTTCTCCAGTTTGGTAATCCTGACAGCACATATGATCATTTCTGTCAAAACGAACTGAACCACAACATCCCATGTGACCATCTTCAGATTCTGACAAACATACGTAAACATTTTCAAGTACTATGCCCACAAGGAAAACGAGCCCCAATGGGCCGGGCACACTCTGTTTAATACATATTGAATCAATTATGAGTCAACGTCATACCGTTAAATCAGCGTTGATTCAACATTGATTGAATGTTGTATGCCTGTTGGGCGTCGGTTTCAATAAGCCGTTACGCCATTTACATGAGAGAAGTAGAGTTTTGTAACATGTTCAGACTGGTTATCTCCATTCGTGTGCAACATCATGTCTAGATGCCACAGATCCATACAAAGTCGAATACTCCGAGTGTTGGGACACCATAACTCAGTAACTATTAAGTAAATTATAAAAGTTTAGAACGGGCGTGTGTAAAAATGCAAAATGGCTAACAGTTTGTCCAAATACACGTAGTTATGTTTCAATATTTATCGTAGTGCATGTATCGTATAGGTGAATAAATGATGCAGTGTGTCCAACAGTTTTGTTCCAAAATGAAAGAAAATACCCGGAACCTTCAAATAGTAACTGAAAAGAAATTTTAGAGTTTTCCCCGAAAATGGATTATATAGCTAGCTTGTCTAGCTATAGTATTCCTCAAAATTATTGAGAATTGGATTTTGGCACTCAGTGGCTGGCTGTATGTTACCGACAACATTTTAAATGAATAGGACTTCATTTTCAAGTTTGATATACAACCGTGACAATATGATGCATTTTCTGGTATCTATTTTTGGCAAATATGGGCTAGGTTACACCCCTGTAAAACTATGTCCCTTGAATTTGACTTGATTTGGCTATACTACCTTTACTGGGAACAGATTATCTCATTGGAAATAGTTTATTTTCTCCATTATTTACCGTCATCTATATTGGTAATGATGTCTTAAAATATTGTATGGTTTGTCGCTGTTAATTCCAATTTCTGAGACAGGGACTGACAACAGTAACATATGAAGAAAATTGAAGACGTGAAAAACAGCAAAAATTTCTGATCTGCTAATGGTCTGAATGAAATATATATGCCACAGTGCAGACAATTATGTCAAAACTGAGGTCGATAAAAAGCACATTTATAAAGCGTAACAAACTACGGATTGTTTGCAGTTTCTATAAAGATGCATGAAATAAGAATGCATCAGAGCAACATACCCTCAGTCAAAATTGCAGTTTTCCCAACTTTTTGCAGTTTTTTTTAAATAAAGTACCCTGTTTGAGAGCCAGCAACACATACAGCAGACAAGGTATCATAAAACTGTTTTCTTAAATTGATAAGAGCCAATCATTAGATCAGACAACAATTCAGAAAACATTTGCTTTATCATCATCTTATTCACAAATACATATAATAGTTTTATTCGGTTAGGGTACATAATTTTCAAGTCAGCCGAAATATCTCTGGGCGGCACAATTCAAAGGGAGATAACATTTGGGAATCAAATTTACGGGCTATACTAGTATGCTAAAAAACTCACAGCGAGATGTTGTTAACTAATGAAACAAATCTACAAAGTCTATCTCTGGTCTGTCAGCTCTTACTGCTTAAATTTTACTTTGCAAAAAAAAAACTCAATTTTGAGGAATACTGTATATACAATTAATCCGTATTTAGTAAACGATCCTGAAAGCGCACTTGTCTAGCTACCCTGTTCGATCTAATTGGCGCACTGTACACTTAACTTTTTTTCAAAAATGGCAGACTATGAAATATGACGTAAACTTTCCTCCTAATAAGAGCGCATGTCAAAGAATGTGTAGATAATGAAGCAAGCAGAATTTAATGGTAAAGTAACAGAAAGAAAAATGAAACTTGAACGATTCTGTTCTGTAGTACATTCAGCTTTTGTAAACAAGCAAACAAAGCATGTGTGCTTGTAAGCGTATCTCGGAAATGCACATAATGTGCGCTTATTAAGACACGTGTGGTAATTAGGTCAAATACGGTATATACATGCAATACACATTTAGGGGAAAATCTTGAAAATGCTAAACAAAGGTCTTAATACCTTTGTTGTGCTTTATGTGCTGCGGTTTCTTACATTCAAGAAATATACAAGGTTCGCGGGTTCGAATCAAAGATAAACCCCCCAGGTGAAAGAAGGTAGACAGCGAAAACAATTCGTACCACCGTAAACTTTTCCACCACAGCAAGTCATCCCCTCCTCAACCACTCTTTCAGAGAAATGGGATTCATTACGTCCCTTACAGCACGTCCGCTCATACCCACTAGTTGGATCAAATTTGTCCACAAGCTGAGAACCACAGCACAGTTGATTATGTTCGTCATACAGTTCGGATGTGGAGGCTGAAAAACAGAAAGCGCATATAATTCTTTCGTATCTTTCGGAAATTAGCATTATACAGATCAGAGTTATCTTCTTGAGGCTTAATATGAGATTTAAGCTTACAGACTTTCAATAGACCTTTAATTATCTCATAAATGGCTTACTCACTCTTAAATATTTACACTTCCCACTTACTTCCAAACAACCGTATAGAGCAACTGGCTTCATACACCGATGACAGACAGTTGATCATGTGACGTTGTCGTCAAGTAACGTCTAAGGTAAACAAACGTCTTGATTGGTCCCTGTAATGTTCGACTGACGCCATGTTATGGCGACAGCTGTTTAACGGAATGACCGAATACGTCGTTTCTGTCTTTTCTTCGACGCATATTTTGCATACTCTACACTAAATTACATATATAGCCTGGAGAGGGATGGGCTCCATCAGGCTGGATCCTGCCCTTGAAGCACCATGGTTGACAACGTAAATCAGACCTTAATACCGGATCGGTCGCAGCCCGGGTTAACAATGACCGCGCCTACTGTTGGACACCAGGACGTAGGTGACAAGTATGCAACTGGTGTAACACAGATCAAGAAAATCAGAGGTATGGAGAACATCTCAATTGGCACCTGGAACGTGAGGACTCTGAGGCCAGCTGGGAAGCTTGAAGAGCTGACTCATGCAATGGACAGGTATCGCTGGAACATACTGGGGCTCTGTGAGATGCGCTGGAAAAACTTTGGTGAGATGTCAACAGATGACAGACACAAGGTTTATTTCAGTGGAGAAGAGGACAAGCATGAGTATGGGGTTGGATTTCTTGTGCATAAGGACATGATGAGTGCTGTCTTGGGATGCCGACCAGTCTCCAGCAGACTGATTTCAATTCGTCTGAGAGCAGCTCCTTTCAACATCACCATCATACAGGTTTATGCACCAACATCTGGACATGACGACAACGAGGTAGAACACTTCTACCAGCAACTCCAGTAAATCTTAGACCAAACACCCAAGAAGGACATTCTGGTTGTACAAGGGCATTGGAATGCTAAGGTTGGAAAGGATGCACAGGCAGACTGGGAAAACGTTTGTGGACCCTACTGCAATGACGAGACAAACGAGAGAGGTCTCAGACTTCTAGAGTTTGCAACCTGTAACAGCCTAGTACTGACAAACACCCTTGGCCCTCACAAACCATCAAGAAGATGGACATGGCACAGCCCAGATGAGAAACACCACAATCAGATTGATTTAACCTTGGTGAGGAAGCGCTTCCGATCAGGAGTCAACATACATAGGACAAGGAGTTTTCCTGGAGCAGACATAGGAAGTGACCATGACCTGGTCATGATGACCTTCCGAGTTCGTCTGAAGAAGGCTAGAAAGCCAACCCAGCCAAGACTGAAGTTCGATCTTGAGAAGCTAAGGGACCCAGAGGTGGCATGCACTTTTCAAGCAACAATAGGTGGAAAATTTGCACCACTCATTGGTCTGAGGGATGATGACATGGACATAGATACCATGATTACCACCTGCAATACAGTAGTGACTGATGCACCCAGTGAGATACTTGGGAAGGAACGTCGCAGGAAAAAGCCATGGGTCACTAGAGATGTTCTCGACCTCTGTGATGAGAAATTTGAAGAAGAGGTATGAAGCAGGAGAGGCAGAAGAATACAGGGAAGCAAACAAGAGGATTCAGAAGGCAGTGAAGAAAGCGAAGGAGGACTGGATAGCTAGTCAGTGCGAGGAGATCGAAACTTGCCTGAACAAAAACAACAACAAGAAAGCATACCAGCTGGTGAAGGATCTAACTTCAGAGAAACAGGGTAGATCCACAACTATCCAGGACAAGTCTGGGAAATGCCTTACAGAAGAACAAGAGATTCTCAGCAGATGGACAGAATATTGCTCAGAATTATACAACCATGAGACTGATGGTGACAATGCAGTTCTGGACTGCAGTCAGAAGAAGATCAACAACTGATCCTTCGTGAGGAAGTTGAGATAGCAGTAGCAGCACTGAAGAAGGGAAAATCTGCCGGAGTTGATAATATACCAGCGGAACTTGTTCAAGCTGGAGGGGAGAGCATGACTGATATTTTAACAGATATCTGTAATAGAATCTGGAGAACAGGAGAATGGCCTACCCCATGGACTCAGTCGCTAATTATTACGCTCCCTAAAAAGTTCAACCTACAGCTCTGCCAGAACTACAGAACCATCAGCCTCATCAGTCATTCAAGCAAAGTCATGCTGACAGTCATCTCGAACAGGCTTAAGCCATAAGCCGAAGGGATAATCGCTGAGGAACAGGCTGGGTTCCGAGCAGGAAGGAGCACCACAGAACAGATCTTCAACCTTAGAATCATGTGTGAAAAGTATCTCCAACATCAGCAGAATCTGTACCATGTCTTCATTGATTTCAAAAAAGCCTTTGACAGGGTATGGCATGCAGCCTTATGGGCCACCATGAGGAAGTGCAAACCTAGTCCGCACCACTGAGCAGCTATACGACAAGGCTACAAGTGCAGTCCTGATAAATGGCAGCACAGGAGAATGGTTCAGAACAACAGTTGGAGTAAGACAAGGATGTCTTCTGTCACCCACCCTCTTCAACATTTTTCTCGAACGGATCATGTCTGATGCTCTGGAAGAACATGACGGAAAGGTTAGCATAGGCGGCAGAAATATTACCAACCTGCGGTTTGCCGATGACATAGACGCTCTAGCTGAGGAAGAGCAGAAACTAGAAGCTCTAGTTGAAAGTCTCGACCAAACCTGCACAAGGTATAAGATGGAGATAAGTGCTGAGAAGACCAAACTGATGACAAACAGCGCAGATTGCATCCAGAGGGAGATCAAGGTAAAAGGGCAGAAGCTGGGTACTGTAAGCAGCTTCAAATACCTTGGAGCGGTTGTCTTAGATGATGGCTCAAAACAGGAGGTTCTCTCAAGGATAGCACAAGCCACTTCAGCTCTTACCAAGCTGAAACCAATTTGGAGAGATAACAACATATCTCTTGGATAAAAGGTGAAACTTATGCGCTCTCTTGTCATTTCCATATTTCTGTATGCCTGTGAATCGTGGACCTTGACAGCAAAGTTAGAGAAAAGAACGCAGACCATCGAGATGAGATGCTACCGAAGGTTACTGAACATTTCGTACAAGGACCATATAACCAATGAGGGGGTTCGCAGGATGATCCAAGCAGCCATTGGAGAATATGATGAACTCATGACGCTGGTCAAGAAACGGAAACTAAGGTGGTTTGGCCACGTCTCAAGGTCTTCTGGTTTAGCAAAGACAATTCTTCAGGGCACAGTGAAAGGAAAACGAAGAAGAGGTAGACAGAAGAAGAGGTGGGAAGACAATATCAAGGAGTGGACAAGAATGGATTTTGCCAGCTCAACTAGGGCAGCTGAAGACAGGACAAGGTGGAAAGAGATTGTTTTGAAGTCATCTGTGGTGCCCCAACGACCTAGTAAGGTTATGGGATAGAATAGAATAGAATAGACATTAAATTGCCACGAAAACAGCACAGGAAGGGTTTGAAAATAGAGTGTAAATATAAGAATAAAAATTTGATTTTTCAGCGTTCATTGTGTGAAGAAGCCAGTGGTCGTCGTTAAAATTCAACTAGAAGCGCTTCGCGCTTCATGGAATTTTAGCTCCGCCCACTGGCTTCATCACACGATGAACGATGAAAATTCAAATTTCAATTCTTAAATGACGCGACAACGCCGTGAGCGAAAAAATGCATAACTGATTAAATCCCGAAACACTCTTCCAAACTAGGGTGATGAAGGCATGCTCTTCCAGAACTTACAAAATACAAACCTTTCCCGATAATGTCTCACGATGACTAACAGGCAGGATTTCTTTTTCAGTGCCGAAAGAAGAAGAAGATACAAGAAAAATCTATATAAGAAAAGATAATCGGCGCAGATTAAATGGAAGTGTGTTTTATAATATGTCTCTAGGTCATAGGTGAAGAGCTGACAATAACTTTCATGAATATAGCTCAAGTGAGCTATGTCGGTAGGCACCCACAACCGTAAATTTGACACTGGGTGGCGATAATGGCCGATAATCTCAAGATTGAGCTGCCCAGTTTGGAATTCCAAAATGGACCGCGGTTAGTCTTGAGATTGACCTGATTTCAAAACAGTTACCAACGTGATGCACTGTTTTGTTTATGTGTATTAAACCGAAAGTAGAAATCGAAAGTAGATAAAGAAAGTTTTGAATATCTGCGTCTGTTTCGATAAAATTTCTATTGTAAATATACAAACAAGAGAAACATTTTAAATTCATATCTGACTGAGTGCTAATATTCACGCAGTGCAGTACGACTTCTGTTCTGTTTCAATTCTCCTAACGACGTTCCCCAAGTGGCTCAGCGGTACGTAACCATAGTTGCACGCACTTGGTGCCGAGTGTCCGTCCAATGCAATACGACGGTTTATCGGCTCGAGAAAACCCGAAAGGACTCGATTTGTCATACGGCATATGATTGGTGGACCAATCACAGCCCACGAAAGACTGTATCTGACCAGTTGTCATAAATATTGACAACTTGGGACCAGTTTATGTCTAATCAAGACGACAGAATTACCGGGTGTTGTCGATCAATCTGTTGTTTGATGCACATACGAAAAAGGAATCAATATGAATAATTACTCATGGTAAATTTTGTGTCAACTGTCTGCCTCAATGTCAGCAAAACTTTTCAAAGACTAGATTGTTCGCAATTTGGTAATATTTGAAACTGGGCAGATCACCGTATGAAATATTTATCATGCACCTACTGCAAAATTCACCTGATAACAGGGGTATGATAACATGATGTGATATCATGTCACTGAAGAACTGCGCTTGCGCAAGTGTTATCTGGCCTTGCCTTTAGAAGCGATCTTTGAAGACGATTAGCTGTATACTGACTTTGGCCGTGATGAAAACGTTCGATTGGTTGAATGACGTCACCGACTTACGTCACAACGCATTCGCGACGTCAAAAAGTTCAAACAAATCTGTGTTTACCTTTCTCTTGTTTGACGCTCTATACACCTGAAAATATTCAAATGATGCATGATAAATAGTAAACCATGTAAGTGTCTATTGATATCAAGTTTATCAGGCTCTACCAGAAACAGGTAGGACTGGCTCGGCAAGCCTCGCCATTCCTACGCTGTTTCTGATCTCGCCTGATAAACTTGATATCAAAAGACACTAACTGGTATTCTCCATATGCAATAATCCTATCATGATCCCGCTTCCTCATAATTGATCCCTCTTCTTCCCAGAACGTTATTTTGAGCATATGCGAATAATGCTGGATGTTTTATGGGCTTATACACTGGACAAAAGGACAAGAGGCCTTGAATCGCTCACCTGAGCAAAAAGGTCAAAACGCCAACTAGAGTCGTCATTTGAACAAACCTTATAATTTGAAACTGTCAAAATATGAGAGACGTTGGCGAAAGGTCAAAGAATGATCTTAACCTCAAAAACTCAAAAACTTAATGTACTCATTTAGTTGTCGGACTGTATTTATCAACTTTTGCACCAAAATCTTCCATAATTTCCATTAAATGTTATGTTTATGCATTTTACCATACAAAAATACCAGACAGCAAATTTGACCTTGCCGTTGAAAAGTCAAGGTCAACCCATGGTCATCATTTAAAGAATCTTGGTAGAACTCCAGTACTCAAGGTTAATTACCAAGTATGGTGATTTGGTTCTGGGGAAGATTTTTACCATGTATGGGTGTGGCCGCCATGTTTGTCATGTGGCCGGGATCGCTTGAACACATTTTCGTTCGCCCAACCCCTATCATACCTAATATCAAGCATCTGACCCAAGTGATTCTTAAAAAGAAGATATTTGAATATTTTCCTAATATTTATGTATTTCTATTGTTCAAACCCAGGACCCCCTGGGGTGGGGACTTTTTGGACCTTTGGAATTGCATTTGAATAAACTTAGTAAAGGACCACTAGGCAATGCTACACAACAACTTTCAACCATCCGAGCCTATCAGTTCTGGAAAAGTAGATTTGTAAGAATATATTTATTTTTGAACCCCAAACCCCTGCTTCAGGGCCGTTTTGAACCCTGTGGCCACCATTTAAATTATCTCAGTACAGGTCCACTAGACAATGCTCATACCAAAGTTCAAGCATCTGAGCCCAGTTGTTCTGATGAAGAAGATTTTTTAATATATTTCCATGTATTTTTATGGTTAAAACCCAGGACCCCCCCCCCCCCCTTGGGGTGGAGCTATTTTGGACCCTGGGGCCATCTCTTAACTTTGGTAAGTGTTACATACCAAATTTCAAACATCTGATCCAAACAGGTCTAGAGAAGATTTTTTAAGTATATCTTCTTTTGGAACCCCCTAACCCCCTGTCATGGGGCCACCATTTGAACAAAGTTGGTTAAGGTCCACCAGGCAATGCCTCATACAAAATTTCAAGCACCTGAGCCTGCAGGTTCTGAAGAAGAAGAGTTTTTAATTTTCCTTTTTAAATGTATTTCAATAGTTAAAACCCAGGACCTCATGGGTTGGAGCCATTTTTGACCCTGGGACCTGCATTTGAACAAACTTAGTAAGGACCACAAGGCAATGCTACAAACCAAATTCCAACCATCCGAATCTAGCAGTTCTGGAAAAGTAGATTTTTAAGTATTTTTGATTTTTGAACCCCAAACTCCCTGTTTCAGAGCTGTTTTGTATCCTGCGGCCACCATTTCAACAACCTTGGTAGACGTCTACTAGCCAATGCTTCTTACCAAATTTCAAGCATCTGAGCCAAGTGGTTCTGAAGAAGAAGAGTTTTGAATATTTTTCTATATATTTCTATGGTTCAAGCCCAGAACCCCCTGGGGTAGAGCCATCTTGGACCCTAGGCCCATCATTTGATTAAGCTTGGTAAATGACCATTAGGCAGTGCTACATACCGAATTTCAAGCATCTGAGCCAAGCAGTTCTAGGTTGAAGATTTTTGAATAGGGAGGATGATTTTTAAAAAAGTTGATTTCGAACCCCAAAGCCCATACCATGCGGTCTATTTGGCTCTGGAGTCACCATTTGAACAAGCTTGGGAAAAACCACCAGGCAATGCTTCATACCAAATTCCAAGCATTTGAGCCTGCTGCTACCAAAGAAGAAGTTTTCTTTTAGTAATTGTTATATGAATTTCTACAGTTCAAACCCAGGACCCCCTTCAGTAGGTCTACTTTGGACCCTGCGACCTACATTTGAACAAACTAAGTAAAGGACCACTAAGCAATGCTAAATATTAAATTTCCATCATCTGAGCCATGTGGTTCTTAAAAAGATGATTTTTGAATGTTTTTCTATGTATTTCCATAGTTCAAGCCCATGACCCTCAGGGGTAGGATGGGGCCACCATTTGCACAAACCTTGTCAATCAGAAAATGCTTCATACCAAATTTCAAGCATCTGAGCCTAGCCGTTCTGAAGAAGAAGATTTTTTTCAATATTTTTCTATGGTTAAAGCTCGGGACCCCTACGGCAGGTCCATTTTGGACACTGGGACCTCCTTTGAACAAATATGGTAAATGACTATTATGCAACGCTTCAAACCGAATTTTAAGCACCTGAGTCAAACGGTTCTGAAGAAGAAGATTATTGAATGCTTTTGTTTTAATTTCTATGGTTAAAACCTAGAACTCCCTGCCATGGGGCAATTTCCGACCCTTGGGCCACCATTTGAACAAACTTGGTAAACGACTACTAGGCAATGAAACATACCAAATTTCAAGCATCTGAGCCAAGTGGTCCTGAAGAAGAAGATGTTTGAATATTTTTCTATGTATTTCTATGGTTCAAATCTGGTACTGCCTGCTTGGACCCTGGGGGCACCATTTGAACAACCTTGATAGAGGACTACTAGGCAATGAAACATACCAAATTCAAGCATCTGAGCCTGCTGGTTCTGAAAAAGAAAACTTCTGAATATTTCTATATATATTTCTTGGTTCAAACCTGGCACTCCCTGCTGTGGGGCCATTTTGGACCCTGGGGCCGCCATTTGAACAACCTTGATAGAGGACTACTAGGCAATGAAACATACCAAAGTCAAGCATCTGAGCCTGCTGGTTCTGAAAAAGAAAACTTCTGAATATTTCTATATATATTTCTGTGGTTCAAACCTATAGGACTGCCTGCTGCGGGGCCACTTTAGACCCTGGGCCCAACATTTGAACAAACTTCGGCAATGCTAATGAATTTTAATTTAAAGAGTAACTGCACTTCAGGAAATAACTTAATCAGATCCCAAACCCTATCCCCAACATCAAAGGGAAAGACTGACAAAGACATCCCAACAAACAATAAATTACAAGTGATAAGCCGAGTCAGCAGCTCTTTCCCAAATAGGTGGCAACTCAGCTAACTTTATTGAACTAAATAATTAAGACCAACAGAAGGGTTACAACAGACTAAGCAAATTATTCGAAAAAAATTAAACAATTATTTTTACCTATTTTCTATTATTATTATTATAGAAGGGTTAAAAATTAAACAGCACCGAACATAAAACAAATGCAACCACAACGAAATTACCGCTAAATAGTTTTGCGGAAGACCATTTGAATAAACTTGGTAAATGACCACGAGGAAATGCTACGTACCAAATTTCAAGCATCTGAGCCTGATGGTACCGAAGAAGAAGTTGTTTTTTAATGATTGTTATATGTATTTCTACAGTTCAAACCCAGGAACCCCTTCGGTAGGTCTATTTTGGACCCTGGGACCTACATTTGAACAAACTTAGTAAAAGACCACTAAGCAATGCTAAATATTAAATTTCCATCATTTGAGCCATGTGGTTCTGAAAAAAATGATTTTTGAATTTTTTTCTATGTATTTCCATAGTTCAAGCCCATGACCCTCAGGGGTAGAATGGGGCCACCATTTGCACACACCTTGTAGAGGCCCATCAGACAATGCTTCATACCAAATTTCAAGCATCTGAGACCAGCCGTTCTGAAGAAGAAGATGTTTTCAATATTTTTCTATGGTTAAAGCTCAGGACCCCTAGGGCAGGTTCATTTTGGACACTGGGACCTCCTTTGAACAAATATGGTAAATGACTACTATGCAAAGCTACAAACCGAATTTTAAGCATCTGAGCCACACGGTTCTGAAGGAGAAGAATTTTGAATGCGTTTATTTTAATTTCTATGGTTAAAACCTAGAACTTCCTGTCATGGGGCCATTTCCGACCCTGGGGCCACCATTTGAACAACTTGGTAAACATCTACTAGGCAATGAAACATACCAAATTTCAAGCATGTGAGCAAAGTGGTCCTGAAGAAGACGATGTTTGAATATTTTTCTATGTATTTCTATGGTTCAAACCTGGCACTGCCTGCTGTGGGGCCATTTTGGACCCTGGGGCCGCCATTTGAACAACCTTGATAGAGGACTACTAGGCAATGAAACATACCCAATTCAAGCATCTGAGCCTGCTGGTTCTGAAAAAGAAAACTTCCGAATATTTCTATATATATTTTTATTGTTCAAACCTATAGGACCACCTGCCGAGGGGCCACTTTAGACCCTAGGCCCAACAGTTAAACAAATTTCGGCAATGCTTATGAATTTTAAGCATCTGAGCCAAATGGTTTGGAAGAAGACCATTTGAATAAACTTGGTAAAGGACCACGAGGCAATGCTACGTACCAAATTTCCAGCATGTGCGCCTAGCGATTCTGGAGAAGAAGTTAAAGTATTTTTCAATTTCGAAATCAAGAACCCCGCCGCAGGGCCATTTTGGACCCCAATGCCACTAATTGAACAACCTTGGTAGAGGTCAACTAGACAATGCGTCATACCAAATAGCAAGGCTAGGTCTAGCGGTTTCAGAGATGTCATTTGAAGCGAATTGTTGACGACGGACGAAGCACGACGGACGACGCATGACGGACACTGGCTGATCACAATTGCTCACATTGAGCCTATTGCTCAGGTGTGCTAATAATAAAAGAAACAGTATCATAGAACTAAGTAGATCTAGGGCTTAACTGCAGAACAGGGAAATATGCATCTTTATTCAACACACACACACAACCGAAATCGCTTCAAAACGGATTCAAAATAAAAGCAGTCAAATACAGCTCTTCGACTGAAGGTGATGCGTCTTAAACTTACCACCTCGAGAATAGTTTTGCCCGAATTTGGCTATTTGTCAATTTGATGACTATAAAGACAACACATGTGGCGCACCGCTTCTTCTCTTTCGGAAAGACTTCTCTTCTGCACTTTTGATCATAGCATTTAGCTAAGATGGAGCGCGATCAATGAGAGGCGGTAGTATAGTGGATAATGCGCTGGACTACCAATTCAGGGGTCGCAAGATCGATCCCCCTTAAAAAGAGAATTTAACTGAGGCCCGGTTTCCGTATGACCTATAGTTGTTAGTGGGACGTTAAACCCGAGTTCATTATAGCCTGCTGTATGCTCGCAAGATGACAACCCTGCAGGTACCTACCATTGAATTAACATTGAATCAACGTTGATTCAACGTCATTTCATTGGGTCAACGTTTATTCTACGCTGATTCAGCTGATTGACAATCTTTATTTATCGCTCTATCATGCCTACAGATTCCAAAGGACCCACATTATTTCCTTCCTGATGCGCTGTCTACTGTGTGTGCACATCTAGTTAGTACGCAGATGAATGATGATATCTATAAATTTAAATATTTGGGAACCCCGGTTTATCTTTAAATACCTACAGATATGTATTTCATTCGATTATTAAAACCCACTAGATTCCCCCGTTCAGTCCGTTCTATATTCACATTTCTTCTTTACAGCTTTGGTGATAAAATACGCTTTCACAATAATACTCCGTTTGTTAGAGCCCTAAAAATTTTTTTCACTATTCATTATGCAAGAGAGATACAAGAAATCAGTTATGCACAGCATCAATACGCTGGGAAACTGAGCCGCATTCAATTTTTGCGACCTGAGACTGTGGACATACTAAAGAATATTGACACTAGCAAAGGTCGGCTAGATTTATACTGTGTTCTCCAGATGAAAAGCAGTTGGTCGCTTTTGTCTGCTGTTTTGTATAAATTCGGCAGATGTTTTACAAACATGCATCATTAAAATGCATTTCAGAGCTGCTCTGGTTTGTGTCTTCTCTTTGCTGGCTTCCCTGCTATTACCAATGAGGCAGTTACCTTTACGAAAATACGCAGGTGCGTATTGAAATTTTGTCAAATTGACAAATTGTTATTGTTTAGCAAGCGTGACTTTTTTTCATTCGATGTGCAGATATATTATTTAGACATACAAATATGTATTAACTTTTACTTGAAATATTCAACGTGCTACATAAACCGTTACCATTACAGTGCTAGTTAAATTAAATTCATAAAAAGATCTTATTGACCTACTGACTCACTCAACATAGTGTTTCCTGGTCATTACCATGGCAGCAACACATGCATTTTCTTTTCATTGTTTTCAATCAAAAATATATAATTATTAGTTAATCCCAAAAACAGGAAGAAAGAAAGAAAAGGGGTTCGAAATACATCTATACTTTGCAAAGTCAACGTCATCTGCCCGGCGTAAATTAAGGGTATAAGATACATGATATCCTTGCAGGCACACAATAATTAATAAACATTGAATCAACGTTTATTCAACGTCATGACATTGAATCAGCGTTGATTCACTGTTGTGTTCCTAGTGAGTGTTATACAAGATTTCTCATATTTTTCGGCTAAGCCTTATAACCTTACTATTGACCTGCATTTTAAGTATTTCATTGGCCAATATAAATACATCCGGGATTTTGATGTAAGTAGCTTACTTTCGCTTTCTCTTTCTACTTTCAGTTTCATTTGACTGTTGGTCTCTAAACCGTGTCGTGATGAATCTAGAAATTTCGGTCCAATTCGCTTTTTGCCTGTTATATCGCTCATGTAAAATATGAAACCAACAAAATAACATGACACAGAAATCGAAGAATTGTTGCTGGCTTAGTTGTTGATGTTGTGTTGTAACTGCGACACTTTTTATATGTGGGGCGGTCAGCCAAACAATCCTCATTGTTATATCCAACATAGACAGACCCCAATCAAAATTCATCACATTTCCGCATTCGAACTCCCAACACCAACAATAAATATGCATATCAACATGCGCATCCGTACAATCTGATCAGCACATTCGATATTTTACATGTACCTGACTCATACATATACCAATACACACTTCTATTTAATCTAAGCCGATTATCTTTTTTTAAAAGATATTTCTCGTTTTCATAACTAGTAGTAAAGGGCGCCACTCTGGCCTCATCCGTCCGGAGACTGGGGCAGTCTCCGGCCGGGACGAGGCCAGAGATGACACCGCTTTAGTAAGCTTGAAAAGACTAGTTTGAAATAACTTTTTTCAAGGGAAAATCTATGTTATATTACATAGGAAATTGTGAAGGGGATAGGCCTATTGAGGCTATACAGTCATATGCGTCTGCTATGAGTCTCTTGGTCTTGTATCTCAAAACCTCACTATACCAGAGGCATAACTCTATAGCGTCAGTACTTTTTCTTGGGGATTATAAAATCTTGTATCTCAAGATTTTAATGTTGTGAACTGAAATTATTTCTTACTAGCCTTCTAAAGCCTGACTACTACATTTGATGACTAAGTTTGAGAAGACCTCTGCTCCAATGTGGCTGAACTTGTGGAGCTGATGAGGATATCTAGTGGAAGGTCCACATATCCACATTGAAACTGTGGAGCTGATGTGGATGTCAAGTGGAAGGTTCACATATCCACATTGAAATTGTGGACTTGATGTGTTTGCAAGTGGAAGGTCCACATATCCACATTGAAATTGTAGAGCTGATGGGGCTGATGTGGACTTGATGTGTTTGCAATGTGGGTGTTATGTGGATGTTGTGGATCCACAATGTGGAGTTTCCACATTTCCACATCTACACATAAGACAAATCGGTATACATGTATCATGTCCTATTTTTGACAGACTGACACAATGCATTTCAAAACCTCTTTGTAAGAATACCTAGTGCCTTGAGGTTCACTTGTTCTTCAGACATCCTACTTCTGAATTATTCTGATTTCCTACCTTATATTCTGCGCATGCGCATTGTGGTATATATTTTTGTAACATTATTTGGTAGGTGTTGACTTGTTCTTTCAAATAAAAAGAATGCTAAAAATGCATCATGGCAAAGTCGGGTTATTTGAGTTTTGTTAGACTCCATATTCCGCACATGAGCAGTGTGACAATTTGTTTTCGTAGGTATTGACCCGTTCTATCCAATAAAAAAGAATTTTGAAAATCCATTGAGGCAATCTGGAGTTATTACTGTTTACTTACGCTCCATATTCCACACATGCAAAGTGCACATGCCCGTCAAACATGCTTCTTTTATTTCATAGTTACTAGTATCACATAATATACTCATAACTGAAATGATATTTGCATACACACACATTTTTCATTTGTATAATTGAAAGCTTATACTTGTTTTGTCTATTTATAGAATCATAAGAGTCAATCCGGATTTACCTCCCTTGTAATGACACCATGATATGAAAAAAATGCATAACTTTGTTATTTTTGGCCGATTTTGATAAAATAAACACCAAAATGTAAATTGTGTAATTTTCTTAATAACTTGTATATTTTTCAATATGTTTCTATAAACAGTAACATGACCTTATCAAAATAATGTATACAGGATATGCAAATTTCCAATATTGTTTCAAGTAACCTGGGTTTATGCTTGGGTATGTATATTGGGAACTCGCATATTAGTAATGCTTGTCACCACGGGACTGGCTGGTCTGCCGGTCCCCACTGGACCGGAACTGGTGTGCACAACGGTTATACCGCCTGGGCCCGCAGATGCGAACTATCGATCAAGCACGTTAAATGGTGGAAGTCTATGGTTTAAGGGGTCGGGACACCATGGTTCCGTAAAAGGTACCTCCGCCGGCAGGTCTCTGCTTCATAGTAACATTTAGGACTTGTAAACATGTATCCGAGATAGCCTCAAATCGCCAGGGATTTCCAGGTACGGAGTAACCGACCGGGAAAGGTGAGTACTGTACAACACTCTCTTCTTGCAAAATTTTTATAGTGCATAATTTATTTTTGTCTTTACTTGCATGCAAGAAATAAATGCTGCATTTTTCTGTGACATTATTATCTTGATGAGAATTGTGTGAAATCATATATGAAACGCTAAATGCTAACCAGTATATAAGGCTGGTGTTCAGATATGTATACAGTCTAGTTTTTGAACAGAGAGAAGTAAGAAGCAAGAGAAAAAGACAAAGCAGTCATCGATATTTGATGTTTTATAATTCATTCCCTGATCATGAAGGACTTCTTTCTAACACTTATGAGTGACGGTTCTCTGAACACTTTCCCCAAAACACGCAGAGCTCATTTACTGTGAGATTAGATCGCCCGATAAGCATCGAAAAAGAGAAGTGGGAAGTTGCTTTGGTGGAATTGATTACACCATCCCGAGCCAATAATATTTCAGAAAACAATAACTTTTTCTTTTTGTCAGTCGTTCATTATGTTGTGAGGAGAAAGAAAAACAACCTAAGCTTAAAGGATACATACCCAAGAACAATAAACAGTTAAGATGTTCCAGATGGACAAAGAATGATTCTGGGGGTCAGAAATGTCATAGACGAGATTATCTTATTGAAGCTAAAGAAAATATCAACAGACAGACAGGGAACAAGCTGGAGTTAAAAACAATGAAATAAAGTGTTAGTCACTTTTTAATGCTATGATGATTGACAAACATTGGAAACTTGTATCAGTTCTCTAAATGTAGGTTTGTTAGAATTCAGTTGGTATTTAGATTATTGACAGAATTAATAAAACTGATTTTAAATTATACACATTTTTTCACAATTTTCAAAATCATTTAGTTCACGAAACTGCATGCAATTGGTAAAATGTAAGAATTGCAGTGGTTTACCAAACTTAGCACATGCTCTTCAATATCTTTTGCAGACTATAAAAGAAAGAGTCAAAGGATATAACTTCATTCTTCAACCAGTCGTTAATGGGTCGATACCAATGCAAGCAGTGCTTCCGCGAATTTGCTCGATCAGACAGCTTGAGAAGACATATGTCCAGTGGTGTTTGTAAAGCAACTACAGCTATGTCTGACAGCGAAGAAAGTACTATCTCAGAAGCATCAGATGTAGTTACAAGCAGAAAATATTTGTAGGGAATGAAAGGACATGATATCTTTGGAGAATATGATTATATTTACTCTCAGACGATCCAGATACTGAACCGTCAGAAGTCGAGACAGACAGTGAGTCTGCTGGTGAAGAGAAAAAACAACAGAAAGTCAAACGCAGGAATATTCAAAAGACAAGTCCTTAGGATAGACTAATGAGAAGCACTAACAGAGACAATCAAGATCAGTTCGATGAAACATCGGAAAGTACCTTACGGGAGACACCTAACATCGATGTTGAATCACCTGAGGAAATGGCATATGAAGAACTGAAACCAAAATACAGATCAACGCTGGTTACCAAGTATCAAGACCTCGTGGCACTCGGGTCTGCTTTGAAAAAAGATCCTATCCACAAGAAAGTAATATCAACAGCGCACATATTGAAGGATGAAGATTATGATGAAGAAGAGGCGATGCAGTATGCAGTGAAAAAAAGAGATCTACTTGAACGAAAACTTGACGAATATGCAAGACCAACTTTAACTGTTGAAAAGGAAACATATGGACATTGATTCTTGATAGGACTCTTAACCTAATCAATTCAACAATGACAAAGCATCGAGATCATTTAAATAATAGTAGAACTGCTGTGGGACCTATCAAAAGAGTTTTATTTACTATGAAAGACTAATGATGATCATGTAAACAAAGACAGATGGACTGTTCTAATCCTCTGTTCACTGTAATGAATAGGTGAGCGGGACAAATAAAGTTGTTCTAAATTTAATCTGTTGTTTTTCTGTTCTTTCCTTCCTAGTTCTTATTGTTCTAAAAGTTAGGTTTTGAGATGCATTGTGTCAGTCTGTCAGAAATAGGACAGGGTATACCCATCTGTCTAATGTGTAGATGTGAACATGTGGAAACTCCACATTGTGGATCCACATCATCCACATAACCTCCACATTGCATACACATCAAGTCCACATCATCCACATAAGCTCCACAATTTCAATTTGGATTATGTGGACCTTCCACTTGACATCCACATCACTCCACAATTTCAATGTGGATATGTGGACCTTCCACTAGATATCCTCATCAGCTCCACAAGTTCAGCCACATTGGAACAGAGGTCTTCTCAAACTTAGTCGTCAAATGTAGTAGTCAGGCTTTAGAAGGCTAGTAACTTCTTGAGATACAAGATCTTATAATCCCCAAGAAAAAGTACTGACGCTATAGAGTTATGCCTCTGGTATAGTGAGGTGTTGAGATACAAGACCAAGAGACTCATAGCAGACGCATATGACTGTATAGCCTCAATAGGCCTATCCCCTTCACAATTTCCTATGTAATGTTACATAGACTTTTCTTTTCATAGGCTCAACTGGTGACCTTCTTTTGCTTCAGATTTCCAGTGGGGTTGTTTGGCAGGACAGGGATCTCCTCCTGTCAGACGGCCCGTTGTATCTGTTGAGTCCTCGTCTTTGCTTCTTCATGGTGTTGAAATTTGATTTATGTGTTTACCGTGATGATTCATTGACGAGTTAGAGGGTTATCATGCGAACCGAACAACCAACTAAATGTTTTGTACCACTTCAGAAACTGAGGGTGAGGTTGGGCCTGTAAAATCGATTTAAGCCCCCAGTAATTAATTACTGACCGTTCCAAGGCGGTAGTTCTGTTGTGGTTCTTTGTTGCCTGTTTTTGGTGTCAGAGTTTCTGTGATGTTTTACCTTATGTATGTTATTGTTATTTTTGGTTCGGTTTGGGTTGCTGAGTGGCCACCTTTTGGGAACAAGCTGCTCACTCGGTTGGCCATATGTTCTCTGTATCTTGATTATTTGTAATCTTAGTTGTTTCCAACTATGGTTTGAGGGCTGGATTTGGATTTTGATTGTTTCAGTTCCTGGTCTTTGCATACTTTTTACTTTTCCCTTGAAAAAAGTTATTTCAAACTAGCATTTTCAAGCTTACTAAAGCGGAGTCATCTCTGGTCTCATCCTGGCTAGCCGGAGACTGCCCCAGGCTGCGGACTTAGTCTCCGGACGGATGAGGTCAGAGTGGCGCCCTTTACTACTATTACTTGAGAATTCTTATATTTTTCATTACATATCTTATTTTCTGTATAAGCTTTCATAATTATTTTATCAGGCATCTTTTTTTTTAAAGATCTTATGTAGTAAATGACTAAGATAACTTATAAAGTATATGAAATCTCTTATATTCTATATTACATATATTAATTGCATGAGATATCAGATAACTTATTTATGTGGTATCTGATATAAGACATGTTTCAAATTATATACGATATTTCATAGCCTTTATCAGATACCTAGTTTTTAGAATAAAGATTAAACGGCTTGTCATATAAAAATATTTTGCATATTATTAAAGATGAAGGAATCGTACCTGCTCTGTGACAGCAAGCATATGTAGTTCCCTCTTGAGATACTTTATAATAAAGTTTTCCGCCACAACATATTAACTGCTTATCTGGGACGAACCACTGTATGTTGGAAGAACCACACATCATCACATGACCATCAATCCCTGGAAAACAAAATAGTCAAAAGGAGAGGAACTTTGCAAGTGCTTGTGCTTTCGTTCTGATCCTACTACATGTATGTGCTTATAACAAGTTGAAAAGTTCGAAATAAAATATACCGACAAAAAAACGTCCGCTTAATAAGGATCAATATCTTTTGATCCAGTAAAATTGTCAGCAAATAAATAAATTAAATATAGATCAATATATAAAAAATAAAAAAATCAAATTATTTCCGAAAGCCTGGCAAACATAAACTAGCAACCGTTTTAGTTTTTGCTCCATAGCCACTAGGTTTATCGAACCTAGTGTGAAAACAACTTGTTTCATAAAAAAACATAAAACGTTTTGCGTTCAACGAGGGTCAGAAACGTCGGAAAACAAAAACACAATTTAATTTTTTAAACAAAAAACGAACATTTAAAGAAAGAGAATGCGGCCTAAAGTCTTCGATTTATGAAATTATATCCCTCTGAATTAAATCAATAACAACTTTAGAACTTCCATATCTCCAAGGCCCTTTATCATTTTGACACTGTTTTTTTTTTTCTTTTCTTTTTTTTTATTGGTATTCTTGTGTACGTTAATGACAACATGCACCAGAAAATAAAAATTAAGGCTGAAAAAAGGTTTTATAATCTCGGAGCCATGCTTTATTTTCTAATGCATGTTTTGTGAGGTCACTTTACGTGACAGATTTATTCCAGTGGTCGTAGCAGTAAGGAAAGCAATCTCAGAAACGTGTGTGCTCATTGATGCTTTGATCTGCTGCAATGGTTAAAACATGAAGAACAAACGAGTTACTGATTTGTAACTTTCTAACTCTTGGTACTGGTGCTTGCGGCGTTGTCAATGGCACTAATGTTCATCGAATAAATTTCTAATTAGCGCATACTACACATATTGCTGAATGAGCGATGTGTTTGAAGCATGCCTGCATGCATTTGGAATTAACAAACACAAATATAAGGCGGACATTTCTTGTTCGTTTCAGTATATGTTGAAACTAAATTAGTCAGCCATTGCAATATCAGTCTTGTGTTGTTTTGTTTCTGTTATTTTATATGGGTTCTACGACCATTTCGGGGGTGGTCGGGTGGTGCGATGGTGCTGTGTGTAACTTCCAGTGCCGGGGCGTCCTACTGAATTGGAACATTGTAGGGCAAGGGCCGTCTGTGCTTGCAGTAGGTGCGGGTGAGGTGCGGGTGAGGTGCAGTAGGTGCGGGTGAGGGATGTTTGGCCGTTTTTTCTCTCGTCTATCATTTCTCCTCTTTCTCCCTCTCTGGGAGACGGCCCGATATAGACTGAAACACTGTCTCAAAGGACCGTTAAACCCAAAACAATAAATCAATACGACCATTTCAAGAATATTTGACTTTTGCCGAGCCGATCGTTAAGCAGAGGCCGTAGTGGGCGAAAACCGTAGCCACCTGACCTTCCGATAGCAGAACTTGGATTTCTCACGTGCGCGGCCGAGTTCTTTTTATTTGAGGTCCATATTTCCGCCATGTTTTAAAGGGAAACAACTTTCATAACGTCCTACTTGCTTCCCTGGACCACGGAGTTCTTCCAAATTGGGGTATACCATGAAAGGAAAGAATTGCTCCTTAGGGAGCACTTTCTTTCCTGTGACAGCTGATTCCTATTGAAAAGTGAAGCAAAAAAAAAAAAAAAGAAAAAAGAGAGAGAAGAAAATGTCCCTTGCTAGTTAAATTGACGTGTATTATCATATATCACATAAGCGAGAATAAAATGTTCATGAAAACACACAAAAAGCACATTGAGCAGGAAGCGCGCATGTTTTGATACAACTAAACAAAACAAAAGAAAGGTGGGGTGTTGTTGTTGTTTCTATCTTCATAAGTGGGATGGAGAACGCCAGTTCTTAAGATAGAAAGATCATAAATAGAAATGTTTGCGGGGCTTTCAAACCATCATACCAGCTAAATAACCCAAAGGGCTACATGTATAACTTGAACATTTGGATAAGATTTTTTTCACCGTTTTGTTTTCCTAAAAAAACTAAAGTTTGTATTTCTACGAGGGGTGATCATTAAATAATGGCAACTAGCATTTATCTCATTAGATATGTATCAGAACAGTATTCTAGATGTATAATACCTAAGAAGCAAGCATATGACATATTATTAAGTTCTTAAGTGCTGTTTAGGAAAGGCGTTGACATGGCAACGATGCCTTAAACTTTTAAGGGTTAAGTCTCTAAATTTTTGCATATTTTCATGTAGATTTGCTGCTGATAGGTAATAAATAATAGATAAAAGTTCGTGATGGTGTGATGGCTTGATGCAAGTCTCAGACGCTAAAACAAATATATATTCATGACTTGCTCTCAAACCTGGCAAAAATAGAGACTGTGAAAGACTTTTGATAGAGCAAACTGTGCCTGTTTTCGCTGATTTGAAGTGGTGGTGGTGGGGTGGGGTGGGGGGGGGGGGGGCAGAACTGTGACGCCATTGCATTTTAACAAATAGAGTAATTGTATAGCAGAAAGAACCAAAATCATCCTGTACTTGACAACCGATCAATTAACTTAAGCATTATACTAAAAATGATGGAATCAAATGTGTGTGTTGTGTCTGTTATTGTCTAACGTCCAAGGTAAACAACTATGGTCATGTCTGGACGGTCAGTTAACCTAACCACACTATTCCTGGCAAGCTTAGACCTCCTAAGCGGTTAACCAGTACTAAGTGCACTTACTTTCACCAGTAACTGACAACTGCCCTTCTTGAATCAGCGGAAGAGGGAATGAAAGTAAGTGGCCGGACCGAGTATCGAACCCAGGACATCTGGCTTATAAGTCAGACGCCCTACTATACCAACTGCGCTACGCGGCCTGGCCGGAATAAAATGTCATACTCCCTAAAAATCAATTATTTTAATCCCTGCTTCAGCTTGGATTTATGCCAGATTTCAGAACATTTTCATTAACAATCATTATGTGTTTCTAAAGCCAAAACCAAACTAAACGGAAGGTGTTCATAAATTTTCAATCTCTCTTTACATATCGTACATAAGCTCCATACCAAATTGATGTCGAAAACGTTCACACGCGGTACCCAGCATGAACTGGCATATGCTGCTATGGTTTCAACCTGACAAAGTTTCAATTTCAAACATGAAATGAAACCTCAAAAGACACTCTCTGGTATTCCATTTTTGTATGAAATCTACTAATCTACAAAGGTGTTTCCATTTTTTAATGATCAACCCACGTACATACTTTTTTTTTACATATTTTCCTTTTAATTTCATATCTCTAGCGCATTTCTGCAAATCATATAATCTATAATATAGGTCATTTGAAACAAAAAGGGGGAAAATTGCAGTAATCTTGATAATACATGTAAGTATACTATGCAAAATAAATTTAGCAATTGTTTTTATGTGCCAGATTCACTATTTTAGGCCTTTATTGCCACTTTATTGCATCAAGATACAAGCACCGATTGCCAGAGATGAACTGCCAGGTAAAAATTTCAAGAATGATCAATTGTAGCGTTTTTTCTACCGTGTCGTCAGTTTTTAAGACCATTATATGTAAAGGACATTTTTGATCTTTTGCAACCGCCAAAATCATAATGACGCGGCTGTTTCGCTACTAAAACAAAGGTCACCACTAGAATATGCTACGCGTATAAGGTTTACCAAGTCTGAAAATTTGACGTTTTCTTTTGTTTTGACTTTATCGTGTTTTAATCGGTATTTCTTGAATGCCTTTCGGGTGTGTGATTGGTTGGTATCTACTAATATACTAACCTAAACAATGCTGAAAAAAATCTTCCAGGCCACTGAGTATAAGCCAAAAGTCTTAGACTAACGTCAACGTTATCTCACAGTTGAGACGTTCTCAGTTAAGCTGGGCCATTAGCTATCATTTTTGTCCTTCGTATTACGTTCCTTTAAATTACAAAATAACGGTCCTGTTTACCGTCTGACAAGTAGCCCTCTGTCTAAAGAAGTAGATAAAAGTACCAAGACATGCATTCGTTTTGTTAGACATTTTTAAAACTGGTTCGAATCATGATACCCTGGTTTAAAAGGCGACGTTTTTAAATGTCGCAATATTGCCGTTGCATAGATATGAACGCCGCACGGCTAAAAAAGATTAATAACTGCTTAAAATCGAGTTCCATTATCAAATTCAGGTGATTTCTTACATATTTCCCCGCCTAAACAATATCTAACGGGTATTTTTTGCTACGAAATGAGACTGGGAACTAATGTAACCTACGTCACAGCGGTAAATTCATGATACATGGATTAACTAAAATGGCCCAGCATTATAAAACTTACAAGATCACACGAAAAAATATGTGTTCCTCAACAGTTTATATCATTTGTGCAAATTTGCTCCATTTTGTATATTTTACTCGACTTCAAAATACATTACCCTAGCATTTTTCTGTAAGAATGTAACCTTACGTCACGGGCTTTTTTTTTTAAAGTAAAAAGTATGCAAAGACCAGGAACTGAAACAATCAAAATCCAAATCCAGCCCTCAAACCATAGTTGGAAACAACTAAGATTACAAATAATCAAGATACAGAGAACATATGGCCAACCGAGTGAGCAGCTTGTTCCCAAAAGGTGGCCACTCAGCAACCCAAACCGAACCAAAATAATAATAACATACATAAGGTAAAACATCACAGAAACGCTGACACCAAAAACAGGCAACAAAGAACCACAACAGAACTACCGCCTTGGAACGGTCAGTAATGAATTACTGGGGGGCTTAAATCGATTTTACAGGCCCAACCTCACCCTCAGTTTCTGAAGTGGTACAAAACATTTAGTTGGTTGTTCGGTTCGCATGATAACCCTCTAACTTAAAACTTAAAACTTAAAACTCTAACTTAAAACTGAGCAAAGCAATCGCTCTGAAACTCATGTGCAAAATCCTGCCTAGTAACAGCTACAAGATGGTGTGCTTAGATTTCATGCACTGAAACATTAAATGGTATTAAAAACGTTAAAAAGTGTGTACTGTAACCTACGTCACACGTAACCAAGAACACGTTTTGAAAGCGTTGACGTCATTTGATTAAGCAGCGCTTCATAGAAAACCCCTTTCTTCCAAAAAAGCGAAAAAAAAACATTTTAAATAGAAACCAGCCAAAATAATCAAATGTCAGTAGATTAGTAAATGTGCAATGCTACGCATGTCAAAGAAATCGTATGCGACATCGTTCTTCAACGTATCTAAATAACGTCATATAATACGCCATTTTTAATTGTTAGGGTATGTCCGAGTCTAAACAAGGTTGGTATTCCATAATCTAAAACTATTATCTGAAAATATTTTAAAGCCTTGAAGCAGATATAATGAGCATTAGGGTCGTGAAATTTTCTTGAATTCTGGCATGGTTGTATATATGGCCATTTTTGTCTGCAAATGGCCCAGCTTAACTGAGAACGTCTCAGTTACGTTGCACTTCACTATAGAAACTTCACAGTTAAATTCATCGTGCTGTGATCTCTAAGTTTAGCCTATTGTTTTGTCGGATTTTGATTCTCTATTGAACAGATGCACCCGTAAATCATTGAACATTGGAGCGATTTATGACGTTTTAACGTCAATGATGCATGCTAAGACTCGTCAGTGGTTAAGCTTAATCACATCTAGCTTTTGCAAGAAAAATGCGGATAGAAATGATGAGAAAGACGCTACAAAACCCCACACTCTGGCCATTTTTGCGTTGCTTTAAATGGCTGCCAATTTTGGCCACTGACCTCTTCCGCGCTTATCGCTTTTCCTGAAGATGGCTCCTGTAATTTCATAGTACAGTGAACTCGACAATATCGGATCATCGACAGTATCGGATCACTCGTAAGTTATCACCCATTTTTCACACAAATGGAGCAAATATTTTTATCATTATATAACAGTCATTAAGCTAGACCATGTAGACCAATGGCAAAGTGCAGGGTGAAAAAGTCGATCGAAAAGCTGCGGCTGTGATAATCTCACTGTTTCAAACAGTGAAAACAGTGAAATTATCACTTTCGATTTCACTGTTTCAGAAATAGGATTTTTGTGAAATAGCCTCCAGTTTTTGTTGATTAATTGGCTAAATCTTATCTGGCTTGACAAAAATTACGTCACGCATGTTTGCATGTCATTACGACGCTAATGGCGTCACATAAAGCGCCAACGTAACATTGTTACTGCACGCGACGTCAGGCCGCCTAATTCTCCTGTATGCATTCTTTCTTGGCATTTTTTTTTAGATCTATTTATCAAAATGATATTTTTCAGTTGCAAACTGTGTTAGCAACCAATATCATACCCAATAAACACGCTGGAAGCATCAAATTTGATGCAAAACGGCTAGAAAAAAAGTTGTGTGTCTGTCGTGATGGCTGACGCTCTTTTTTTTTTTTTTAAATGGGCTCCTCCTCCTCCCCTACACCCATTCCTTTTTTTTTTCTTTTCTTTTTTTCTCCCATTTTTTTTTTTTCGTCTTTTTCTTGATTTTTTTTTTCGTCTTTTTCTTGATGCTGCTTTTGGTGTTCATTCGGTGAAATAAAAATCGATCTTACACTGAAAAAGTCAAATATCCTCTATAACATACACAAGTACACAACGAAAATGGATCAGAACGACAGCTGATACATGTGATAGCTTACAGAGCTCTTCTCCTGAACATAAATAAAATGTATACTATTAGGCAGAAAGAAACGGTCTGTGCAAAGTAGAAACATGTATACCATTTGTTCAAACAGCAGTGTTCAACTCCATAGTTGACCGATATTATCAGGAACAATAACTCTGGCTTGTTTAAACAAATAAGAAACAGGGTTATTCATGATTTCTGGGCTCCTAGAATTACCGGATTACATTTAATTACCTGAATGTACCAAAACACACCAAAATACATAGGCCTATTATCTTTACAGATATACACATTAATATTGTCAGATTTCACTAAAAAGGACTATCTTACCATAAACTCTTTATAGCTCAGTTTGCGGATGGCATACATGCAGTAGGTCGGCTGCTGTACTGCGCGGCTGCAGGCTGATCTAGGTTTCTGCATTTGCCATTTATATAACAGTTTTATGTACAAAAACGATATTGTGTAATATGAATAGTACGAATATCAAGGATTGACTTGCCATGGCGGACCTGGGCTTCAACTACATAGCAGCTGCAGCGTAATCATGCATAAAAGGAAGTAGTGGACAGAAATTTCAACATGAGCAAGGTAGTGTTTCTGAGAAGATTTTCAAGCGGACTACCCCGTATCAATTGAGACAGACACACAGCCTATATATGCTAAAAAACTATTAATCATTGATGACGACTGTCAATGCGCTTGGAGTATGAAGTCGCGGCTCATGCTAATAGTTTTGGAAACGGATAGACTCGGTGCGCGGTGGTGCATCCATTTGTTACATTTTGACCCTGCTGAGGAACATCGAACATCGTTATAATTACTTAACGAAGAAAAAAAATGAAAATCGTTAGCTCAGTATCTTGAGTGTCTGGAAATATGCATTCAAAACCCAGCTGTTTTGAACAAATTTTCTCTGACTGTTCTAGCCGAACGGGTACTCGACCAACTCAGATTTGAGTACCATGTGACCCTGGGGAGGGGATGATTAATGAGTGCAGTGGCTCTATGCACCTAGGCAAACTGTGCCATGAACATGCAGTACTGACACCCTTGCTAGAATGTACCAGCTACAACAGCCACAGTCCAGCAGGGACGTCAGTACTATATCCGAGTCCTCTGGGAAGTGTAGTCGGGATAAAATGACTGAACAGCAAACCCATAATCCTCGAAAGAGGTTGAAATAGCATATATGGTATTAAAAGCAAATGACTGAATTCTTAAAGAGTTCCTTTGAAGGCAGAAACCGCACTCAAATGAAGGAACATGGGCCATACTGCAAAAATTCGGCTATTCAAGCCTCATCAGTGACCCTGACAATATCTGGGGCGAAAGCCAAAAAAAGTCGTACTGTTAATTCTTAATTGTAATGAAGCAGTCGAGTTAAAGACTGGTATGTATCAAAAATTGGTCAAAATGAATTATAAGCGATGGTGTAGAATAAGAGTCAAAACCAATCAAAATTTTTGATTTCTCAAAATTTATCCTCTGTTCTCAAAGGACAAAAATAAATTATAATCTGCACCATGGATGATGCATGGGAAGACTTTTTTACAGCCGCCACACGGTACAACACCAGCTGCAGTGAAGTAAAATTAAAATCTTAAACATCCTCTTAATTTGCTTTTTGTAGTTAGGTCTTATAAATATGGTGGCTGGTTTGTGCCATTTCGTATTTTCGCTTGTCGCCATGAAAAGACGCAACGCAAAAAGACGAAAAGACGACATGCGAGAAGAGAAAAAGACGAAATCCGCCACGCGAAAAGACAAAATTTCAGCGCGAAAAGACAAAAAAAAATGCCTTGCCAAAAGACGCCATTTGAAACTCTTATTTTGTCGTCTTATCGCGTGGCGTCTTTTCGTCTTTTCGCCTGGCGTCTTTTCGCAAGTCGTTATTTCGTCTTTTCGTCTTTTCGCGTGGCGTTATTTTATCTTTTCGAATGACGTTATTTCGTCCTTTCGGCGCGAAAGACGCCATTCGAAAAGACGAAATAACGCCACGCAAAATGACGGAAAAACGTCACGCGAAAAGACGAAATAATGACACGCTGATTTTCTGCCTTCCTTCTCTGTGAGGGACAACTCCTAAAGGAAAGACTTTGCTCCTCTAGGAGCAAATTCTTTCGTTTAAGAGCAAAACCCTTCAAGAAAGGAATTCTAACTAGGAAAAACTTGAAGAGGAAGTCACAGAAGTTGTTCCCCTTTGCAAAAATGACGGAAGGGGGCACATTTTCAATATAAAAGGGATCTCTTACGGAGGTGCATTTAGATTAAAAATACTTCCTTAAACAAAGAATTATGTCTTGATTCGCTTGCATTTCAGTGATACTATAATATTCTTCAATACAATGTATTTGGATACATATGCATCAGCCAAAAGAGCAGTTTAATCAGGCTCTACACTGTATGCGATCGGCACGTCTTTAGAAAACTACAAACTTGTTCAAATTTTGGGTTAGCTGCAGGTCAATGTATGCCAAATTAAGGAGAATACTGTGTTGTTTTGTTTTCATATCATAATATTTCAGTGCTTGTATAAACACCTTCGTCTGATGACTTGTAACTTTCCCTCCATAATTTGTGAGAGATTACATGGTCAACAAGGTACTTAATCTTTTTGGTAGTTTAAGATCAAAACGCAGATATACTTTTGATGAAATTGTTTGGAGTATTTTTCACCAAAACATAAGGACGGCTCATTTTCTCGTCTGTCGGTTCAGTAGAAATACCATAATGACCTCCCTCATATTTTTGGTAATGTTTCTAAAAAAAAAAAAACAAAAAAACATTTCAGTGGCAAAAACTGCAAACCTTGATTAGTCCACTTCTCAACAGGTTGCATTCTGATCAGGGTCTACACAGTTTAATCAAAAACACTTGTCCAAGTATAAGTGTCTTAACTGTAATAAAAACAGGATATTTATACATCTTAATTGCAAAACTGTACCATACTGACCGAAAATATTGCCGACTCCACATTAATTTTTACGGTCTATCCTTATAATTTTTAGCCGTCGAAAAAGAACATCAAACAGCATTTCAGTGCGAACAATGATCAGACTGCATCAGCAGCTGTGTTTGCAGAAGTCTGATATGAGTCTTCACATTTTACTCAGACAATCGGTCTAAGTTTCAGGAATCAATACAGATATCAATAAAAGGGTGTTCGTTTGCCGTTATTTCGGATTTTTGCGTGGCGTTATTTCGTCTTTTCGTCATTTCACGTGGCGTTATTTCGTCTTTCTGCATGGCGTCTTTTCGTCTTTTCGCGCCGAAATGACGCCATGCTAAAAGACAAAATAACGCGCCGCGAAAAGACGAAATAACGCCATGCGAAAAGACGCCAGGCGAAAAGACGCCGTGCGAAAAGACGACAAAATAAGAGTTTCAATTGGCGTCTTTTCGTATGGCGTTTTTTCGTCTTTTCGCGCTGAAATTTCGTCTTTTCGTGTGGCGGGTTTCGTCTTTTCGCATGGCGTTTTTTCGTTTTTTCGCATGGTGTTTTTTCGTCTTTTCGCGTGGCGTTCGTCTTTTCGCGTGGCGTCTTTTCGCGGCGAAAAGACGAAATGGCACAAACCAGCCACCATATGAATAGCATTATGGTTTATACTTTAAATGTTACAAATAAGAAGAAGAAATAGATGAAGAAAACACGCTTACTGTCAGTACATGTTATAAGCACAAGGACTAAACAAACCAACAAAACGGTGAATGGGCGACTGTGCATGGTGTGAGTAAGCTATGACTGTCTTTTTACTTGCTGTTGAAGACTGACGACTCCCCCCTTAAGCAAACTTGTACTAGTTATGTGCTCTGTCTCATACTGCAGTTTCACTATATGACACCTTACACTTGCTGTGTATGACACCTCCTCCAATATTGCTGGTAAACGTATAGAATGTTTATTTCACTTATAAACAACTTTTAAATGTCTGCGTCTGTATATCTACAGTTCACACCAGCTCATTAATCAGCTTGAAATTAAGCTCATGCAATGTAAAAAGTTAACTTGTAAGTTTAAAAACCAATTATTCCGAAAATCCAGTTTTAAGTGTCCTTTCCATATTTCTCCACTAGCAAGATCACAGGCTCAATAGAATTATTGGAAATTCCCTCAAGTTTACAGGGTGAAAAAAAATCCCAGTGTATTTCTAAAAATAACATTGACTCATATCTGTGTTGCAAAATACATACTGAGGCCATGACAAAATAAAGATATAATGATGAACAATAATAATCATATTTATGATGACAAAATAATTGCTAGATTTCCATGGCCCAACCCCATCCTGAAACCTGCCCCCCCCCCCCCCCCCACTTCCCCCCCCCCACGACCCCGACCCACCCATCCCCCAGACACAAATATTTGCCGACGTCCCGGTTTGCCGGTTTATCGCTCGGTTTAACTGGTGGAGTTCTTCTGCTCCGGAATTTCAGTGTTGCTATTTCTGTGAGTCCTCATGTTCTATGTTTCTGAGATATTACACTTATGAGCGAGGAATCGTCCTCGCAAAGCGAACAACTAAGTGTCTGGTGAACCAAGGCAGAACTAAGGGCGAGAAACCGGTTAAGCCCCTTCAGTAATTTCATTTCTGGCCGTCCCAAGGCGGCACTATGTGTTGTGTGTTGCTATGTCTATTATTTATTTGATATGTTAAGGGTAGCCTAGTGACCACCTACTCGTACATGGGAAATTGCTGTTCACCTGGCTGCCTATCTGCCCCAATAGTAGACTAAGTATCGTGAACGTTGACGCAATAAAGTGACAATGCTCAACGGCTGACTCGGAAATAGGGCACACATCACCTGCTGTTACACGCAGAGAGTACTACATGTATATGCAATGCCTTTTTTTCTTTTATTGGTTTTCCTTTTAATTTTTTCTTTCTTTTTATGCATGACTAAAGCCGTGCAGAAATTAAAACATTCTGACATTGTGATTTTTGTTTCCATTTCATCAAAAAATACAAACAATAGTCTCATAAAACTGTTAAACAAACATTTTGACATTAAATTTGTCAACCATCAGTATATCTACACGGTAAAGTCAGGTAAGAAATGTGGTCTGGGGTTTCAGTAAGTTATGCCTTTATGGTTCTACATGGTATTAAAACACTGATAGGGATAAATTTGTCTAATCTGTATCGCTCAGCTAAGCTGCCATGAGGACATTTATTCAGAGCGTTTTCAAATGAGACATGGTCGTATGTATAGCTGGTACAGGCATACGCATTTCATATATAAAGTAACTTCACACTTTTCAGTACCGAATAAATCTATACTCGTTCTGATGTTAAGCAAATTAGATATTGCAATGAGTTCCCAACACTTGCCCTAACATAATTCACGAAAAACGACTTATGCAAGTTAACTCTCGCAAAATCTAAGGTAGACCAAAAATTTGAACGCGCTTTTTTTAAAGGCCATCATTTGTCCATAAAAAATACTGCCAACCATTTTGCCATTGACGTTTGGTTGGTTTTTGGCAGTATGTTAAAGTTGCTTCACGTCAAAATTATCTCCCTTTGAATTAAAACAATAGTAAACTTAAGTCCTTTCTTAAAGCTTTATCTCATTTATTACAATTGAAAGTTTAAATCGGTGATAGTTTGGACCTCTGCCGAGAGTATGTTACAAGATCATCTGATAAAAATTTCCATTGGTTCGAAAGAAAAATGACCAACAATTTGTAATGGGAATTTCCATTGAAATCGCTGTAAAGTTCGCAATAAGGGCTTGGACATATAAAAGCACCACTCTAATTTGTGTTACTCGTAAGATGGTTGATTTATTTGAACTTTAAACAGCAATTCGATAGCATGTCTTACAGACTGGGTCTTTAAAGTTTAAAATTGTCTAGTTGCAAAGCTACAGAAACACATCAAAAGTGATGCATTTTGGAAAAGTTTATTTTGACCCCTTGCATGTTCATTAGGGCCTTGTGGTTGCATTTATGACAACAAAAAATCTAAAACTAAACTGTCTTATGCGTGATTGATCGGACTTTAATAGGAATCAAACACTTTTCATATGTCAATCAAAAATACCCGGAAAAAAGTATACATATAGACAGTGTAAAGTTACTTTTGGCTTTAAGTATATATACTATACGGATCAGAAAGATGGAGAGTTTTTAAGACTCCTAGCTTGTGAGAAGGATAGTATATTTTCATTTGAGACCATATATAAAAGCAAGGCTGCAGATAAATCTCAAATTAGGTGTTCTAAAATACATTTTAGAATTAAACAAAATATGCTTTCACCTTAGCTGTTCTTTCTGAAACTGGTCGTTTTCCGATGTATTTCTGAGGGGTGCAGCCAGTATACCCATAAATGACCTTGTTCCCCCAAATAGGCGTACCAGGAATCATCATTCCCTGACATTTCAAACCCCATTGGCTAGGACTGACATTTACAAGTCCAGTTTCTTCCCCCAGACTATTAGAGATTGGAATTCCCTGTAAGATTCACTTATTTCTGCTGCTGTGGGTGCAGAGGATTCAGTTACTGAATTTACTTCTCTTATAAGGGCTAGGGACTAGCTTCCCTGATTCACAGGTCCTGGTGAATGATTGTCCTTGGACGTATCACCAGTAGACAATTCTGATTCTGATTCTGAATCTGATTCTGATTTATTATTCTCTCGATTGTAAAATAATTTTATAGATTCGAAAACTTGACAGATGGATTGCTGAAGCAATCATATGCAATGACTAAAGAGCCCCATTGGCAAAGGCATTGAATCCTGGTATTCTTCAACATTATATATTCTTAAGTTATTAAACCTTACTATTTTCGCTTCGAATGTTAGAGAAAATCAGTTGATTAAAGCCTCGGTCCAATAGAGCTTGCGACTGCGATGCGATCGCTTGGCGACTGCTTTTGCTCGCGACTGACTTGCGACCTCTGCGACTATTGCAACTACTTTTTTTTCCTACAGATATGATCGCCGACCAGTTGCCGATAAGTCGCCGTACGATCGGCGATAGTTTTTGCATGTAGTCGGGGATCGGTCGGCGACTTATTTGCAACTGATCGCGGTAGAATCGGCGACAGGTTTGCGACCAGTTCAGAGTGATCGGCGACCGGTCAGCGACCAATCGCCGACTCTTCGGCGACTGGTTGCAGCTGATCGGCGACTGGTCGGAGACTGGTTGGCGACTGTTCTGTGATCAGTTTTTATTATCATTATTTTTTTATTATCATTCATTTTTTTTTTTTTATAAAATGTTGAATGTGATCTTTTGCTGCAAATCTTCAGCGATCTAGCGATCTATAGCCATAGGGTCAGGGTGAGCTATTGTGATCACCCAGTGTCCGTCGCCCGTCGTGCGTCGTGCGTCGTCAGTCGTCCGTCGTGCAGCGTCAACAATTTGCTTTAAATGACTTCTTCTCTAAAACCGCTTGGCCTAGGGCTTTGATATTTGGAATGAAGCATTGTCTAGTGATCCTCTACCAACTTTGTTCAAATAGTGGCCCTGGAGTCCAAAATGGCCCTGGGGCAGGGGGTCTTGGGTTCGAAAATAAAATATACCTAAAAATCTTCTTCTCCAGAACTGCTTGGCTCAGATGCTTGAAATTTGGAACGTAACATTGCCTAGTGGTCCTCTACCAAGTTTGTTCAAATGGTGGTCCCCGGGTCCAAAATGGCTCCAGGGCAGGGAGTCCCGAGTTTGACCCATAGAAATACAGACAAAAATATTCAAAAATCTTCTTCTTTAGAACCACTTGGCTCAGATGCTTGATATTTGATATGTAGCATTGCCTGGTGGTCCTTTACCATGTTTGTTCAAATGGTGGCCCCAGGGTCCAAAATGGCTCCGGGGCAGGGAATTCCGGGTTTGAACCATAGAAATCCATAGAAAAATATTCAAAAATCTTCTTCCTCAGATGCTTGAAATTTGGTATGTAGCATTGCCTAGTAGTCCTCTACCAAGTTTGTGCAAATGGTGGTCCCAGGGTCTAAAATGGCTCCAGGGCAGGGAGTCCCGGGTTTGAACCATAGAAATACATAGAAAATATTCAAAAATCTACTTCTTCAGAACACGCAAGGCACATATGCTTGAAATTTGGTATGTAGCATTGCCTTGTGGTCCTTTACCAAGTTTGTTCAAATGATGGCCCCAGAGTCCAAAGTGGCTCCAGGGCAGGGAGTCCCAGGTTTGAACCGTAGAAATTACATAGAAAAAAATATTCAAAAATCTTGTTCTTCAGAACCGCAATGCATTGATGTTTGGAATTTGGTATGTAGGATTGCCTAGTAGTTCTTTACCAAATTTGTTCAAATGGTGGGCACAGGATCTAGAATGGCTCCAGGGAAGGGGGTCCTGTGTTTGAATCATAGAAATACATAGAAAAATAGTCAGAAATCTTCTTCTTCAGAACCGCAAGGCTCAGACGCTTGAAGTTTGGTTAGAAGCATTGTCTGGTGGACCTCTACAAAGTTTATCCAAGTGGTGGCCCCAGGGTTCATAATGACCCTGCCAAGCGGCGGTGCTGGGTTGAGCCATAGAAATACATAGAACAAGAGGGCCATGAGGCCCTGAACCGCTCACCTGAGCAACTGGCAAAGAGGCTTTTTCTTACATCTGAAATTGTCAAAATAAGAGTCTTGGGTCAAAAGTCAAAGAATTACCATGACCTCTTGTACTCGTAAATCTTCTCTAAATGTACTCATTAAGACAACCATATATACCAATTTCTAGGCCAAAATCTTCAAAACTTTTCATGAAATCTTTTGTTCTAGCATTTTCCCATATTTGACCATGCCGCTAAAAAGGTCAAGGTAAACCCAAGATCATCATTTAAAGAGTTTTGGTAGTACTCTAGTAATCTATGCTTCTTACCAAGTTTCAAGGCCATAGGTGTAATGGTTCTGGAGAAGAAAAATATTAAAGATTTATACCATAAATGGGCATGGCGGCCATGTTGGTCATGTGACCTGGACCATTTGAACAAATATTTGTTCAATCAATCCCTGGAGGCTCTATATGAAATGTGTTTATAATTGGCCCTTTGGCTTTTGATGAAATGTTTGAAAATGTCAAAATATAAGAGATCTGGGTCAAAGGTCAAAGAATGACCTTGACCTCTTGTACTCATGAATCTTCATGTACTCATTAAGATGACTGTATTTACCAATTTTTAGGCCTTAATCTTCAAAATCTTCCATGAAATCTTATGTTCTAGCATTTTCCCATATTTGACCTTGCTGTAAAATGCTCAGGGTCAACCCAAGGTCATCATTTTGAACAATCTTGATAGTACTGGAGTACCCAATTCTACAAACCAAGTTTCAAGGCCATCGGTCAATCGGTTCCGGAGAAGAAGATTATTAAAGTTTTTTCCCATGTATGGGCGTGGCGGCCATGTTGGGCATGTGACCTGGACCATTTGAACAAATTTTTCATTCTCTAAGCCCCTGGAGGCATTATATGACATTTGGTCATAATTGGCCCGTGGTTTTTTAGGAGATTGTTTGAAATTGTCAAAATATGAGAGTTCTAGGTCAAAGGTCAAAGAATGACCTTGACCTCTTGTACTCACAAATCTTCATGTACTCATCAAGATGACTGCATAAACCAAGTTTCAGGCCTTAATCCTCAAACTTCCCATGAAATCTTATGTTCTAGCATTTTCCCATATTTTACCTTGCCCTAAAAAAGATCAAGGTCAACCCAAAGTCATAATTTGAACAATCTTGATAGTACTTGAGTACCAAATGCTACATACCAAGTTTCAAGGCCACTGGCCCATTGGTTTTGGAGAAGAAGATTTTTAAAGCTTTTTACTATATATGGGCATGGCGGCCATGTTGGTCATGTGACCTGGACCGTATGAATTAATTTTCGTTCCCTCGGCCCCTGGATGCTTTATATGAAATTTGGTTTCAATTGGCCCGGTGGCTTTTGAGGAGATTGCTTGACATTGTCAAAATATGAGAGTTCTGGGTCAAAGGTCAAAGAATGACCTTGACTTCTTGAACTCATAAAGCTTCATGTACTCATTCAGATGACTGTAGATACCAATCTCTAGCTCAAAATCTTCAGTAGTTTCAAAGATATCTTATGTTCTAGCATTTTCCCATATTAAAGCACAAGGAAGCAAATTTGACAGTACCGTAAAAAAGGTCAAGGTCAACCCAAGGTCATTACTTGAACAATCTTGGTAGTACTCGCATACCCGATAACACATATTAAGTTTCAAGGCCATCGGCCTATTGGTTCTGGAGAAGAAGATTTTTTAGGTTTTTACCATATATGGGCATGGCGGCCATGTTGGTCATGTGACCAAGACCCTTTGAACAACTTTTCTTTCCTAAGATACCAGAAGGCTACATATGAAATTTGGTTACAATCGGCCCAGCGGTTTCAGAGGAGAAGTCGTTTGAAATTGTGGATGGACGGACGACGGACGACAGACGAGGGACGGACGACGGACGGACGACGGAGCATTCCTCCCATCCTATAAGCTCCCCCGGAGCCGCTGGCTCAGGTGAGCTAAAAATATTAAAAAAATCTTCTACTTCAGAACCACAAGGCACAGATGCTTGAACTTTAATATGTGGCATTGCCTAGTAGTCCTTTACCAAGTTGTTCAGATGGTGGCCCCAGGGTCCAATACGGTCCAGCGGCAGGGAGTCCTGGGTTTGAACCATAGAAAAAAATCTTCTTCTTCAGAATCGCATGATTCAGATGCTTAAAATTTGGTATGAAGTATTGTCTTGAGGACCTCTAAAAAGTTTATACAAATGGTGGCCCCAGGGTTCATAATGGCCCTGCCCAAAGGGGGTACTGAGTTTGAACCATAGATTTACATAGAAAAATATTTTAAAAGAAATCTTCATCAGAACCACATGGCTCAGATGCTGGAAATTTGGTATTTAGCATTGGCTAGTGGTCCTTTACTAATTATGTTCAAATGCAGGTCTAAGGGTCCACTGCGGTATGGATTCCTGGGTTTGAACAATAGAAATACATTGAAAAATATTCAAAATCTTCTTCTTCAGAACAAGTAGGCCTATATGTTTGCAATTTAGTATGAAGCATTGCCTAGTGGACCTTTACCAAGTTTGTTCAAATGGTGACTCCATGGACTAAAACGGCCCTGAGGCAGGGGGTTCTGGGTTGAAAAATAAAATAGACTTAAAAATCTTTTTCTTTAGAACTGCTAGGCCCAGGTGCTTGAAATTTTGTATGTAGGACTGCCTAATGGTCATTTTACAAGTCTATTCAAATGTTGGTCCCAGGGTCCAGAGTAGCCCCACCCCGGGAGACTCCTGGCCTGGGTTTGAACCATAGAAATATATAGGAAAATATTCAAAAGTCTTTTTTTTTATAACCGCTTGGTTCAGATGCTTGCAGTTTGGTATGGTAGGGGTTGAGCGAAGGAACATTTGTTCAAACCGTCCAGGTCACATGACCAACATGGCCACCACACCCATATATGGTAAAAAGCCTTTAAAAATAATCTTCTCCAATTGACTTGAAACTTGGTATTTAGCATTGATTACCGGAGTTCTACCAAGATCGTTTAAATGACGACCATGGGTTGACCCTGACTTTTTTTTACGGCAAGGTCAAATTTGCTTTCTGGTGTTTTTATATGTGAAAATGCTTAAACATAAGAGTTAATGGTGATTATAGAAGAATTTGGTGCAAATTTTGATAAATGCAGTCTGACAAGTGTGAACTGCCTGGATCATTCTTTAACCTTTAACTAATGTCTCTCATATTTTGACAGTTTCAAACTACATGTGGTTTATTCAAATGATGACCCTAGTTTGACGTTTGTCATTTTTGCTCAGGTGAGCGATTCAGGGCCACTTGGCCCTCTTGTTTTATATACCTGGAACTGGGAAGATCATGCTACAAACTAGTTATAGAATGTCAATCACTCTGTCAATTATTTCCAACTAGGGGCTCCGCCCCTTGTTCAGAAATAACTTACCTCGTGATTAACATACTATAACTATAACTTAAATATTACAAGAAAATCAGATAATTTATGGGCACTTGGGTCTTATATTCATTGTTTTGTGAAGAGATTTACACATTCCGACCGTCGATGTACCCTCACTTTTCATTTATTCAGCCTATGTACACATATAAAAAATGTTGCTATATGTTGGTGTGCTGTTGTTGTTATGTATACTTGTGGTATGTGGATATATGTGTTTTTTCAATCGAATGTATGCATTTTATATAGGGTCCTTGATTAAACAGTTTTTTATTCTATTCTGTTTTATATGCCAATTTAGCTTAATTGTCAGGCTGGAACTCCAGGTCGATACATTGTCATCATTTTGTGTTTATCCGCTCCCTTCCCTCTTAATACACGCAGTCCTAAATCCGCTTTCAAATGTGCAATGTCCCATATAAGGCACACAAACGAACAAGGGCAAGAAGTTTTAAGTTTCATAAATAACAAACGTATTAAATTACAAATATAAGAGCAAGCTACATACAAGTTCAAAGCGAATAAAAATTAGTCATTAGTGCAATGTTTTAACGATTTCTATACTCAGAGCATTATCGCTGATAGGTAGCATTAAAATACTGATCTATCGCACTTTGCAGGTATTTTGAAAAATTTTGGATTTACCGCTTCATTTGGATAAATGATTATGGTTTTCCATGCATTGTGCATTTGCGGTTTTGTCCTAATATCTATCAAATTTTTCAAATACATGGTTCATTGTCCCAAAGAGGTTTTTCACTTGTCCTTGCTGCATCGCAGTGTATGCTTGGCAGCAAATGGTAGGGAAACCCCCAACACCTACCATGTGCTGCCCAGTCACATATGAGTGAACAATTTAATAGAGAGATTAGATTTTAATCTTGTTTTAAATTGCGAGCGTTTATGTTTTGTTTATTTTTTATTCCCCTTGGCTCTCGTTGTATCTCGCGAGAGTCATGCTTGTTTTGCACATCGGGAGACGGCACCATTCCTTTGGTTACCCACTACAACGGCTCGTGACAGTCACTGGTGGTCTTTTAGTTACCATGGCAATCAGACATTTACTTTCCATTGGTTTCTGCAAGCATACAGCTTGTTGCACCACAGCGCCCTCCAACATTTTGCACACGGCCTGTGGTATTGTCTCGTGTGCTACAGTACAAAATCTCATCCAATCAGACGCCGTCTGCCAAGCAAAGTAACCAATGAATTTGAAGCTGATAAGCCCCTTGCTTTCAAACTGAGCCCGCACAGCAGTTCTTTGTTTGATTTCTTGTGTTAAGGACTTGCTTTGCTGTGCGAATTTTCACCCGCCCTCCCAATCCCTGTATATAGTAGATTAGGTTTTATTATGTTTAGTAGTTTAGTCTGAACCATGTTATTCTTAGGCTTATTTTATTCAGATAACATCTGCCTTAATACGCAATGCTTTTGTGGCATACAGTGCTGGCATAAGTGCATCGCGTATACTGGTATATTTTATGTGTCCTCAGACTTTGAAGTGCAGTATCACATGAAGTAACTTTACAACAGTGTTTATGACGTTATTATGTGATTATGTTCACAAGAGGAATTATTCAATGGAACTGTGTAGTGCATATTTCCAGTGAGACCTGTCTTAAGACAGTATAAGAACAGTGTCATTAAGTGGAATAATACAATGGACAGGAATCAGGCTGGAAATCTGAGTGAGGGAGAGGTCCTGACTTTAGGGTGTAGTTTCTGCCCTCTAATAACTATTCCTCTGTATTGATTGCATTTTAACTTCTCCTTCAGCTCAGAACAGGGCGCAGGTTGATCCTGTAGGGAAACATCTGCTCCTGTCTCTTTCTAGCCTGTTTTCCTGAATTGTTGGCATTCAATATTTACTCTAATCATTATTCAGTGTGGCTCGGTGCTTAGTGTGCTCTTAGTGTGCAATCGTGTTAAAGTCTTGAAGAGCCAAGTATGTGACATTACTAGTGACTACCAGGATTAACATGTGACTTAATGCGTTTTGGAATCTGACTTATACATCCTCCCGAGGATATGATTTATATAAACTTAGTTCAGTGCACTATTGCTTCTCCATTATGGAGGTATTTTGAAAAATTTTGGATTTACCGCTTCATTTGGATAAATGATTATGGTTTTCCATGCATTGTGCATTTGCGGTTTTGTCCTAATATTTATCAAATTTTTCAAATACATGGTTCATTGTCCCAAAGAGGTTTTTCACTTGTCCTTGCTGCATCGCAGTGTATGCTTGGCAGCAAATGGTAGGGAAACCCCCAACACCTACCATGTGCTGCCCAGTCACATATGAGTGAACAATTTAAATACTGATCTATCGCATACGGGACTGCTGGGTAAGCCGGTACTACATTGTTTACCATTACGTCACCAGGTCATGTGTTTTGCTTGATTGGTCCATTCAAAGTTGTTTCAAATGTAGGTCATGGCGCGTCATGGCTACTCTTCAATGACCTGACAGCGTGGTTATGCGTTGAAAATGTTTTTGCAGTAGAGAACAGTATAATATCACATGTAATATTTATATAAGACCCAAGTAATAATATAATTACAAACACTAAATATAAGTTCGTTCGTTTTTGCTTTCAATTATATGTTTTTTTTTTCGCTTGCTATTTCGCGAAGGAATACAGATGAGTAAACAAATAGGCGTAATAATTTTTATCCTCTCGAGGATAGTGATGAGTAAAATAAGGCAGTCAATCTTCGAAGAATATGACGTACGCAAGGCAATGCTACTCAGAGGAAAAGAATAGAAAGATGGGTGTCTTGCGATTTTGCGTCCTTTTAAACTGTATTTCAGTTATATCAGGACGATGAAAGGCTGTGCATGTGTTATGGAAGCCCGAAAGTAAACACATTTTAGATGTCCGCATTTATCTTATTTTTCATTGCTCAGGTCTGAAATTTTGCATGATATATTTTTGTTCGAGGTACAAGCGCTTGACTAGCGACACTATAAGTACCTGTCAATTTCGCCCTTTTTGCACATGCATATTCTGGACAAACGATTTCGCTATAAATCGTTAATTCCATCTTCGGTTGTCTTTCTAAACAACTCCAAACGTTTGTGTTTTGTTTACATGACGAAAAGGGTCTCAGTGGCAGACAGTAATCTGCAGTTGGGGGGTTAATATGCTTGCCGCTCAAAGCGGTTTATGGCTGGCTTTAATAATAAAATACACTAGTTGCGACTGATTGGCGCTGAAGTGTATACAGCAAATGTTGCCAGAAATTTTATAGCGGAAACCAGGTAATTTGGCCAAAAAAATATTCACACATTCTTAATGTAATAATGAATATTCCTTCAGATATACCTATTGAAATTCAATAGTTTCCTTCCAATGTTCTTTCAAACATTCTATCATAACTTCTCAGTCTAAAGCTGATTATGATCCCAATTTTAAGATTTGATAAACATCTCCAGGTCTACTTTCTTTGTTCAGCGATCAGAAAGAATCTGTATATAATTGTCTGTTTGATTTTGCTCTTCTGAAAATATTTTCATTACACCGTGCTCAAGTACTCTGTTAAGAAGTATGCCTTTACACTAGTGTAAGATAACTACACCAGTGAGAAGTGTTTCATTACATCATGTAAACTTGTCAGGAGCCCTGGTAGCTCAGTGGGATAAGCGCTGGCCTACTGATCTAGCGGATCGGGTTCGAGCGCCGCTTGAGGCGAGAATCTTTCCTACCGTAAACGGGTTTCCATTGCACACAGCCTTTCATTATCATCTTCCCATCGTCCTGATATGACTGAATGTATGAAAATGAAGTACCTGTACTATCCTTACAGTGCAGTTCATGTAACTTGGTTTATGAACATGAAGAAAAAATACGGGCTACCGGCAATTCTGATTTTTTTAAATTATACCATTTGAAAGCTTAAACCCATGAACTGCTTCTAAGTCAAGAACATCAGCGATAACAGTAGCTTTATATTTCTTCCATTTTCTTGCGTTGGATAAGCCGAACTCTTCTATATAGGTAATCAGTCATCCAATCAAAATAAACACAATATAATAGCATTGCCAAATAATCGCGTCCGCAATATAGTTAACAAAATTTATCATTTGTAAATATTTAATGAACGTCTATGTAGAAGTATTGATCGACATTGAATTTCCTCCAAATGCTTTCAACTGGAAAATGGCCTACATTTGCTGACAGCACGAGCGGTAAGACTTAATATGCGTTAAAAATATGTTTCCTTCCCCTGTCTACAGGTCTATTGCATCTTTACAATACCGTCGGTGGTCTAGTAGCTACATGTACCTTCTAGACTACCAATCCAGGGATCTTGGGACTCTGCTCTACCGGTCTTTCGGATGAGACTTAAATAAGCAGCGCCTTGCACAAAAAGTAAACGGTCTCTATCAGCTTGGGGCTTATCATTGTTTGTATACATGAGCAGTTTGAATCACTGAACGTTCTAATATTTGAAACCATTTGGTGACATTGACGTTTTCCATGAAACTGAAACTGAAAATATAACTAATGGCTTCTTGGGAAAAGGACAATAAAGACGGTTCGTAATTGGATTAAAAGAATTGCTGGCTGGTTGCAAAGACAGGTTTGCCAACATATTTCAGTATCACGTGATTGTAACTGTAAATACCTCATACTTGGACAGAAAATCGTCTCGAAAGGGGTAAGGATTTTTATATAATATATCTCAGGACTTACGAGGTCTGTTCAGTGTCGTTATTGGTATTTACCCCGTCAACTATCTTCATTTAATTAAACAAGACCATCGCCGGCTCGTAAAATATGGTCCGGCCTGGGGGCACCAAAGGAGTTTTGCCAACGCCGAAGGCAGGAGAGGAGGCGAGCGACAGGGGATATCAGAACGTCTTTGTGGAGGTGTTTATGTAGCATCTTGTATGAATAACTGGTTTTATACACTGGCGCTTAGTGTATCTGATTTTGGCCAGCCTTTTTAGCAGACTGTTTAGTTTCTGACAGCCAAAAACATAAACGAAGTGTCTATTGTCAGTCGACTGTCAATAGCGATTTTACGTTAAAATGGCTATTGACAGTTGACTAGGTATACCGATTTTTCGTTAAAATGGCTATTGACAGTTGACTGGTAATAGCGATTTAACGTTAAAATCGCTATTGCCAGTCGAGCGGTAATGGCGATTTTAACGTAAAATCGCTATTGCCAGTTGACTGGTAGCAGAGAAAATATCATTAGAAACGTTATTGCCAGTTTCTTCAAGTTTGATCCAAGAAAGGTCAGTTCTATTAATCAGCAAGCTTCCTTCTTTTAATTTATTGCTGCACTCTCATTTATGCATGTATAAATTACTGAATGCTTTATGTTTGCACTATTTTTACAATCCTTCGAACTCTAAAATTTATGAGTGACCACGATTTCATATATATTTATTCCATCAACAGATAACTGAATACTAAGAAGTGATCTTACTGCTTGTGTTGGACATGCCGTGCATCTCCGTGTCCTTTATGGGGTCTTCCCTTTTATTATCAACAGTCTACCTATTTTGTTGACTATACAGAGTAAAAGCGAGCCATTTTGTCAGTCTATGTAGATGCTGGGCTGAGATGCTCATAATGACCCCTTTTTAGTGTCATGATTAGCCGAAGGTTTCCATTGTACTAAAAATGTGAGTTTCAAATAACTGTTCCTTTCCTACTATAAAGCAATGGGTGTATACTGCCCCGCACAGCGGAGCTTTTAGTTTGCAAAGTTAGGAGAAATCAGGAGTTCCGGCAGAAAATCACATGTTCTTCCGCGAGCAGCTCTGCTCTCAGAGCAAGGCTCGAACCCAAAGCAGTGACAATGATCAACAGCCCGTTTAACCACTTGCCATGGAGGCCGGGTCTGATTTTGTATGATTTGCATTCAAATCTCATAAACAGTTTAGGTATAAGACAGATCAAACACTTGCTATTTTACGGCCCTTTTAATGACACTTCAGTCATGTCGAGCAGATGGAAGGGTGATGATGAAAGTTTATGTGCAAGGGAATCCTGTGAGCGATTGAAAATAACTCCACTTCCTTCGGGATTCAGCTCTAACTGCTGCCTTAGCAGGCCGGTGCTTTAACCCACTGAGTTTAATATCGAAGCTCCTCAGTAACAAAACGCCATGTTCCTTACTATGCAGCTAAATCTTTAAATTTAAGATTAGGGAAAAATATTAAGAATACAAACTAACTTGCAATAGCGATTTCACGTTAAAATGGCTATTGCCAGTCGACTGGTAGTAGCGATTTTGACGTGAAATGGCTATTACCAGTCGACTGTAAATATCGATTTTAACGTAAAATGACTATTGCCAGCCGACTGGCACTAGTCCTTTCCAAACATAAAACATATTTGGATCCCTTGGTGAGTCTCAGCAGGTGGTGGCACAACGCTTTAGGCAAACAAAACGGTACTGCCCACCTGGTAGTTTATACTGCTTGCCGTTCTAAGGCGGCAGTCCCGAAGTTGTTCTTCACTTGGTGTAGCTTTGTGGTTTATATCACAGGGCCCTTTACGTTTTAAAGTCTTCTTTTTCTCTCTGTCCTCGTTTCTGCATTAACTGTTTAAGCATTCTGATCACATCACTTGGGGAAGTCGGAGCTAGTTTTTGTGCTTTTGTTTGTTTTGCGCGCGTGTGTTTGTCGTACTTCTCTTTCTCTTTGGTGTCGTCGGTTGGGTGCGGTTTGTGATTGTGGCAAACCCTGGACTTTTCAAATTTTTTTCAAATGTCTTTACGAATTGTCTGTCGGCAGACCGGGGATAGATAGTTCATGCACGGGGCAAGTTAATGCAGTGGGAATAAAAAGACAATGGCATCATTTTGGAGGTCAGAAATGACAAATTAAAGGAGTCATTGACAGCCGCCATCTTTTCCTGAAGTTTTTCGGAATTTGGACAACAAATGAGAATTTGGTGAAGAAAAGTTCATTTTTGACACATTTAAGTAAATTTATAGTAATTTGCAATTATTCGTTTGACGCGCATTTGTTCATACTTATTTTATGCAAACAGGTAAAGAAATCTTTCGTCTTCAAAATCATACGCTCTTCTGAAAGAAAACATTGTGTATTAGTTGTCTCAGTGCTGAGTGTCACGTGAGGCATGGTTGGGGCAAGTTGATGCAATAAGCATGGGGCATGTTGATACCTCATAGAATTCTTTTGTACTGCATGAGCTGTTCACAATATTTGGATGGCCTTAAGGTGGTGATTTATGGTAAATGTAAAAAATCTGCATAAAACCATAAAAAAGTAAGGTATCTCCCTGAAAGATGGCAGACTTCTTATTTTTGTTGTTCTTTAGTGGGCAATCCGGGTAAGTACGGACAGTTTTTGCACTGGGACGCTTTGCTGTTGCAGACCTTAGGCTAAGCGAGCGCCCCAGATACACCCCTGACTGATTAAATTTGGCAAAACACTTCTTCGGACTTTATCGTTACAGTCATAAGGTTATGCCTAGCCAAATTCTCACAAAAAGAGTTAAAAGTGATAAGGGTGAAACCGGTTAAGTACGGACAGGGTATGGAAAGTACGGACACCTGTGTTTTAAAGTGCGGACACCTTGAAATTTATCTAAAATCAAATATATCTCCTGTCCAATGTTAATATAACAACTGAAAAATAGATTTAGCAAAGACCAACACTGGTTTTTAGAGTGTTTTGAAGGCCCAAGAGGTAATTAGCTACTTTCGCAACTCACTCCCCGCTACCCACCCCGACACACATATTTATATTTTTGACGATGTTGAACTCTATTAAGTTCATATCCCTACATTTTCATCCCTGTTCTGTATGTGAAATAATCCATGAATTTATGTTGAATATAAATATGAAAAAAGTATCTCGTCAAAAAAAAGTTGAACTCTATTAAGTTCATATCCCTACATTTTCATCCCTGTTCTGTATGTGAAATAATCCATGAATTTATGTTGAGTATAAATATGAAAAAAAGTGTCTCGTACCTCCAAAACTTAAAAGTTTTTTTTTTAATTTTTATCCAAAACTTTTATTTTTATTTTTTTATTACATTATCTAAAATCCGAAAAAAGATATATGAACAGAAATGGCTGCCTGGGGTAGTAAAGGAAGTGTAAGGCAATAAGCAATACGTTTTGTGCAGCGATTCCTAAACTACAAAAAATCAACAGATGCTTTCTTCCTGTCCATCTTTGGTTTAAACATATTCTATTTTTAAAAAATTCTATGTACAATTTATAAAAGGATACGAACGGAAGCAAAAACTTATGAGTTCTTCTCCTTTACATTTGATCTGGTGGACATATTATCTGTTTAATAATATACTTGCCTCGAAATGATGATAGCTCATAGTTAATTTTATGTCTCTAAATAACTGATTATTGCTTGATAGGATTTAGCAAGCGGGTGCAGTTTAAAGATATTTTCTATATAGTTCAATATACACTTATAAATGCACAAAGGCTAATTAACTGTATTTATCACCCGACAATTACAACATTTTGTATATCTGCATTTTAACACCGAAATGAAAATGAACTTTCTAAAACGATAATTTACCATGGTCATATGGTGATTCCGTGTTCAACAGTGTTCCGAAGCCAGGATTCGCCTCTCTCTCTCTCTCTCTCTCTCTCTCTCTCTCTCTCTCTCTCTAAATGTTACAGATTAACCTCGGCGAATACATAAAAATTATGGGAGCTAATGATGATGGACAAAACGCATGTCAGTATCAGTTAGGTTGACTCTGATGTTAGAAAACTTGAAAAATATGTCCACCTCTTTCGAATTTTGTATTTCTTTTATCTCACTTAGTATGTTAACCAAAATATCAAAAACGTTAGTGTCCGTAGTTTTTCACCTGGCAAAATTGGTGGAGAAAGTACGGACACTATAATAAAACTTATTTTTCCATGCAAGTTTAGTATTAGACTGATTTCAGTCGAAGATGTTAGAAATTCTCTTAACCTTCGTTATATTCATATTTTACAAATTTTACTTCTCTCTAAAATATACTCCTGGCTCCAACATCTTGGATGTTGGGTCAGGTACGAAAAAAAAAGAAAAAATCTAACATCTTCGGCTGACAAAAGTCTAGTTTAGTATTTCTGTTACAAATAATGTTTGAAAAAGAAATTAGAAAGTGTTTCCTGCAGCTCTCGACAGAATTTGAACTGATTCTGACCTATATCTACTTAAATTCCATGTTTTATTTTTTGTGTGTAAACTGTCCGCTCTCCAAAGTTTTTATTGTCACGTGACAGAAAGTGGTGGGTCTTCTTCTTTACGCATGCGGTAGTGCTATCAGCCTAAGGACAGAGTTATCGTTATTTGCGAAATCAAAGTACTGTAAATACCAAAATTTAATAAGGCCTATTGTGCTAGCCAGGGATACTTTTGAAGGGTTTAATCGCCTTTTAAAGTAGATTGTCCGTACTTACCCGCTTGTCCGTACTTACCCGGATTGCCCCTACAGTTAAGAATACAAAATAGACGATCATGCTGCTTTAAAAAGTGTTTTTATAAGGAAAGATCAAAGGATAGATTTCTGCGCAGAAACCTAAAAAATTAACATCGTTATTGAAAATTTACGTAGTACTGAAGGTGCGTTATTGCATAATGAAGAGCGTCCTAGCAATTATTTGTTCCAACTCTTTCTCAAATTGTAATGTAGACCAGATGAAAACGGTAGCTTTTTCTCAAATGTTCAACCTTATACAAAGTAAATGTACACTGGACGCATTTATTAAATATAGGGTAGGCAAGCATACCTATGTAACACCTACAGTATAAAAAATACATTACCTACATGGGCACTGGTGTGTAGATGAAACTGTTCAACCTTGTTAAAATTGTCTCACCTGTGTGTTTTGACAAACCAATTTGGACACAGACCGCATCTTTTATCATCTGCTCAGCCTGATAATGTGTGAAAGAGTTTGAAAAAATAAATTGCTAGGACGCTCTCTATTATGCAACAAGGAACATTCAGCACTAAGTATATTTTCAATAACAATATTATTTTTTTTTCAGATTTCTGCGCACAAAATTACCCTTTGATCTTTTCTTATAAAAACACTTTTTAACATTAACAAATGCTGCGTTTTGGGAGTCTGAATTGTGAGAAACAACATAAAGAAGGCATATGCTAAGTTTTGGAGAGATCAGTGGTATTTTGAGTATTTTATGCAGATTTTTGTATTTGCCCCAAATCAGTGATTATCACCACCTTTATCTCTAATTGATGTAGAACTATGTACAATATTTTAGGCATTTTGGTTTTGTTGTATTTTAGAATACGATGTATTTTTTCGCATTCAAACACATATATTATGTATACAATTGCATTCGAGCCATGTCACAGGAATTCCAACAATTTACATGTGCGCCCAGCGAAGACTCAAAACGGCCTGCACATCCGCGCAGTCTGCCAGTCCTTGCAGTGCGTTCTATGGGTACCTAAGGACCATGCCTTTTCGTGTGGCTAGTGAAGACTCTGACCTAACTGTGCTGATGCACAGGCTGTTTCGAGTCTTTCCTGGACGCATATGTAAACTGTGCGAATTACTGGGCCCCGGCTTATTTGGTATAGTGTAACGTGTTTGAAATAAATAGTATAACCGAGCTAGTCTTAATATTAAGTGTCACCCAGACACAGAACTATGATATTTTTCCTCAGGGCTTCCTAGCCAATAGGTTGTACAAGTTAAGAATATGGACAATAGTTTGAATTTTAATAAATGATTAATGTAACTGATTTAAATTGATTTTACAATAATTTGGTCCAAAAATAATCAACAAAGAAATCACGTATAATGAAACTTAGTGCACACGGCTCTCTTAGCTCACAAAACAGGTAGCTGTCTTAGTCAGGTATAACAAACTGGAGTACAATTACCTGTAGTAGCTTTCTTTCAGACCTTCTACCTCATCTAGGTCGAAAGCTACTAAAACTCCAGTACTAGATTCACAGCAGTCCTACTACTGAAAGTGATGCACACAGCTACCAAATTGTCTTCTCTTCAATAATAACTAGAGCCGGGCAGCACGGCACTTTCCGATCTCTTTCGAGCATGGAAAGGTCACCTAATTACCCAGCAATCAAAGTTACTTCTTGAATGAGACACTCCTTGTACTGGCGAGTTACCTTCCGATCACCGAAGTGAATGACACAGTATCTACCAGTTTCTGTCGTCTCCTTCGAGTGTCAGACACAGACTGCATTTTCAGTAGTAGTATTTCAATTCTCCTATCGTATTTCAGTTCTCCCCGCACCTCAGCGGTACGAATCCATAGTCGCAGTAACGGGGCGCCGAGCATCCGTCCAAGACTGAATTTTCAATTCAGTTCAGTTCAGTTCAATTCTCCTATCGACGTTCCCCAAGTGGCTCAACCATACGTAACCATAGTTGCACACACTTGGCGCCGTGTGTCCGTCCAAGACTGAATTTTCAGTAGTAGTAGTATTTCAATTCTCATATCGACGTTGCCCCCGCACCTCAGCGGAACGAATTCAAAGCCGCAGTAACGGGGCGCCGAGCGTCCGTCCATGCTCTGAATTTTCAGTTCAATGCAGTTCATTTTCACCACTGAGTTGATCTTTATATAGTGGTGATGACCGATTATCAGCCTTGACCAATCAGAATTCGGGTATGACCCATTTATATCGGACGAGCCTATTTCCTTATAATTATTAGCAAAACAGTTAGAAAATGGGTAGATCAGGTTGTAAATAATCGTAAAACGGCATAAAATGTCCAATGTGCTAGTTAATCACTTACAATATGATGTCTTATAATTAATTATACATGTTTTAGCTATTCTTGTTTCATTTTTAGCGAAAATCAAAGAGTAAACTATATAAAGAGACGTTAATTGTCACACTACCCACGCCTCCGACTAAAATCGCCCTCGATTTGTATTTTCAGAGTTATTATTTTTTTTATTATTATCATTATTTTACATACAGCAAGGAAACTATAATAATCTTAACTCCTTTTACCATTTTTTTTTGTGTCAGTCTTCTGGACTCTTATGTTTGTTAAATTATAAAAGAACTAGAAAATTGTGTCTGTAAGACACTAATGATGCCCCCGGCAGCGCCTGTCACATGACGTGTATATCCATAAAGCACCTACAAAGAATCCATTGAAAACATACCATACCATGTAAAAAAAATGCCCAAAATGACTAAGTTTAAAAGGCTGTGATTCTGTCAAAATTAATTCTAGATCTATCAAAATGCCTCATGCATATCTTCAAATATGTCCACAATATGTAGACAAGGTTTGAAAAAGATCCACTAGAAACTGTGGAGCAAGTTGATAACACAAACTCCATACCCTACAATGCAAAAATTTTCCTGGAATGACTAAGTTCAAAAGGCTGTAATTCTGTCAAAATTAATCCTAGGTCCAACAAAAACCCACATGCACATTTTCAATACATTCACAGCATGTATGCAAGGTTTAAAAAAGACCCATTGAAAACTGTGAGAGGAGTTGATTACACAAACTCCATACCCTACAATGCAAAAATTTACCTAAAATGACTAAATTTAAAAGGTCGTAATTCTGTCAAAATTAATTTTAGGTCCAACAAAAACCCACATGCACATATTCAATATATACACAGCATGTATGCAAGGTTTGAAAAAGATCCATTGAAAACTGTGAGAAATGTTGATTACACAAACTCCATACCCTACAATGCAAAAATTTGCCTAAAATGACTAAGTTCAAAAGGACGTAATTCTGTCAAAATTTGTTCTAGGTCCAACAAAAATCCACATGCACATTTTCAATATGTCCCCAGCGTGAATGCAAAGTTTGAAAAGATCTATTGAAACTGTGGGAGAAGATTGATTACACAACCTCTATACCCTACAATACAACTATTTGCCTAAAATGACTAAGTTCAAAAGGCCGTAATTCTATCAAAATAAATTTTAGCTCCATCAAAAATCCACATGCACATCTTCAATATGTCCACAACATGTATGCAAAGTTTGAAAAAGATCCGTTGAAAACTGTGGGAGGACTTGATGACACAAACTCTATACCATAAAGCGTGACGAACAGACAGACAGACGGACGGACGGACAGACAGACAGGGGCAAATCTTAATGCCCCCTTACTATCGTCACGGGGGCATAATAATAATCTCTCACTGGACCATGTTCAATCTAAATTAAATTAAAAATTGTCCACCATGGTTTCTTTAGATCATTGCATCTTAAAACCAAATTTTAATTGTCCCGCTCCAGGTACATTAAACCTTAAACTTTTTCTTACGGCAGGTTCCATCACAATTTTAATTTCATCTTCATCATCGTCTTCATCCGACTTATCTATTTCAGTCATTGTTTCCCTGTTAACCTAAACTTTTTCACGACCCTCTTCTGTGTTCACTGCCTTAGCTGTCATGTTACAACTCTCTCTAACGTCCTCTGCTTTTGTCACTGATTTCTTTTTTGCAGAAACAGGTCTGGTAGGTTTGTTTCTCACTTCCCTATTGTCAATTTTACTATTGTCTGCAGCAGAAAGGACATAGTCTTTCATCCATTCTGGCTTCTTTCTCACCCTCTTTTCTTTAGAAAAATCTACCTCGTATCCACAATCATCATGCATGCTTAGTAATGGTCACTTAAACCTTCGTCTTCTGCAACTACATTATCTTCTCTTGCTAGCACCTGTTGCTTTGCTTTTCTAAGCCTGTCACAATGAATCATCTGAACTTGACCATCTCTACCACAATTTACTTCATATAAGGAATCAGAAAGTTTATCAAGTATCTGATATGGCCCTCTCCAGTATGATCTAAGCTTTGAGGAGCATCCAACTTTCTGCACCGGGATATACACATCAACTTTGTCACCTTTCTGAAATGTTTCAAAAGAAAGGCTTCCGTCATGATACCTTTTCTGCCATTTCATACCCTCTGCACTGTTCTGTCTTACTTTTGCATGTGCCATTTCAAGACATTCTTGTAATATCCAGACCCATTCATTCTGTGGGATGTTCTTTCATACATAATGTCTAAGGGGCAGGTGGTTTCCCGGCCAAGTATACAATTATTTGGAGTAACACCAGTGGCTTCATGCTCCGTTGAGCGATATGCCATCATACCAAACTGTAACTGCTCATCCCAGTTGCTGTCGTTTTCATTTACAAAAGCACTAAGCATAGCTGTTAGTGTTTTGTTATAGCGTTCCACCATACCATCTGATTTCGGATGATATGGGGTAGTTCTGGTCTTCGATATTTGCTGTTATTCGCACATTTTTGAGAATGGTTTACTCTCGAATTGTCTACCCTGATGGGAATGGATAGTATATGGTATGCCAAATCTTGAAACGACTTGGTCAATGAGTATCGAGGCAACTGTGCTTGCCTCCATATTTGGCAGGGCATGACGTTCTGTCCATTTTGTGAAGTAATCTCCTACCACAGAATGAAGCGATTTCCTCTTTCTGTAATAGGAAGTTCACTTAAAATATCGATGGCAATACGCTCCATCGGGAATCCACTTTTTACAATTTCCATCGGAGCTCTTTTGGTCTTGAGTGGCTCTTTTCGCCTAGCACAGATGTCGCATCTACCTATATATGCTTTCACATCATTCTGTAATCCACGCCAGTTTTAGCTTTGTCTTATTTTACTCAGTGTTTTCTTGATGCCAAGATGACCCGAAGATTTGATATCATGTGAGTATTTCAAAACTGTTCGGCGGTGACTTAGTGGAATAATTCCCTGCCAGTACACTTCATTGGTGTCTAAGATGTCACATCGTCTCATAAGCTCATCTTTCCCACTGACATAGAAGAGATTTATGGAAGTAGCTCTCACTTTCTATTTCCTTTCGATCAGGCTTCTTATTTGACTCGACCCATTTTCTTATCTTTGATATGTCTTTATCTTGATCCTGAGCAGATTTTAAGTAAATTACCTGATCTTGTCACCTGTACTACCTGTTCGTTCATTTCAGTTTTTTCTGCGGAGTCGTCATCTTGTGTTTCAGAGTAGATACCACACTGTTAAAACCTAATTTTACTCATTTCATCTGCTTTTTTGTGGGACCTGCCAGGACGGTGAACGATTTTCATTTCAAATGAGGATAGTATTTCTAACCATCTCGCCATCTGTCCTTCAGGATTCTTGAACTGCATTAGCCAACGCAACGACCCATGATCTGTTCTGATAGTAAATTTCTTGACATAAAGGTAGTGTCTGAAGTACTTTGCAAAGTGTACTAGTGCATACAGCTCTTTTCTCGTAATACAACATCTTCCCTCAGATTGTGTCAGTGTCTTACTTGCATATGCTATGACTCGCTCTTTGCCATCAAATACCTGGGATAGGACGGCCCCAAATAGCCAAATCACTGGCGTCCGTATCCAGTATTAACTCCTTGGTAAAATCTGGATGAGCTAACGTGGGTGCTTCATATAAACAGTTCTTAAGTGTTTCAAACACCAGGCTGCACTCACTGGTCCAAGCATATGGTTCACCTTTTGCAGTAAGACGGTGTAGAGGTTTAGTTATGTCAGCAAACCCTAAAATGAATCTTCTATGATAAGTGCACAAACCAATGAATGCTCGTAACTCAGTTACATTTTTCGGTTCTAGCAAATCCCGAACTTCTTGGATTTTCTTGGGATCTGTCTTAATTCCTGAAGCTGATACTAAGTGGCCCAAATATTCAACTTCTCTCTTGAATAACTAGCACTTTCTTGGCTTTAGCTTTAGTCCTGCTTCTTGCAGTTTATTTAATACACTATCCAGGTTAGTTAGCATTGCTTCAAATGATTCTCCATGGACAATGATGTCGTCGAGGTAAATCAAACAGATTTGCCAGTTCAGGCCAGCCAAAACGATCTCCATCAGCCGTTCAAACGTTGCCGGCGTATTACAAAGTCCAAATGGCATAGTTTTAAACTCAAATAGACCTCGCCGTGAGGTAAACACTGTCTTCTCTCTATCTGCTTCATCAACTTTTACCTGCCAATACACTGCGTTAAGGTCCAGGCACGAAAACATTGTGTTTCAGAAAGCTGTTTTAACGAGTCATCTATCTAGGAATTGGGTACGAATCCTTCACTGTCACATCATTAAGTTTTCTATAATCAACGCAGAAGCGTTTCGTCCCATCCTTTTTGGACACAATGACAATACCGCTAGCCCATGGACTCGACGAAGGCTGAATCACATCTCTCTTTAGCATATCATCTATCTGCTTATCAATTTCAATGTTAAGATGCACTGCCGTTCTCCGCAATTGCTGATAAATTGGATGTGCATTTTCTGTATTTATTCTTTGTCTAACAATGCCAATCCTTCCCAGATCTTCTTCAGATTTTGAGAAACTATTCGAATATTTCATCAGCAGTTTTGCTATCTCTTCTCTCTGCTCTTCAGTCATTCCAACAAATATTCTCTCACACAAATCTTTCAAATGCCCAGGAACATTTTCTTGCTTCGCCGAGTTAAATACAGTGACGGTTAACTTCACAGACAGGGCTTACAGTAGCTATACTGGTACATTTTCATATTGTCTGTGGTTCATCAGTAGCATTCATCAGTCGGATGGGGACGAATTCATTGCCTTGCACGAGTGCTCTTGACACTGATCCTCTGTCACCCTCTTTCGGTGTTTCATATGGCTCTGCTATATACAAGTCATTTGATGTTCCATAATACTATCCCCTTTATTACTCTCTCCGACCTTGCTGGAATAATTTTATCTATTTTAGCCACTATCCTATGGCATCCTATCGATCCTCTACAATTTAAGTTGCATTTCCTTCCTTGAAAAATCCTTGAACATTATTTTGAACATCTACTGTACACGTATGTCTTCTCATAAAATCCAGGCCGATTAACAGATCCTTTTCCACATCTGCAACAACAACATCAACATCGTAGCTTTCCTCGCCAATCTTTAAGCTGACTGTTGTCTTGCCTTTCAACTCAAGTGCTGCCCCATATGCAGTGACAACAGTTCTATTATATTCAGATAACATGTCCTGTTTACTTAAACTCGAGCTTTCCCACACTCTGGTAGACATAACCGTCAGCGAGGCTCCAGTATCGACTAGTGAGTTTAACATCTGATCACCGAAGTTAACATGGACATTTAGACCAGGTCCAACAGAATTGGCAGTCGCGGGAGTCTTTTTGCTATTATCTTTTTGCAGTTTTCCAAACTTCAGTTTTTTCCCTTAGTTACAATCCTACTTTTTAACTTCGGACAATTTGAACGAAGGTGAAAATTTGACCCACATTCAAAACATTTTCCTTCCCAGCTTCCATTAGCCTCTCGCCTTGTGTTCACAGGTCTTGGTTGTCTGTACCTGTTCCTGTTCTCTCTGGCAATTTTTTGTAACTCCTTTTCCAACCTATCTACGGTTGAGTTTAGCTGTTGCAGATTACTCCACTTTGTTTAGCCTTCTGTTCTTGATTAATTTGGCTCGATGTAGCTGCATTAAGTATGCCCCTGCTTTCGAGTTTTGACTTCTCAGCCCTATTGGACGCTTCTAGCTCAACTGCTTGTCTCACTGCATCATTTAAACTAGTAGGACGAGCTTGTTTAAATCTAAGTCGCATGTCCACGCTAATTAAGGAGTCAATAAACTGATATTTCGCCGGTGTCTCTCTTACATCTGAAGTCGCTGTAGGGTATGCTAAATTAGTTTATCTCCTAATATCCTGTTCTAACTCAGATAAACTCTCCGACGCTTTTGTCTCCTTTCCCTCAGTTGAACAAATTACCCATCACAGACTGTGCTTGTCCACGTAATGCAACAGCTAAATATAGCCCTTTCTCAGTCTTAGTCCAGTTATTGATTTCAGCGAACGTCTCAAAGTGTGCTTTGTAATCGAGCCTTGAGCTGGACCCGTCGTATGTGGCAGCTTTTACAAACGTAGTTCGACCTTCTTTCGGCTGTCTGGTGGTAGTATCTTTGTCGTCTAACAAGTTAATCAGCTGGCCTTCATTGAGATTTACATTAGCTGATGGTTTTCTACAAGGTGAACTTTCATGCTCTCATTCCTTTTTCACTTGTACTGGGAAATGAACACTTTTCTCTACATGACGTGTAGGTAGCATTGAAATGCCTTCCTTATGTCTTTGCTAGACTCTGCATCTTCAACCTATCCATATTGCTCTGTTTCTTAAGTTCCTCATTTTCAAACTTCGACATTTCTATTTCTTGAAGAAAAGTCTCCACCTGGAGATTTCGGTCCATTTCTGCCATATTTGGAGGTGTACGTCTCGGAAATGGTGGTTTTGTCGATATATCCCACCGCTGCCACAAAATGTAACATGTTTGAAATGAATAGTATAGCCGAGCTATCCGCTAAGTCTTAATATTAAGGGTCACCCAGACACAGAACTATGATAATTTTTCTCAGGGCTTCCTAGCCAATTATTGGTACAAGTTAAGAATATGGACAATAGTTTGATTTTTAAGAATCGATTAATGTAACTGATTTAAATTGATTTTACAATAATTTGGTCCAAAAATAATCAACAAAGAATTTATGTATAAGGAAATAGCTGCTTTGCTTTATCAAAAATCACACCACTAAACTTAGTGCACACGGCTCTTTTAGCTCACAAAACAGGTGGCTGTCTTAGTCTGGTATAACAAACTGGAGTACAATTACCTGTAGTAGCTTTCTTTCAGACCTTCTACCTCACCTAGATCGAAAGCTACTAAACCTCCAGTACTAGATTCACAGCAGTCCTACTACTGAAAGTGATGCTCACAGCTACCAAATTGTCTTCTCTTCAATAAAAACTAGAGTTGGGCGGCACGGCACTTTCCGACCTTTTTCGAGCTTGGAAAGGTCACCTAATTACCCAGCAATCAAAGTTACTTCTTGAATGAGACACTCTTTGTACTGGCGAGCTACCCTCCGATCACCGAAGTGCGTGGTACAGTAACTACCAGTTTCTGTCGTCTCCTTCGAGTGTCAGACACAAACTGAATTTTCAGTTCAGTTCAATTCTCCTAACGACGTTCCCCACGTGGCTCAGCCGTACGAAAGCATAGTTGCTCGCACTTGGCGCCGTGTGTCCGTCAAGAGGATGATTTTTCAGTATTTCAATTCTCCTATCGACGTTCTCCCCGCACCTCAGCGGAATGAATCCATAGCCGCAGTAACGGGGACTGATTTTTAGTACTAGTATTTCAATTCTCCTATCGACGTTCTCCCCGCACCTCAGCGGAACGAATCCATAGCCGCAGTAACAGGGCGCCGAGCGTCCGTCCAAGATTGTCAATCGTTAGTCTGGGGACTGGTTTTTCACCATTGAGCTGATCTTTATATATTGGTGATGACGGATTATCAGCCTTGACCAATCAAAATTCGGGTATGACCCATTTTTATCGGATGAGCCTATTTCCTTATAATTATAAACAAAACAATTAGAAAATGGGTAGATCAGGTTGTAAATAATCGTAAAATGGCATAAAATGTCCATTTTGCTAGTTAATCACTATATGATATCTTATGATAAATTACACATGTTTTAGCTATTCTTAATTCATTTTTAGCGCAAATCAAATAGTAAACTATATAAAGAGACGGTAATTGTCACAATTGCATCTGTAGACGGCAATGAAATGATGGTTTACAGTTTAAAATGTTCTAAAGTTTCAGAAATAAAAGTATAGAATGTTTGATCATTTTATCGACAATTATTCATTTACAAACATCCCTTCTAGAGGTCTTTTGCTGGAGAACTTCAATGTCTAAAATAATTTTGATAAATGCATCCAACTAGAAAGCAAGAAAACACCCAATTGTTCATAAAACGGTCAACTTACTATAGTATTCGTTACATAGACTTGTAAAGGCAAGAAAAATCTGTATCAACTTGCCCCAAGCGTTGCATCAACATGCCCCACTACTGGGGCAAGTTGATGCATTCGACTAACTAAAGAAATCTAATTAAACGGAGGGAAAATATACCAAAATTCAAGGATTACTATTTGATTTTAAATGTAGCAAAGACAGAGCTTTTAGTATATACAAAGATGATAAATACAGGGCAGTCCGGTCACGAGATATATCAAAAAGTCGAAAAAATGCATTAACTATCCCCGGTCTCCCCTATGTTGTTTGGATAAAAATATATTTCAGTATATTTTGTTACATCAGAATATATCAGCTGTCGGCAAGTTTTCAGTTTTTACACCGAGGAAAACATTACTGTTTTGCTTGCGTTTAAATCCCCGGATATCTTTTTTTTCGATGGGGGAGGGGGGGGGGAGATAATTCCTAGGATTAAGATATACATGTAAAGAACATCCTGAATCTTTTAAAGAGATAAGTAAAGTAAACCAAAACGTGATCCCACTGGTAGAGAGAAGTCAGTCAAATTTAAAAAGAAACTGAATGGCCCTCCCTTTACAAAAGTAAGTTTCTCTCTGTAGAAAATGTGAACAGTATAAGACGATTCAAGGAACTTGTGCAGCACATTCTAATCTTAGTCAATGAGCCATTTACTATCTATCCTACCTATGGATGAAATAGTGGTCAAAACTACGAGGGGCGTTCAGAAAGTTCTGGAAATTACGTTATATGCTGGTAACCACTATAAAGACAGAACTTCTGATCAATAGCGAACTGGCATATCTATAGTCAAATCCGCAAAGGTGGTGTTATTTTATACAGGACATATTTTTGCACGGCTCTGAAAGAGGTATACACTAAAGACACTGCAGAATTTTACCTTAGAAGGCCTTAATTTATATTTTATCATTGCCAGTTAAAGGCAACCCCAGGACAACGTTGTTCTGTAAACATCACGGAACGTCCCGTGCAGTTGGATTATCCGCATTTTTTTCCCTTTCTACTAAATTTATAATAATTTCGTTACGAAAACAAAATAGTGTCTTAGCATTTAAACTCTTGTCAGAAAGAGCCTCTGCGTGGGCCAATTTAGACCTGTCAAAATTTTAAAATTAAGGCAAACAAGAAAAATCTTTAAAAAGAAAAGATAATTGGCGCAGATTGAATGGAAGTTTGTTATGTTATATGTTTGACAATAACTTTCATGAATAAGTAAGCTATGTCGGTAGGCACCCACAACCGTAATTTTGACACTGGGTAGCGACCTCAAAACTGAGCTATCCAATTTGGAAATCCAAAATGGACCGCGGTCAATCTTGACATTGACCTGATTTCAAAATAGCTATCAAACTGTTGCACTGTTTGTTTGTTTGTATGTATTAAACCCAAAGTAGAAATCGAAAGTCGCTCTACGACGACAAAAAAGAAAGTTTTGAATATCTGCGTCTGTTTTCGATATCATTTCTACTGTAAAATTACAAACAAGAGAAACATTTTGAATTAATATAAGACAGAGTACTAGTATTCACAGTGCAGTACGACGAGGAAAAAACGAAGATTAAATATTCATTGATCTTTGATATTATCGGCTAAATTTTGACATGCGCGTTATTTGAGCAATGAAATCTTGTGAAATGTGGAACAATATCGAAATTATACTAGGCTGCGCCTCGAAAAAATAAAGTACTAGGTTTCAATAACGTCATAACTGCGCATTGTTAAATGCAAGGAAGTTTACAAAGATTTATTTTTGTATGTACAACGGTTTTTGGTTTTTGACATGCATGACTTGCACTGAAAATCAAATACATATGAAATTAGCCCAGTGGTATGACTAAGACTTATAAAATACTCAATAACTCAATAAGAAATGTACCCTGAGTGTAGAGTTTTTGTTTTGTTTTGTTTTATTATTATAATTATTATTATTATTATTTTATTGACTGTCTATTCTGAGAACAGGTGATCTACGTTTATGAATAAACTAAGACTGGTGCGTTTCATAATTTTCGAGATCTTTTCGTCTTCAGGGTCCTGAAAAGAATGGCCTCAGTAGATGGAGCTGGCTCTGTAAAGTCATCATCCGAGGAATGTTTCAAGTTTGAATGTGGCCCATGTGAAAACGATGGGGTGACCATAGAAGCAATATACTTCTGTCCAGAATGCAAAGACTATTTATGCAAGTCATGTGAGATCTCTCATAAGAGATTTAGAAGTACAAGAAATCATAGAGTACTGACAGCGTCTATGATGCCAGCGAGTGTAGATGATGACCAGATTAAAGATCCAAGTAGCACACTTTGTTCGTGCCATAGAAACGAAGTCGAAGTATATTGTGAATTGCATGATGAAGTGTTCTGTTCGCACTGTAAAATAATCAAACATAGGCTTTGCAAAACGTTGTTAATAGATGAAATGGTGAGTAAACTTGAGCAGAATTTCGACAGCCAAATACTTCAAGATGCAGATGTGGTAATAGATAAGTTAACAACATTGCAAATCACACGAACCGAAAACAAAGGGCAGCTTTCAGCAGAGACTGAAAAATGCAAGAGTGATATTGTATCGTTTAAAACGGAATTAAATCAAAAGCTAGATAAATTAGAAGAAAGCGCCTTGAACGACTTGTATAAAATTTCTGACATGCGCAAAAGCCTTATTGATCAGCATCTGGATGTATGCAATAGCGCTCTAAATACGTTGTTATTGGATTATACAAATCACGTCAAATCTAAAGATGCAAAGAATGTAAGACACGCGTTTCTTACATCTTACAGACTAAAGCGGACACTGAATGATGTAAATACTGCATTTGACGGCCTGTATGATGAACTACATAACCCCCGTTTGTCGTTTGACAGACATGCCACTTTATCTGCTGTACTAGATACAGATTCGTTTGGTGTTTTACATCACAATTTTGGAGGTAAAAGTTTCAACGCCGACATGAAAGTTCAAAGCTACCGTAAGTTAAATGTAAAAATGCTGTCAGATAATAGCCTTCCGTGGATCAGTGGCTCAGTATTTATGCCTGGAGGAGTTCTTGTTCTATGCGACAGGAACAATGACTGCCTTAAGATACTTGATCAAGCGTTTGCGTCTACAGATAAAATTAATCTGTCTGGAAAACCACGGAGCTGTTGTCTTCTCAGTGAGGACACACTACTTGTCACTTTGCCGGAGAAACAACAGATACAATGTTTCGATACAGGTCCAGCAATTCACTTAAAGAAATCCGTTGATTTAGATAAACAATGCGAAGGTATTGCTTCTCTGAATTCTCGAGATATTTTTGTAACTTGCTGTAGTCAATCGGATAAGGAAGTAAGAATACTTGGTCCAGACTACAAATTGAAGAAAACAATTTCGCTTAATGAAATGGATAGTGGTTCTTTTAAGTATCCGTATTACATAGCCGTACAAAGCACTGGAATGGTCTATGTAAACGAAGTAAATTCAGATTACATTTCACAGACTCGGGCCTTTTCAAAGGATGGACTTTGCAAATACACATATTCTGATTCACAGGCGAAAGGAGCTGTAGGAATGTTTGTCGATGGTGAGGGCCGTTTGTTGATCTGTTTGTGGAAATCGAACAAAGTCTTAGTACTGAGTAAAGACGGTGTCAAGGCCAAAGACTTTTTCGAGTCAGATATTGATTTAACTGCGCCGTACAGTATAAGCTATAGAGAAAGTGATGCTTCGCTTGTGGTGACCTTTAGAGACATCAATGAAATTCTCATCTGTAAAATGAAGTAATCTCAAGCAAATGGATAGTAACATTTAGTTTTCGCACTCATTGGCGGTAGTTAAGATTATACTGTTTTCAACAGGATCAAAGCTACAACCCGTATAGACTGGCTACGTGGAAACGCGGGTAGCACGGACAAGTGTACTCGTAAATCGTATAGCACGGAGAAACACGGCGTAGCACGGCGATTGTTTACGGGTGACTTTTCAGAAAATGTTAGATTTCGCCGAAGTTTCATCTAACACTTTTTAATTTCAACCAATATATCTTTCATATACCAACAATGGTTTATTTGGCAAAACTTACACTATTTTTTAAGTATGCTGCCACAAAGTCAAGCTCACCACTTTCCCTTCAAACAGCTCTTTTGAGGCAATATTCTTGACAATTCTACTTTTTACATGTTAATCATGCATCAGCATCTTCAGTAAGTTAGAATCCCTACGCTGAACCGGCCAGAATCAAACATAAATTGCGAATATACCTCAACCAATGGGCGCTGCGGGGTAACACGGGTGTGGCAATAGAGTAACACGGCTCAGTGTTTTCGAAGGACTACGGTATAAAACGGGCACCGTTTTTCTTTTGGAATCATTAAAAGGGAAGAAATGAATAATGTGAACTTGTTTGTTTCCGGAAAGCTTTAGCTTTTAATAGACGAAGTAGTTGTAAAGCCGAGAATCCATTTATACACGGTGCGAGGTCCCTGTACGTGTCTCCATATTTAAATAGATGGGCAGGCAAAAACTGAATTGTTTCCAAAGTACGAACATGTCTCAGTGATTTTGACTGTCTCTCATATGTACGGGTGCGGGCAGGGATGCGGACCACTGATCATGTACTGGGTTCCTGTCTTGAGCATAGACTTTTACATCTTCATCAATAAACGTCTCAATTTAGCTTGCTTGAGCCTCGACCTGTGCTAGGCGCTGTTATATGAGCCGCCACACGCAACATGGTGCTTATGGAAAATGCGAATAGCAAAGGTTCAGATCAGTCTGCATCTTTGCAGTCTAATCAGAGTCTTTGCTGTTCACGAAGACCATATGTAGGTCCTTAGAATTTTACAGACACAAATGAAGGCTGTTCGAAGATGCATGGACTCACAGACTGGTTTGAGTCTTCGCTGTTCGCGGATAGTTACCTAAACTTATTGTGTGACGCGGCTCATATGTGTGAAGCTGGGTGGAGTAGAGTACCTGAAGAGCATTAACTGTGTACGCTCGTTGTGAGTGAGCAACAGCTAAGCCCATCCTGCACACCCATGCAGTGTTACGTGGCTTGGCGTATTTCAATTAATATGTAGAACTTTCAAACTGCTGTCATAGGGTCTGATTGGTTGCACATTTTCTTTGCAGCCGCGGTGGTAATACCAATTTTGCCCCTTACGCTGTCGACCGTAGACGGTACTATAAAAATGGCTGTCGACCGAGAATTCAATCGACAGCATTACCGTTGACGGTAAATGTTACTTTTGTTAATAGCTGTCGACCGAGCTGATACTGTTGTAATTGTCTCGGTCCACAGCCATTTTTCATGTAGGGTAAATGAACGGCTCGAACGACAGCACAGATTGAGAAATTGGTATTACCACCGTGTAAGATCTAGGTAGACTGTATTTTAAAATGCAGATTCCGCAGAGTCCATACATGTTGTATGCAAACAGCAAAGGGCCGGACCAAACTGTGTGGATGCGCAGGCTGGTTTTAGTCTTTGCTGTTTGCCTATACATTGAGCATCCTTTCTCCATGTTGCAACTCGTATTATGATCAGTCTTTATTGCTTGCATCAACAATTCTCTGAAGAAGAAGAATCTACAGTATCATTAAAGCAGACACATTTTAGTTGCGCATGCTAGTCTGAATCTTTCAACAAAGCCTGTCTATGCCATTCGAGAATACCTAAGACGCAAATCGGCCCGTGCGTTCTCGCAGTTTTGTTCGCTGCTTACGTAGTGTGATACCCATCTCAATAGGTGTGGACGAAAAACAGATTACTCTTGGCTAATTTGGTGGCCTTGAACTTTTCCCTACTCTGCCTGCCTTGTGCAAATGCATGTGTCGATGTATGAGGTTCATTTTTTTTTTCTTTTTCAATACCTTCATATTGTCGGGGGGAGCCCCGGTAGCTCAGTAGGTAAAGCGCTGACCTGCTGATCTAGCGGACCCGGGTTCAAGCCCCGCTGTAGACGGGAATCTTTTCAATCGTAAACGGTGTTCCATTGCACTCAGACTTTCATTATCACATGTCCATCGTCCTGATATGACCGAAATACTGTTAAAAAGGATGTTAAAGTCGTAAGTCATCCATCCATCCATATTTTCTGGCAGTATGAAACGGTCTTTACAGTAATACTGGAGGCAAAGACTATGCGCCTGGCCTATATCAGCAGTGGTTGTCTTTCATTGTCTACTACTAGTCTAAAACAGGATTCTATTCTGCTCCAGATGGGACAAAAAGACCGAAAAGGAAAGAATTTGTTTTTGCGTTACCCGGGTTATACCGATGCCTGCTCCGGGTAAAGCCGTAACCGTCACAGAAAGGTATCCGTTATTACACCGTGACTTTGAAAATGGGTGGTGTCTCGCAATAATCCATTTCAAGGTGGCATCATAAAAAATCTTGATGAAACTTTCATTGACAAATGCCTAAAACATATCTGTATTGAATTATGTGTTATATCAAGATTTTATTGACCTTTAGTGAGAATAAACATCGTAGATATAACGTGGTAAATTTTAAACGTATTTATGACTTCAACAGCTCCAGAATACAGTATGAGCATAAATTCGGATTTCAAAGTTTGGTGTATATACTCACCAAGGTATAACAAGCCAAGTTAAGTAAAATAGCATGTCAACCTACCTCTTTCCTTTTTGTCTTTGTCTTCTAAAGTGACATATCCTCGGTAAACAATCGCCGTGCTACGCCTTGTGGCTCCGTGCTATACGATTTACGAGTACACTTGCCCGCGTTTCCACGTAGCCAGTCTATACGGGTTGAGCTATAAACAATGGGTTTGGAATGGGCAAGTTTTTTTTACATTCGATAGTCTTCCAATTAAACTTATTTAATTGCTGGTAAAACTTTTACAAGCAAAAAGGTCGTGCCCTAACCTTTTGCTTGTAAAAGTTCATCAGCAATGGACAGCTTTCTGTCTATGTAAAAAGCGGATCATGATAATGGTAAATGGTGCCTGCAGTTGCTACTAGTGTAGTAGACATGGTAGTACATGTATAGGCCATTTGCTGTCTATAAAACAGGCCATTTTGCCTAATATCTCTAAAACTACCACACATATCACTATGGAGTAAAGCAAGGTTGGCAAAATGCCGGCAAATATGAGTATTTTCCATGCCGGCGGTATTTACCGGTAAATACCGGCAAATACAGGAAAATACCGGCAAATACTGGTTGATTGAACTGACCAGCCTGGAATTAATACAATAACCTACACTCACAACCCATAGTAGTATCTCAATTATACTGGTCAACTGACTAAATATTTCTACTGAGTTTAACACTTGTATCTACTTATTTATTTAATAGTTTACCTAGTCACTTTGTTTTAGGGAAAAAAATAGCCTGTTTCATAGCTGGACATTTCTCCTTGTGAGCTCAGAGTCATGGAGCTTAGACACTAATTACTGTTTTGCAGTCAATACACCTGGCACTGGTCTTGTTGTCTTGGTCAACAACAGCATAGGATCTTTTGGCTTATGGGAAATAGTTTGGTAATGATGTGTGATGGTTCAGCTTTAGGAAGGAGTAAAGTTTCATGAATAGTTCAGCATTAGGACTGATTATGACAAATTATTATCTGACTGTTATTAATGTATTCATGAGTTGAAGCCATACTAAAAAGCTCAAGCCATACCAATAACACCTCTATGTACTTCACCTTGACTAATTGTCTAACCTTTGCATAAAACAGATAACCATTCTGGCAACTTATTGATTCCATCCTTGCCCCAAGCAATACTCTGCTCCCTTAAATAAACATCGTTTTGGAACTTGTTGTTTTAACAATTTAGACATTGTCTTGCAAATTGGGTGTCACAGATGACTGGCCAGGTGCAAGGTGAATTTACCTGTAATTTCTTACCTGTATTTTCATGCTGTTAAGTTTAAAGACAAATAATAAAGTTGAATCAAGATACTGTTCATACTTGTGAAATAGTCAAATTTTTAGTCTTAAATCCATGTTAAGGCTGTTTTTACCTGCTTAATTTGTGAAACATTTTATTCTTTACTAACTTCATATTTAATATAAAAATTAACTGAAACATTTAGTATAAAAATTAACTGAAACATCTTTAGGTCATTTAGTTTGAATTTATATTATTTTAAGTTAACTTGGTTTTGGTTTTAGCAAGATTCAAAGGTGAAAAAGTTCAATCGACCAGTATTTGCCAGTATTTTCCACATCGGGAGTATTTTCCAGACCGGTAAATACCGGTAAATTCCACCGGTAAATACCGGGGGTGGAATTTACCGCCCAACCTTGGAGTAAAGTGCATTTTTAATGTCTACATAATACATAACTAATTTATGATTTTCTTGAAAAATATGTTTTGAAGCAAAGAAGTTCTTTTGAAAAATGCACAGTTTTAGTTATTATTTTGACTGTAATTTACAAGTCATTTACTTATGTCTATTGATAGGTAATTTGTATACAAATTCAAAGCATAGTTGCATTCAGTGACACCTGTATAACTGTTAATCTTCTTGACTGTGATGCACAAATGGGCATGAGTTATGGCTGTTTCATTAAGGTTGGATGTACGTAAAGGGCGGCGCCATAAATTACGTGCGTTGCGAAGGACGTAACGTCACCGTAATTCATTCAAGTTGGCGTCATTTATAACATAGTGGCTTACTCTGACAGTGTGATGCAGTTACGTGTGGTTATAACAGTCGTTGTGCTGAAAATCTATCTGAAAGTCGGTATAAAAGTTACAAAATGAGGTTCCATACATTCGGGGAAGAGGCTGGCAGAGCTCACGTAACCAAATTCTGAGAAAGTTCTAAATTGCGCTTCTAGTTGTATGAAAGGAATCATAGCGGCGAGAATACTCAAGCATTGGGGGAAAGATGTTGATGAATGGAGGCAAGAGCTCATAGGGCACTATGTGCTTCAATACGGCGGAAATTACCGATATCGACTTACGGGGGTTAATCCGAGCGCTTACCTGTTCTAATAATGCCGACTTCTGTACACAATTTAATAGGAATTTAATGTAAAACGTAATATTAAATACATATTTAATATTACGACAATTTTTATAAGTTATATTCATAGAGTATATTTTTTCCTTGTTAATATGATGCAAAAATAATTGCAATAACTTCATGTTTTGTATCTTCCATCGGCTTTTGAAATTCAAAGCTAATCAAATGGAATCATACATGTACATATTGTAGAAAATGCATAGCAAGCCACATTAAGCCTTAAATTTGGAAATAATCGGAATGTCTGTAAAAATTTTATAAGTTATCATCATAGAGAGATTTTGATAAGGTTTAAATTGGTGTAATTCATTAAGAAATAAGTGAAATATAAGTATCTTCCATTTGTCTCCAAACATACAGAAATTCTCGTTTCGACAAACCTCGCTCGTATGTCTACGAAATAGTTTAAGTCCAAATCCGGCTATGTTGCGCAAAGGCTTACTGAACATCATTTCTTAAAAGACTATAATTTTCGTGTTTTGTTTTATATATTTGAGGTATGCTTTAATATTCAGATGAAGAAACAATTAAATTACATAATCTAAATTTTGCTGATTATTATGCTGTAATTGCTCATGTTTGCACTTACGGTTTTGATAGAAATTTATTATTATTATTCATTTAAGGAGACCGAAATACGTTTTGTTTACCCCAGGGTAGAATCTTTAGAAACCATTACATGGTATTCTTAATTAACTCGCTAATTGGCAAAACTCCCTACTCATAAAGGAGGTGACAGTAAAAGACATGTGTAATAAAATGTGGGTTTATTTGCATAAATCGAGTCATATAATTGGCAAAATCGGGATTTTTTTTAAATGATAAATGACAAATTGCTGCATTACAAGTTTTAATGTTTGGTTCCCCGTTGAGAGATGCAATATAAACAAAACCAGGACAAACGTGAAAGCATATGACTGTGCATTGTATTTTTACCATTTTACTCAACTTTATGATATCGAACATAATAGAATTAAAAGAGTAATAGAACATTTTTAAAATGACCAAAATTAATTTTCAAAACCTTTTTATGAGAAACTCAAGGACATATTATTTGTGTTTAGCTGGCTCATCACGGTCATTCACAGTGAAGAAACAGTAATGAGAAGCTTACAGCGATACCCCATGATCAAATATTTCCAGAATTTTACCATGATACAGCAATGAGGCATTTAAGTAAGAAAATAAGATCGAAAATACAGCATGATACTAAAGTATCATTTTTTGCCAGATTTATATTTTTTCCATACTTCTCCTTGCCAAAAGTTGAGCATGCTGTAAAAAGTAAACATAACTTTATTAAAGATACTAACAATATTAGATGCTTGTATGGTAAATGTTGACGGATAAGCTGTTAAAACATGGTCTTTTAATATTGCATAATCATCTGATCTATCTACTACTATATTTTTTTTCTAAGCTATTTTTTTCCGATTTCAGATTGTTGAAACTTTGACCATTAATATTAATGATCATTGCTGTCGTTTGGTGGTCCATTAACTTAATTTGACATATACACAGATAATAGTTATAGGTGCCGCGCCGGGTAATATACACAGGTGTCAAAGGTTGTTAAAGCTGAATCATAATCCGTGTGTTTATCCATACATGTAAATCTTGTCATCACATTGTTACAGAAACTGTTGGCGCTAAATTAAGCTTTTATTAGTAGTGAAGACTATTATCAGACTACAGCGCTTACAAACATGGTTGCGTAGACTAATCAGAGTTTTTGCTATTTATACATGTTTTGATGCAGTAGCTTATGTAAGAAGTGAAGACTCTGATCAGACTACAGCACTTATATACACATGGTTGCGTAGACTGATAATAGTTTTTGCTATTTATACATGTTTTGTTGCGCTAGCTTATGCTAGTAGTAGGGACTCTGATCAGACTACAGCACTAACATACATATGGTTGCGTAGGCTGACCAGAGTTATTTTTTGTTTGTAGATGTTTTCTTGCGCTTGCGCTTGCTTGTGTAAGTAGTGAAGATTCTGATCAAACTACAACACTACAAACACATTGTTGCGCAGACTGATCAGAGTTTTAGCTATAATACACGTTTTGTTGTGCTAGCTTGTATAAGTTGTGAAGACTCTGATCACACTATAGCACTTATAAAGACATGGCGGCGTACAGTGGGCTGATTGAATCTGTGCAGTTTTACACATGCTTTGTTTGGTCACAGTTTACATGTAACTAGATGAGTGGGTTGATCAGGGTCTTTGCTATTTTCATACTCTTCATAATTGCTTTGGACCAACATTGCCGATTATAGACCTTGTTTATATTGTACACGTTTTTGCTCAAATAAATAAGAAAATTACTAATATTGAACAGTTTTGTTGCCTCTATTCTCAGTCCGTCAGATTTGCTTGACACCAGAAATTAGCTCAAGTATATTTGCTGGTTTGTTTCCATGCTAAAACTATTCAAGCTGATTAAAATTGTTTTATCAATTAGTTAAGCTCATTTCTGGTGTTAAATTACTGAATTTTCAACCAGCCAAGCAAGAGCACACGCCGCCTGTCGAAAGGTGTGAAAAACAAATTTGGTCTCATGTCTTGTCAAAACATTGCAATTTCAAAACTCCTGCTAACGACAATGAAGATCAGAAATCATATTTAAAATAGGTATGAATTAAAAAACGTCTTCTGGTGATTTAAGTGTATAAATCAGTAATTCATTATTTTATTTCTTTTCGCAAAAAAAAAAAAAAAAAACCTATAAATTCAGCCCCGGATCCAGGGGTAAGGTTTTGGGGCTTCAGCCTGGGCAGGCTTATATTAAAATATATTTTGTGACATCTCATTAGAATTGCCTACGCAAGGCAATTCTAATGTGTTTCGCCGAGGCGATTCTAATGAGATATCACAACGTATATTTCAAGGCAAAAAAAAAAAAAAAAAAAAAAAAAAACAATATAAAAAGTTTTCACAAAATTGATCCCTAATTATGTCACATACTTTCAAGCCCCACTCCCCCGCGCCTCCTCCCCACTTCCCAGCTTATTCATACTAGTATTAAATGATTTAAATCAAACAGCTAAGCAACATGCCGAACGATTGCATTTGCATAACACTTTTGAAAACTGTTTTGACAAAACAGAAAATCAAAAGAAAAAGGTCGTCGTTGCTGTTGAGATATGGTTTAACGTCCCAGTAAACAATATTCAATCATGTCGAGAGGTTTCCTCTGAATTTGTAGGACCTGAGATAAATGACACTCAGGTTTAACAGCTCTGCTGCAGAAGCACCAGCCGAAAACCAATCTATTTCGTGGGCCGCGATGGGCGGGGTCAAAGAAGAAAATAATTATAACTATGGGTGAGTGAGTGAACTCGGGTTTAGCGTCCCACCAACAACGAGGTCATATCGAGACGGGACCTCGGTTTAAAGTCTCATCCGAAAGACCGGAGAAGCGGGGGATCGATCTTGCGATCCCTGGATTAATAGTCCGGAGTGTTATCCACTACACTACAACTATGGTGTGTGGATAAAGATGAGACCCTCTAAGAGATCGAAATGTATTATTATTATTTCATTATTAAAAATATTATTGTTTTATGTTTTTGATGTCAGAAACTAAAACAATCCGATGAAACTCACTCAAAGACTTATTACACCGAAAATCAGCAATCGGGAAAAAAATTGTTCTTATCTGAGAAAAGGAAAACTATTAAAATTTAACATGTCTCCATCACGCTCCTTCGTATTGTTATTATGCTGATAAACCTGTACAACACCTGAGATATAGAATCGATATTACCTTTCTAATATCGATTAATGCCTAACGCTCTGCGGGTCTAAGGGAAATAACTGCATTCGCATTAATACTCGCTCCAGGTAACAGGTAACCGATTATGTTACTTGGTGCGCCTTGAAGGCTTAAGCTCCAGTTGATTTAAAACCCAAATTTTGTTCAGACTGTCGTTCACAATGCAGTGCGTTCGTCTTGGCTGTGAGACAGCGGGTTCGATTCTGGACATGCCGTGGTTCTGCGCTTGTCTCTAGGTTTGGGGAGTATTGAAAGATTTCTGTCAATATCTCATTTAAGCCACCACCGATCAAGGCCTGTGTGGTTGCGCTGTCTGTTCATATTCTCTTTTCAGATATTGAGAACAAAGCAGAGCGATCAGCGCCAATATTTTCTTGACTGAGCATCGCCACAGACAATATGCAATGAACAACGGTGCATTTCAACATTTTCAAGTTCCGAATATGAATATTTACAAGTGCTTACAAATGAACCGCGACACGACAAAACGAACAGTCTGATCAGAGTCTTCGCTGTCCACATGGAGCTAGCTTCGACCCTTAGCTACTCTCTAAGTGTACAGCGAAGACTCTGATCAGACTTAGCGGGTGCCCAGGCTGATCTGAGTCTTCGCATGGCGCACATGCCACTTTGTTAGTTTTGTCGTGTCTTGCTTCAAATATATGTTGGTAGTATGGGTCCTTGTAATGTGTGCTTTTTTCCTAGCTGTCGAGTTCGCCTGCGCGGTCATTTTATCCTAATCACCATCTCATCAATTCATCTGACTGAAATACGGTTGAAAGGGTCGCAAACTCCCAAATCATACATTTATTCGTCACCCACACTGTCAAAGACTGAATTATGGATTTTGTGGTTGTAGAAATAGTTAACAACTTTTTTGATACATTCTTCATGCTCATCTCACTCATTCCCATATTAGCGAGAGGTCCATTTATTTTGCGAGAGGTCCATTTATTTTGCGAGAGGTCCATTTATTTTGCTATCTTTACGGAATGCAGATTAAAACAAACTCTATTAATAATTATTATTATCTTTTGTCTTTTCGTGGCGTTATTTCGTCTTTTCACATGGCGTTATTTCGTCTTTTGGCCGCGAAAAGACGCCACGCGAAAAGACGAAAAGACGAAAAAACGCCATGAGAAAAGACAAAAGACGAAATAACGCCATGCGAAAAGACGACAAGACGAAACCCGCTACGCCAAAAGACAAAATTTCTGCGCGAAAAGACGGAAAAAATAAATGAGAAAAGACGCCTTTTGAAACTCTTATTTTGTCGTCTTTTCGCGTCTTTTTGTCTTTTCGCCTGGCGTCTTTTTGTCTTTTCGCATGACATTATTTCGTCTTTTCGCGTGGCATTATTTCGTCTTTTCTTCTTTTCACATGGTGTTATTTCGTCTTTTCACCGCGAAAAGACCCCACGCGAAAAGACGAATAGACGAAAAGATCAACGCCACTCGAAAAGACGAAATAACGCCATGCGAAAAGACGAAAAGACGAAATAAAGCCACGCAAAAAGACAAAATAATGACACTGCATTTCGTCTTCCTTCTCTGTGAGGGACAATATCTAAAGGAAAGACTTTGCTCCTCTAGGAGCAATTTTTTTCGTTTAAGAGCAAACCCCTTTAAGAAACGATTTCTAACTAGGGAAAACTTGAAGAGGAAGTCACAGAAGTTGTACCCCTTTGTAAACATGGCAGAATGAGCATTAGCCAAAAAAGCAGTCTGATCAGGTTCTGCTCTGTCTGCGATCGGCACGTCTTTAGAAAACTATAAACTTGTTCAAATTTTGGGGGTTATTCATTATGACATATCACGTTTCAGTGTTAGTATAAACACCTTCAGCTGTTGACTTGTAACTTTCCCTCCATAATTTGTGGGAGATAAGATTGTCAACAAGGTACATAATCTTTTTGGTAGTTTAAGATCAATATGATGAAATTGCTTGGAGTATTTTTCTCCAAAACATAAGGACGGCTCATTTTCTTGTCTCTCCGTTCAGTAGAAATACCATAATGACCTTCCTCATAAATTTTGGTAATGTTTCCAAAAAAAACAACAACAAAAAAACAACATTTCAGTGGCAAAAACTGCAAACCGTGATTAGTCCACTTCTCTACAGATTGTATTCTGATCAGTGTCTACACAGTTTAATCAAAAACACTTGTCTAAGTATAAGTCTCTTAACTGTAATAAGAAGGGGATATTCATACACCTGAATTGCAACACCGTACTATACTGACCGAAAATATTGCCGACAACATATTAATTTTTACAGTCTATCCTTATAATTCTTAGCCGTGGACAAAGAACATCAAATAACATTTCACATCAGGATCTGTGTTTGCAGTAGTCTAATATGAGTCTTCACAGTTTACTCAGACAAACTGTCTAAGTATATGATATCAATACAGTTATCAATAACCGGGTATTTATGTGTCGTTATTTCGTCTTTTCGCATGGCGTCTTTTCGTCTTTTCTCGTGGCGTTATTTCGTCCTCTCGCATGACGTCTTTTCGTCTTTTTGCGGCGAAAAGACGAAATAACGCCACACGAAAAAACGAAATAACGCCACGCGAAAAGACGAAATAACGCCAGGCGAAAAGACGAAAAGACGCCAGGCGAAAAGACGAAAAGAAACCACGCGAAAAGATGACAAAATAAGAGAGACAAATGGCGTCTTTTCGCATGGCGGTTTTTCGTCTTTTCGCGCTGAAAGTTTGTCTTTTCGCGTGGCGGCTTCGTCCTTTTGTCTTTTCGCATGGCATTATTTCGTCTTTTCGTCTTTTCGCATTGCATTTTTTCGTCTTTTCGTCTTTTTGCATGGCGTCTTTTCGCGTGATGTCTTTTTGCTGTGAAAAAACTTAATGGCACACACCAGTCATAATACTAGTTGAAGATTTGACGATAACTTTCATGAATAAGCAAGCTATGTCGGTAGGTACCCACAACCGTAATTTTGACACTGGGTAGCGACCTCAAAATTGAGCTGTCCAATTTGGAATTCCTAAATGGACCGCTGTCAATCGTGAAATTGACAATATTTCATAATAGCTATCAACATGTTGCTCTGTTTGTTTGTTATTGTGTATTAAACCCAAAGTAGAAATCGAAAGTAGATCTACGACGAAAAAAAGAAAGTTTTGAATATCTGCATCTGTTTTCGATGACATTTCTATTGTAAAATTACAAACAAGAGAAATAGTTTAAATTAATATAAGACAGAGTGCTAGTATTCACAGTGCAGTACGACGGGAAAAAAAGAAGATTAAATATTCAATGATCTTTGATATTATTGGCTAAATTTTGACAAACGCGTTATTTGAGCAATGAAATCTTGTGAAATGTGGAACAATATCGAAATTACACTAGGCTGCGCCTCGAAAAATGTCTTGTTTTATAGCCAGCAAATGGCCTTTACACAACAGGGTAAACCTATCATCATTTTCATAAATAATCATGCACTGTTAATTATTATACCCCCACAAACTTTATTGTTACCACGTTGTCCTTCCATTGATCCATCCATGTGTCCATCTGTAACACATTTTTTTCACTTATAACTTGAAAATGCAATGATGGATATTCATCAATATCTGCAGACATATTGATATCAATTAGATGTACCGTCATAAGAAAAAGCAAGGGCTAGGCGCCAATTCTTTTAGAGTTATTGCCCTTCGAAAATTTCTTAAAAACACTATATATGTACCTTTAATCGATGGCTTGAACTTGACCAAACTCAACAGAATAGAGTAAAAAAAAAGCTTAGATTTTGGTGACTTTGACCTCAGTTTAAGATCACTACATTATAGAAACTCTAAATATGAGCATTGTGTGCACCCTATCTCTTGAATCAAAAATAATGGATTGAGACCAAACTAGCACAGATACGTCATTGGGACATGGAAAAGAAGCAATTAGATTTTGGTGATCTTGACCTCATTTACAAGGCCACACTGGCTTTTTGAAACTCAAATTTTGTTATAAAAAGGCTTGTGTGTATACTATATCTTTAACCAATGGCCGGAATTTGACAAAACTAGCGCAGATACATCAATAGGACAGCGCAAAGAAGTGATTATATTTTGGTGACCTTGACCTCATTTTCAAGGCTACCCTATAAATACTCTAAAAATTAGCATTGTATGCACCCTATCTCATGAATCAATAAATGGAATTTGACCAAACTAGCACAGATACATCAATAAGACTGGGAAAAGAGAAGATAATTTTTGTGTGACCTTGACCTCATTTTCAAGGTCACGCTGGTGTTTTAAACTCAAATTTTGAGAGACGAAAGCTTGTTTGCACACTATATCTTGAATCAATGGATAGAATTTCACCAAACTAGCATGGGTACATTATACGGACTAAGCAAAGAAATAATTATATTTTGGTGACTTTAACCTCATTTTCAAGGTCACTACATTATAAAGACTCTAAAACAATAGCCTTCTGTGCACTCTATCTCATAACTCAACGGACCAACTTTTACCAAACTAGCACAGCTACATCACTAGGAAAAGGGCAAGACAAAAAAATAGGTTTTGGTGACCTTAACCTTATTTTCAAGGTCACATTGGCTTTTTGAAAATCCAATTTTGATAAAGGAAAGCTTTGTGCACACTATCACTTGAACCAGGGGCTTGATTTTGACCAAACTAGCACAGACACATTATCAGCACTACGCAAAGAAATGATAACATTTTGGCAACATTAACCTCATTTTCAAGGCTACATTAAAAATACTCTAAAATGAGCCTTGTTTGCACTCTTTCTCATTAATCAATGAGTGGAATTTGACCAAACGAGCACAGATACATTAAAAGAACATGTAAAAGACGTGACAACATTTTTGTGACCTTGACCTCATTTTCAAGATCACACTGGTGTTTTGAAACTCCAGTTTTGAGAGAAGATAGCTTGTGTGCGCACTATATCTTGTCCCAATGAGTGGAATTTTACCAGCCCAGCACAGAAACGTCATTAGGACACAAGAAGGAAGTGATTAGATTTGGTGACATTGACCTCATTTTCATGGTCACACACTGGCACTTTGAAACTCAAATTGTTAGAAAAAGCTTTGTTCACACTTTATCTAGAACCAATGGCTGCTATTTCACCAAACTAGCACAGATACTTCATAAGGGCACGGGAACGAGGCGCTAAGATTTTGTTGACCTTGACCTCATTTCTAAAGCCACTTCATTATAAATACTCTAAATATGAATCAATAAATGGAATTTGACCAAATAAGCACAGACACATGAGTGGGACTGGGAAAAGAGGTGATAAATGTTTTGTGACTTGGCCTCATTTTCAAAGTCACGCTGGTGTTTTGAAACTCCAGTTTTGAGAGAAGATAGCTTGTGTGCGCACTATATCTTGTCCCAATGAGTGGAATTTTACCAGCCCAGCACAGAAACGTCATTAGGACACAAGAAGGAAGTGATTAGATTTTGGTGACATTGACCTCATTTTCATGGTCACACACTGGCACTTTGAAACTCAAATTGTTAGAAAAAGCTTTGTTCACACTTTATCTAGAACCAATGGCTGCTATTTCACCAAACTAGCACAGATACTTCATTAGGGCACGGGAACGAGGCGCTAAGATTTTGTTGACCTTGACCTCATTTCTAAAGCCACTTCATTATAAATACTCTAAATATGAATCAATAAATGGAATTTGACCAAATAAGCACAGACACATGAGTGGGACTGGGAAAAGAGGTGATAAATGTTTTGTGACTTGGCCTCATTTTCAAAGTCACGCTGGTGTTTTGAAACTCCAATTTTGAGAGAAGAAAGCTTGTGTACACACTACATTTGAACCAATGGAAAGACTTTTACCAAACTATCACAGATACATCATTAGGACACAAGAAAGAAGAAATTAGATTTTGGTGACCTTTTCCTCATTTTCATGGTCACACTGGCACTTTGAAACTTAAATTTTGATAGAAAAAAAAACTTGTGTTCATACTTTATCTAGAACCAATGGCTGGAATTCGACCAAACTAGCACAGAAACATCATCAAGATACGGGAAAAAAGTGATTAGCTTTTGGTGACCTTGACCTTATTTTCAAGGTCACTACATTATAAATACTCTAAAAATGAGCACTTTCTGCACTGCTTCTCATGAATCAATAAATGGAATCTGATCAAATTAGCACAGATACATCAGTGGGACTGGGAAAAGACATGATAACATTTTGTTACCTTGACCTCATTTCAAGGTCACACTGCAGTTTTAAATCTCCAGTTTTTTAAGAGGATAGCTTGTGTGCATACTATATTTTGACCCAATGGATGAAATTATACCAAACTAGAACATTTACATCATTAGGACACACGAAAGAAGTGATGAGATTTTGGTGACATTCCCCTCATTTTCATAGTCACATGCTGGCACTTTGAAACTCAAATTTTGTTAGAAAAAAAGCTTGTGTTCAAACGTTATCTACATCCAATGACTGGAATTTGACCAAACTAGCAAAGATACATCATTAGGACATAGGAGGGAAGAGCTAAGATTTTGTTGACCTTGGCCTCATTTTAAGGCCACTTCAATATAAATACTTTAAAAATGAGCCCTGTGTGCACTCTATCTCTTGAATCAATAACTGGAATTTGACCAAATTAGCACAGGGACTCGGAAAAGACGTGATAACATTTTTGTGACATTGAGCTCTTTTTCAAGGTCACACTTATGTTTCGAAACTCCAGGTTTTAGAGAAGAAAGCTTGTGTGCATACCATATCTTGACCCAATGGATGGAATTTTACCAAACTAGCACATATACATCATTAGGACACAAGAAAGAAGTGATTAGATTTTGGTGACATTGAGCTCATTTCCATGGTCAGACTGGCACTTGAAACTCAAATTTTGATAGAAAAAAAGCTTGTGTTTACACTTTATCTAGAACCAATGGCCTGAATTTGACCAAACTAGCACAGATACATCATTAGGACATAGGAGGGAAGAGCTAAGATTTTGTTGACCTTGGCCTCATTTTAAGTCACTTCAAAATAAATACTTTAAAGACTAGCCCTGTGTGCACTCTATCTCTTGAATCAATAACTGGAATTTGACCAAATTAGAACAGGGACTCGGAAAAGACATGATAACATTTTTGTGACATTGATCGCTTTTTCAAGGTCACACTTGTGTTTCGAAACTCCAGGTTTTAGAGAAGAAAGCTTGTGTGCATACTATATCTTGACCCAATGGATGAAATTTTACCAAACTAGCACATATACATCATTAGGACACAAGAAAGAAGTAATTAGATTTTGGTGACATTGAGCTCATTTCCATGGTCAGACTGGCACTTGAAACTCAAATTTTGATAGAAAAAAGCTTGTGTTTACACTTTATCTAGAACCAATGGCCTGAATTTGACCAAACTAGCACAGATACATCATTAGGACATAGGAGGGAAGACCAAAGATTTTGTTGACCTTGGCCTCATTTAAAGGTCACTTCAATATATATACTTTAAAGACTAGCCCTGTGTGCACTCTATCTCTTGAATCAATAACTGGAATTTGACCAAATTAGCACAGGGACTCGGAAAAGACGTGATAACATTTTTGTGACGTTGAGCTCTTTTTCAAGGTCACACTTATGTTTCGAAACTCCAGGTTTTAGAGAAGAAAGCTTGTGTGCATACTATATCTTGACCCAATGGATGGAATTTTACCAAACTAGCACATATACATCTTTAGGACACAAGAAAGAAGTAATTAGATTTTGGTGACATTGAGCTCATTTCCATGGTCAGACCGGCACTTTGAAACTTAAATTTTGATAGAAAAAAAGGTTGTGTTCACACTTTATGTAGGACCAATGGCCTGAATATGACCAAACTAGCACAGATACATCATTAGGACACGAGAAGGAAGTGATTAGCTTTTGGTGACCTTGACCTCATTTTCAAGGTCACTACAGTATAAATACTCTAAGAATGAGCATTTTCTTCACTGTTTCTCATGAATCAATAAATGGAGTTTGGCCAAATTTGCACAGATACTTCATTGGGATCAGGGAAAGAAGTGATTAGATTTTGGTGACATAGATCTTATTTTCAGGGTCACACTAGCACTTTGTAACTCAAATTTTGATAGAAAAAGCTTGATATTTTATTTTTTATTTTGTTTTCATTATGTTGCAAAGGCAATAATGGAATTTCTTGAAATTTTGCAGGAAGACTGACATCCACAAGATAAACATTTATAAAACAGAATTAAGGTATAGGGGCCAATTTTGTTAGAATTATTTCCAATTGTAGTTTTTTGTCCAGAACAAAGTGAGTTTTCTTTACTGACTGTTGCTGTGCTTTATCTAATAAGCATTGCTTATTGACGTTTTTCATTATACCCCTGCAAATTGTGCTTGTTAGGGGTATACTGCTTTCATGTTGTCCGTCCATATGTCCAGCCAAAATGCTCATGGTTTCCACGCAATATGATCAGATTTTGTTAAAATTTATATGATACTTGCCCATCAAGAAATTCAGGTTTATATCGTGCTGTTTTACTATTTATTCCCTTTTTCTGGATATCCATAATTCATTTTTGGATATCACAAAATAATATTGGATATCCAGAATTATTTATGGATACGAAATATTTATGGATATCCTTTATTTGATTTTTGGATATCCATAATTATGCCACCAACTTCGAAGAAGTTGAGGGGGCATATTGCTTCTGGGTTATCTGTCCGTGCATGTGTGCGTTAGTCTGTACGTCCGTTTGTCACGCATACTATAACTTAGGAACTGTACATGCTGGAGTTTTGAAATTTCACATATGGATCCGAGTGATTGATTTGATGTTTAACGTCAACGGTAAACAGCTAGGGTCATGTCGGGACAGTCAGTTAACCTAACCTCGTATTCCTGGGCAGGCTTAGACCTCCTAAGCGGTTAACCAGTACTAAGTGCACATACTTTCGCCAGTAACTGAAAACTGCCCTTCTTGTATCAGCGGAAGGAGAACCAAATGTATGTGGCCAGACCGGGTTTGTCATCAAAAAATAGCTGATACTTATTTTTTTCTTGTCTGAGTTGTCTCCCTTTTTTGAGTTTTGTCCCTTGAGAAAAAATCAGACTGAAACCTTGTGAGCAAGATATCTCAAAAATTATTTTAACTAGAGCCTTGAAACTTTGCCAGCTTATTAGGACTGATGAGTAGATTAACTGATGAACTTTTGAAAAAAATCTTGGATTTTTGACCGAGTTATTCTCCTTTTTTTGACTTAGTGCATTGTAGGCCTATGGAACCTTGTGAACAAATTATCTCGATAACCCCTGAAGCTAGGATCATGATATTTTGCAAGAAGATATTGTTTAAGGTGTAGATGACCTGATTAACTTTTGATTTTTTTTATAAATTTTTGGCCGAGTTAAGCCCCTTTTTCCACTTAGTGCATTGAAGCCTATAGTACAAAGGTTCCCTAACATACGGTCAAGAACGTAAAGAGCTAAGAACTTGGAACTTTATACCCATGATCAGTATGGAAAATAAGCAAATACATCTTTTTTCCTCTTGTCATTTTTTTCCAGAGTTATGCCCCTTTTTCGACTTAGCCTGTGGAACCTTGTGAACAGAATATCTCAAGAACCCCTGATGCTAGGATCATGGCTTTTTGCAGGATGACACTGATCAGGGTGTAGATGACCTGATTAACTTTTGAAAGAAAAGTGAAGTTTTGACCAAGTTATGCCCCCTTTTTCAACTTAGTGCATTGTTAGCCTATGGAAGCTTGTGAACAAAATATCTCAATAACCCCTGACACTAGGATCATGATTTTTTGAAGGGAGAAAATGCCCAAGGTGTAGAGGACTTGATTAACTTTTGAAAAAAAAAATGTAAATTTTTGACCGAGTTAAGCCCCTTTTTCAACTTAGTGCATTGAAGCCTATGGTAAAAAGGTACAAACATTATGGGATGAGCCTTCTTTAAAGGCAAGCATATGGTTGGGGGCATAGTGTTTCATAAACACATTTTCTAGTTCAGTTTTTGGATATCCATAAACTGACTTTGGATATCCATAAATAAGCCTGAATATTTGATATCCATAATTCCATTAAAGGATATCCAAAAATCGAATTGTGGATAAAAACTGAAATACTGTCTCGGAGGGCTGTTAAACCCAAAACACCAACCAACCAACCCAAATGGTTTCTAAGTAAACTTTGACACAACACTTTAATGTGTGAAATAGGGAAAGAAAGAAAAATGAACAAATAAAGGAAGAATAAGAGCAAAGAGCCTGATTCTTAATTTCACGATACAATAAATCATTTTTATGTGTATACAAAGACTTTAGCTTGAATAGTCAATGAGAAAATCGCGACACAAATTTACATCGGAAAGACAGAAAAATGAACAAATAAAGGGAGAATAAAAGCAATAAACCTGAATATCAATCACAAATTACATGAACTCATTGTCCATGTGTATACCAAGGTTAAAGAACCTAGCTCCAATAGTTCCTAAGAAAACTCTGAAATAAAATTTCAATGTGCCAAATAAGAAAAGAAAGAAAAATGGATAAATAAAGGAAGAGTAAGAGCAGTCAGAGCCTGAGTCTCAATCCCATGATACAACAACTGATTCTCCATACATATACTAAGTTTGAAGATTCAAGCTTTCATATTCCCAGATATTACTGTTACACAAATTTACCTAAAAAACACAGAAAAACAGCCATCAGAGGAGATGGCAAATCCCACGCCCAAAGGCCCCTTGCGCTTTGGTAAACAGGGTGCACTTCAAAACACATATAAGGAATATATTGTCATTCTTTTATGCTTCTGACTGACATTGTCTGTTTAAAAGATGCATGATTATCTAACACTCAGACCGAAACAATATGCCAAACTGCTTAAAAGAGGTAAAATCTCAAACAGCCACCATGTACACTATGTAGAGCATACGATACACTCAACATTTCCAAATGTGCAAATAACTTCTAAAGTACAAGTCCAACAAATCTAATTTTGAGCTGGGGGGGGGGAGGAGTCAAGTGGGGATGAGGGCGGGGGTACAGAGGGGTCACAGAGAGTCACGAACACAATAAGATATGACATGATCATCAATAGTCTAAAAGTTATAAAGTTATAAGGGTATTAAAGTTGTGGAGGAGGCCAGGGTTATACAGATATAAAACAGAGACAGCTAACTGCAGCTCAAACTTCCAAAGGGAAATAACTCAGAGAGTATGAATGATAAAGTTGTCATTCATGTATCAGACAAATTTCCATGACCTGTTCTGCATATCTGTGAAGTATCATAAAAATATTTCAAAGGGGTGAGTGAGTGAGTGAACTCGGGTTTAACGTCCCACCAACAACGAGGTCATATGGAGACGGGACCTCGGTTTAAAGTCTCATCCGAAAGACCGGAGAAGCGGGGGATCGATCTTGCGATCCCTGGATTGGTAGTCTGGAGTGTTATCCACTACGCTACAGCCGCTCCTGTATTTCAAAGGGTATTCAAGTTATGGAGCAAACACAAAATCACTGCTAAAACCATCAAGGAAAAATAACTAAAAAAGTAAGAGTTGTCATTCTTGTTCCCGACACATCGCCACGACCTGTTCTACATATCTGTGAAGTATCATGAAAATATTTCCAAATCTATTCAAGTTATAGAGTGGACACGAAATCACAACTAAAACCATCAAAGAGAAATAACTCAAATAGTAAGAAAGAAAGAGTTGTCATTTTGTTTGCGACACATATTCATGACCTGTTCTTAATATCTGTGAAGAATCATGAAAATATTACAAAAGGTATTCAAGTTATAGAGCACACACGAAATCACACCTAAAACCATCAAGGGGATATAACTCAAAAAGTAAGAAAGTATGAGTTGTCATTCT